>CM065387.1:34540000-34920000 GCA_033060915.1 Euryodendron excelsum
GAGCCACGAGCTCGGGAACTAGGAGCAGCAAGAGCGGTGTCCACATAGAAAGTCGGAATAAGGCCAAGGCGGGTCTCCTCAGACAATGGCTCAGAGATAGCTTGCTCTAGTGTAGGGAGAGGAATACGATGAATGAGAGAAGCTTGAACTGGCTCATATACATTAGAAAGGCTCATGAGAAATACAATCAAACGCTATTGATAGCGATAGGTGGCAAACAAAGTAGCATAAACAACACTGACCCACTTAGGCTTAGACGAAGTCAACTGGTCCCATATAGAATATATCCAAGGCAAGAAGGCACTGAAAGATTGTCCAGGGTGTTGTCTCAGTCGACATAGGGAAGTCAAAAGCTGATATTAATAAGCCAGATCAGCTATAGTATATTTTGTAGTCAGAAAATCCTAGATGGCATGAGCAGTATCAAATCTTCCAAACTATAGGCTAATAGAGGGAATAGAAGTATTACGAAACCACGTGATAATCTGATGATTTTTGCTATCCCACTCCTCAAGACACTCAGTGTACTCAGCAATTGTTTCAGTAGCACTCTTAACCGGTGACTCAATATCTCCAGTGACATAACGCCAAAGTTTCCTTCCATCGAGGAAATTAGACATCATCAGAGACCATGGTATATAATTGAGACCCTTCAAAGTGACAACAATAGGTCTGTAAACCTTAGATTGATCCATAGTGAACAGCCAGAAGTAGAAACAATCCAAATAGTATAAAAGAGTGCAAAAAAATAGCAGTTATAGTAGTAACGGAGCAGAAATAGCCAAAACTAAGTGCAAAGACAGAAGCAAAAGGCCCAAATTACCCAAAGACCACTGTGAATCGGACTAAAATAGACAATAAGAGCAGTGAAACGACCAAAAAAGTGACTAATATGACCAAAACAGTAAATCCAATACAGAATTTGGCAAAATCGAGACCAAAAACAGGTCCAGAAGGCCCAAATTGGCTAGGAATTGGTCTGAACTAGACCGAAAGTGGCCAAAAAATAGATGAATCATGCAAAATAGCCCAAAAGACAGACTTGAACCGGTTCAAATGAGCCTGGGTGAACTAGAAGCTAATGCAGCAGTTGATGTGGCAGACGAGGTGGTAGATGACATGGCAAAAGTGGGTCCTAGCAGCTGAAGTGGCGTTAGCATGGCGACTAATGTGGTGGCTCTGCACGTGGTTGTGGGCACATGGAGGCACGTGAGACATTGACAGACACGCCTTGCGCGCGTGTGAGCCCGTGGAGAGTCTTCTGAGAGTGGATCTTAAGCACCCAACTTTAATCGGCGCGTGGGGGCGTTTGCCAAGGCTTTTGGGTTCGATTTTTGTGAATTTGTAAAGATAATTCCGAGAGGAATCTGATGGTGGTTTTAAAATCTAATTTTAAGAACTTTCAATATTAGGCAGTAGTAGAAAATAGATCGAAATTGGACAGAAAGTAGTCAAAAATAGTAGAATAGACGCATAATAGAAATTAGTGGATCAGACATAGGAAAAAGGAAAAACTAAACACTAAACCATGGCTCTGATACCATGTTAGAATAATGAAAAAATATATATATATACTATTGAAGGTGAAAGAAGAGAAAGAGAGAGAAAGTGAAAGAGAAAAGATTCACTTGTATATATGAAGGCTATATTTGTACAATGAGTCTAAACGATATTATATATAGACTAGGCTACAGTATTGCCCTAAAAAGAGGGAAAAAGACTATACTACCCACAATATTGGAAAGACAAAACTACTCCTAGTACATATACACATATACATCAACAATAGACATGATGATTCCCTTCCCTGAATGGGTCCAAGTACCACATTGGAGGTCAGAGAAATTGTGATTTCAACTTAAGTAGGTCATGCAAACCTGGGATTCAAATTTTCCGCAGCAATTCACGAATATCTGAGGGAAATTACACAGTCCCCATCTTGGAATGGAATTAAAAGGACCTAACCGTTAAATTCAGACCACATCATTGATGATTTTATGAAATTCAAATCTATCACTAAACTTTCTATCCAGAAACTAAAACCTACTAAGCTATAAGAAACCATATATATGCACACACAGAGGTGGATAAAAACACACACACACCCCCCCCCCCCCCCCCCCCCCCCCCCCCCCCCCCCCCCCCCCCCCCCCCCCCCCCCCCCCCCCCCCCCCCCCCCCCCCCCCCCCCCCCCCCCCCCCCCCCCCCCCCCCCCCCCCCCCCCCCCCCCCCCCCCCCCCCCCCTCTCTAAAATAAGTGCATAACTAATATCCCATTCATTCCATCCGATTGAGCAGTGAAAGTTTAATTTTGTCCATCAAAGCATGGATGGATTTGTTCATATAATTGATTTGTTGTAAAGGGCATTCTGTGGATTTTCTTCCCACTTTCATCTAATTAATAAAAAAAAAAAATGATACCACCTATCATGAAACAAACAAATAAATTAGAAGGAAGAAGACTTACTGGTCAGGTATTTTTAGTTGCTAATATGTGCAATATATATAACTCATGATCTGATGACTAGTTGCCAATAGCTTAATAATTGTGGCCTTGTATTTAGTCACTAGCTGTTGAAAGAGAGAAGTAATGTGCTGTGACAGTGCAAAAATCAGATTGTAACTGTCTTAGCAAGACAGGAAAACAACGCCGACAATTAAAGGCAGTGTCAGCAGCAGATAATGCATCAATTAACCATACAGTGCCAACATTTCAAGTACATACTCCACAAATGAAGCTCCTTGGGGAGGAATTCTATATTTGTGTTGGATGCGCTGAGGACGACTTTATTTTTGTTATTGAATGAAATTTATCAGATGGAAAGCAAAGTCTTATGACCTGGATGGGCCACAAATTTGAATAGAATGAGGAAGAGGATGAAGAAGCAGCAGCAGCAATATACACATCAAAAGTCACAGATATTTGAATAGAAACCAAAAAACAAAAACTATGATCGCTAGCCAACTATAAAACTAGTTAGTTGCAGAAAGCTAGAGCAGTCTGCAATTAGTGATAACCTAAATAGAATTAAATCATAATTTTTTTGTTCTCTGCACAAGGCAGCCAAAACTATGTCATTGTAAGAGGCTTCGAATATTTTTCCTATGTTTCTTCAACTCTCTTTAGTTTTAAAAGGAAGTCAGTGCATAAAATCACAAATATACTACTGTCATATTTGGCCTTCCATTGCAGAAACTAGTAGTGTCAAAAACGAAAGGAAAAAAAAAAAAGAAAAAGAATAAGCAAGCTAAATTAGAAATAGAATTTTTTTTTCTTTTTTGGTTCTTCAAAATTTTTTCCTTTGGTGGGAGGAAGAAGGAACCTCTCCAAATTGCTAGAATCTTGAGCAATAAATTAGTTTCTGAGAACCATCACTGCCAGCTAAATTAGAAAAGAAAATATTAAGTTGATATGAAGGAAATATTAAATGAGTTTCCAGAATTCTCATTATACTATCATAAATTGATTGCCACAAAAGTTCAAAGAGGAGAATTACTTATCGACACAACATCAATTAAGCATCCTGGAAGGAAATTGCCTAGCTTGATAATACTCTGCTGAGAAAGTCTTGTGGGTCTAGGATAGTGTAATAAGCATCCTGAGCAGAGCACAAAAATTGTCCAAGCCTGGTTTCAGTAGCTGAAATGAAAGCAAAAAAAAAAAAAAAAGGCCACAGTAAGAAATTTATTTTTTTGTAGGGTTACTTTTGTAGACCTGATTGTACTCCAAAAGTGCAATTATAACACCTTAATTTGTCATTTGTTTGCCATAGTTTAAGAGTTTATATGCTTCTTTAATTAGATTTTAATATTAACTAAGTTATTTTGCTTTGTATAGGGTTTGAGCTTAATGTGGAAGGTTTTGGGCGCATTTCGGATGAAGGGAGAATGTGTTTTTCAAGACGATACTGTCAAGGTACAGGCTATTAAAGATGTGGTACAACCAGCTGAAACACACAGAGTTGAAATTTTGGAGGGTCATATTTCCTAAACCAGAAAGACTACCGGGACCCATAATATATTAATTTCATATAACTTTGAAAGGGCTATTCAATTATGTTGACCGTACGTACGATAAAGCCAACCATATGTATGGTGAACAGTACCGTACGTACGGTCTACAGAAATTTCAAACTTCAAAGAGCTGCAATCAGCGTACAAATGCACCATATGAAGACTGTACATATGGTATTTTGACAGTACGTACGGTGGTCAGATCGTACATACAGTCATGGCAGTCCTTGTTTTATTTTCACTATTATAAATTTAGGTTTGTACAGAATTTTGGGGTTCAATCTCTCATTTTTACTCAGTTTTCTTAGATTTCTTCGTATCTAGGAGTAGGGTAGTGATAGAAATTTTATTTTCTTGTATTTTCCTGTACTTTTCTTCATTTTCTTTATATTCAAACACTAGTTTTCTTTCAATTAAATATAAGATCCACATTTCTTCATGCTTTCTCTCATGGAATCAAGTAGCTAGTACTTAATTGAGTTCAATTGTGAAGAACACTCAAGAAATACAAGGGTTCGTTGAACGTAACCCACATTTGTATTGATTTATCATTTGTGGACCCTAAATTTACTTTGATTGAGTGTTGGATCTCTTAGAACACCTATGTTATTGACTATATTTGGCAATTCCAAGCCATGGTTTAGCAAATGTGGGATGAAATTGACCAAATTGATGGTATTAGCATAAGATCCTTAGATTGATTATATATCTAACTTTTATTGGAGTTGAATTGCCTAATCTTTAAAGCTAAACCTTCCGAATTGTTACCCGTGGTTGTGGTTAAGCAATTTGAGTTAGCAAAACTTTCAATGGGAACTTAGATTATTTAAGTGTTTGGATCAATTGAGCCTAATTCTCTTTTAATTGCATCAAATTCATTTAGATTTGTTTTGAATTTCAATTTCCCTATTTTTAATTGATAAATCTAGCCCTTAATTGTTTTTAATTTCATTTGCAATAGATCAATTGTTAGTTTTCATGCATTAAGTAGTCATAGATCTATCAAACTCAAAACCCCAAAAGCTTTTCGGTTTTTCTTTTATTTTCTCTCTTGTTTAGATTCAATTTACATAGTTGTAATTCAATTCAAGCTAATATAGTGTTTGTTGACTATTGGTAGTCTATATTTGGCTTGGTCCTGGAGGATACGATATCCGAACTCACTTTATACTTCCATCGCGACACTTGTTCTCTTGCGGGGAAGCTCAAAATTACATCATCTTTGGGAGGGATTCAAGTTTTGGCATGGTTGCCGGGGACCAAAGGCGCGAGGCGAGTACTAAAAGAACCTTAAGTTAGAAAGCAATTAGTGGATTGGATCTCCATCACATCTACTACAACGGAGGAATCTTTGGCTATTACTATGTGTAACTTTGTTCCACCCTTTTGTGTATATCGCATGATAGATTTTGATTTTTGATTTTCTCTTTTATTTAAGATTATTTTTATTTGATTAGTGTAGAATTTTTCATTGCATTGAGAACTTAATTGGTGGATAGACTTGTGTGCTATATGCTTATTGGTGGTATTGCTATTGCTTAAGGAGATTAGAGGTTTCGATTGGTTTGAATTGAATTAAATTGCGAATTGGTGGTACATTTATGTGAAGATTGGAGGATTTGACAAGCAAATTGGTGGAAGGGAACTGTGAATTGATTTGTTGAGGCGTGGATTGCCAATTTGTTTGTACATTACATTTATCTTCTATTGTGCACTTCATTATATTTGGTGGCTCATTTTCACACACACTAGAGTTCACTCTAAAGGATACACTAGAGGATGCCATACAACCATTCATGCAAATGCAAAATGGTGTATCTAGGACAAACAAAACCCTTGAATCCCAAGGTCAGCTTCTTGATGATATAAAGGGTCACTTGGCCCTATTGATGCAAATCTTGGGTGTTTATGTCTTGAAGTTTATCACATTGGAAGATACTGAAAGAGTTGTGTGTTGCAAGCATATCGAGTATTGTTGAAGGTTGGTGAGTATAATGGGTTTACACATTCATTGAAGACCTCTCAACAAGATTATATATGATAATCACTTAGATTTGAAGACATGGACTTGAAAAGGAGATCGGCTTAAATGAAAAGAAGATCTGTATCAACTGTAAAGAGATCGACATAAATGAAAAGTAGATTGGCATCAAGTGTGATGAGATCGGCATTAGTTGAAGAGAAGATATTTCAAGACTTAGAAGGTTTCTTGAAGAATATGATGAAGTCTTAAAGAAATAGAAAAAATGATGATTAAGGAACCCTACAAGTAATCAAAGTAGATTGATTCCATCTTGAAAGATTAAAGGTGTTCTTGAAGATCAACAAGTTTTAAAGAAGTCATTTCAAGCTTTGAAAACCTCATTTAGATGATCCTTGAAGAGCTTGAAGACTTTGGAGAAGTTTGAAGAAGACTTGCAAAAGTAAAGGTCTAAGTTGAAAAAGAGTCAATCCCCTTAGGTCAGGAGTCAACACATTAGTTTAGAATGCAAAGTCTTGAGGAAGGTCCAAAAAGGGTTGACTCCTCATTTTTCAAGGGTTGATACTGTTGGATAGAGCCTTAATGAAGTTTGGTCAAAAGCTAAAAGTGTCGACTCATTGTTCTTCAAGAGTTGACTTATTCAGACAGTACCTTGGTAAAGTTTGCCAAAACTCAAGAAGAGTCGACCCTTTTAAGCAAAAGAGTCGATACATTTGGATAGAGGGTTGAGAACGCTGGTGCCAGAGATAAAAGGGTTAACCCTTTCAGAAAAAGAGTCGATTCCTTAACTATAACGACTAGTTTTTCAAACTGTCTATCAGTGCGATCTTGTATTAAATGAACCTCCAACCACCACCAACGGCTATAATCAATTCAAGACTATATATACAAGATCTCCACAATGTTTATACAAAAGAATCCAAGGATTTAAGTGCTATACCATTGATTAAGAGCTGAAATTCCTAATCAAACCAGAATAACATTCTCTTTGTTAAAGTTTGGGGCATTTACTGAGCTATACTTATTCATTCACTCTTTGAGAGAGTTGACCTTTGTATAATTTTCATTTATTTGACTGGGAGGGTTTGTATACCTGTGAGTTTGAGTGTTTTTGAGAAAAACACTTGTAAGTTTGAGTGAAGTTTAGACAAAATCACTTGGGGTTTTGAGAGTTTTGAAAGAACTCTTGTACAAAGTGAGCTAGGCACGGGCAACTAACACCTGATGTGTAAAGGAGTTTTTGCATAGTGGAAGGCTTTCAAGGGGCTTTTAAGGGTGAGGACGTAGGCTGCAAGTTGTAGCTAAACCTTAGTAAATCTGGTGTTCATCTCTTGCTCTGTTTTTCTTCCATTGTACTTCATTGAATGCGTGCTTAGTTGATACATCGTTGATTTACTGTTTTATTGATTAAATAGCTTTTAATTGCATTTGTGTGTGATTAGTTTTTAAAAACCCAATTCACCCCCCCCCCCCCCCCCGGCCCCGGTCCCCTCTTAGGTAGCATCTTTGGGCCAACAGAAGAATATCCCCCTACTCAAGTTCTGGCATTACTATCTGAAGAGTCTCTAAGACTTCTTGTTCATTGACGAGAAAACGGATCTTACAACACCATATGTCATAGTTATCGCACCATCGAGTTTCTCTCATCTAGTCAAACCAGCTACAATCCTTTTAGTTGCCATTTCCTATTTTCACAGAAACAATATGCACAGGATGTTAGAGTAATTTTGCATAAAAAATCTAAATTAAAGTAATGAAAATTTTCACACGTCGCGAGATCGAAAGTTTGATGAACTCACAATCATCTCCCATGCCATAGGTGATAATTTTTGAACTTCAATTTAATTAATGCACAAAAACAAACTTAGGTTTTGGGAGCGGGAGTGAAAAATGAATTTTCTCTTGACTGATGAACCTCCCACTAGATAAAGCATTTCAAGGAATGCTAACTCATATTATTCCATATTCCTGTATGCAAGTTTCAAATATATGCTAATATAAAAGAAATATTTGAACATGAAATAATAGATTAAATATATAGAGAAGGCAGAACCATTCAATCTGTACGCAATTTAAAAGTAAGTTACAAGGAAGGCTAAGTCATTCAATCCTGAGAATACAGAGAAAGCTGAGCCATTCAATCTCAAAAAATATATAAAAGGCCGAGCCATTAAATAAAAATGGTACAAATAAGGCTTAGCCATTCAATCTTGAAAAATATAGAGAAGACAAAGCCATTCTATCCAGTAAAATACATAGAGAAGCCTTAGCCATTCAATCCCGTAAAATATTTAGAGAAATCAGAGCCTTTCAATCCCGTAAAATATTTAGAGAAATCAGAGCCATTCAATCCCATAAAATATATAGAGAAGGCTGAGTCATTAAATACCATAAAATATATAGAAGGCTAAGCCATTCTATACCGTATACAGTTTAAAAGAAATTACAGAGAAGGCTTTACCATTCAATCATGTATACAACTTAAAGTAAATTTTAGGGAAGGCTAAACCATTCAATCTTGTTTACAACTTAAAGTAAATTACAAGGAAATGAAAGCATGCCTTTTAGGCTTTGATACTAATGTTAGAAGAACCTGAACATATGCGGAAGCCAAAATAGTGTTCTTACCTTGTTCGGGTTAAACCAAAAATTGTGAAAACCGGATCTATAGATGCTTTACTCATCCTGTGCCTGTAGGAACAATGACCCTGCTCCTGGTGGATGTTATTACGATTGCCCGAATAACACCTCTTAGTTCACGGCTCAAAACTTACACAAGCACTGAATGTAAAGAGAGAGAGAGAGAGAGAGAGAGAGAGAGAGAGAGAATAAAAAGTGGAAGACACTGCTCACTCTCTTGCAATCGTGAACTAATGACCAAAGCCTCATCTATATAGGCTATTAAGTCGGCAATAGGGGAGGTGGTGGAATGGTGTATGGGCCACCAATTTGGGCCCCATGATTATGACATGTGGATCACCAAGTTGGGCCTCCATGGGCATCTAATTGGGTCCAAAGCCTCATTTGGTTGGGCCTCATAAGGATTGAGTCCAAAGCCCAAAAGCTAATGTCTAATACCTTCTTTCTTTCTTTGTCTCTCTCTCTATACAATATCAACACTACCACCATTAAACCACCTCCAAAATGGGTGAAGATGGGTAAAAAGAAAAACAAAAAAAAAAAAATTGAGCAAAGAGAGAAATATAGGGAGAGGGATTTGGAGTGAGAGGAAAGATGGGTAAAGAGAAACAGAGTGAGAAATAGAGGGGGGAAGTCTAATAAATAAATTTACTCTCCTTTTGATCAATAGGTTAATCACAAGTCAAGGATACTAGAATGATGGTGCCGAGTTATTGGATTATTGGGATTGATAGTGGATGTATATATATATATATATATGTATATTGTATTACATACATATAAATATATTTTAGTTTTTATCACAATTCACAATAAAAAAAATCCAACATGTAAATAAAACTTCCAACAAACCAACGTAGTGGCACAAATCATATTATATTGGGAATTATTTTCAATGGATGTTAGATAGGGAATTATTTTTACAAAGAATATTATTTTGGCAAAGAACTCCACAAAATGATTGCTAAGCTGGTGTTTGCCATGTTATTGAAATATTTGCTCATTAGTGCTATGTTTAGATATAAGATTTATGGCCAATGGGGGTTGGTTGAGTTGATAAAGATCAGGCACTTTACTTACAATGCTCAAGTTCGACTATGCTCAGGTTCGACTCCTATAATCAACAGTCCCCTTTGGTCGGTAGTCTATAAGTACCACTGTAAGCCCTTATTAATACTAGTGGCATGCCCTGACCTTAGAATGGGGTAGCCTCCCCTTCCCCTAAATTTTTATGAACAAAAACAAAAAAGATATAAGATTTATGGAGGGAAATGGAAATTATATAAATGTGTAAACAACATGAAGTGAAAATCTAACTTTTTCTTTTCTTTAATTGGGCTAGGAAAATGGGAAGAAAATGAATAGCTATTTACCTAAGAAAACAACTTCTTTTTTTTTTTTTTGTTTCTTTGATTACCTATAAAAAAAAATGTATAAAAAATTTATTTCTCTTTCCCTTAAGAAATCCAATAACGAAACATAGTCTAAGTTCTCCTTAGGAATGGCCTCTCTTCTTCACACTGTAAGCCCAACTTACATAGAGATGGAAGTGAAACAAGGATAAATGATCTGAGAGATGTGCAAAACCTTTCATGTCAAATAAATTCCAAATCATTTACAAGGTTGTTTATAGGAAGTTGCATACTCATATCTAGCACTGAATTATGCAAAAGCATTTACAAAAATTATGGTAATATTATTGACCTCTTACTATCAGAAAATACTCCAAACAAGATTTGAAGATCGCATACTAGAATTAAATATATATATATCATAGTTCAAAATCCTTCATCATCCAATAATTATCTACCACTACAGTGTAAAGAAATGATTCATGTTCAAAACCATAATAACATCAATCATTTATGGAGTCATCATGCCTTGACTTTGCGACTAGAAGACATATTTATTATATATTTCATGCCTTAAAACATGAACTCAAAACGAATTTCATAGTATCATTGTAGATGTGTCTGTATTATTTCGATAAAATAGATTGTAGGTATGTCAACTTTATTGTCACCTAAGCTCTACATGTTGATACATGGAAACAATCCGTTGGCATACTTCTGCACAATGTAATATATTCTTGGACAATGCAATGATATAAATCTCACATACTAGTCTAGGCTGCCAAAAGATTGTAGGTATGTCTTACGACAAATTCACACGTGTCAATTCAATGGTTGAATATATAAAATGATAATAAACCATTCCAAATGGTTCAATAACCCTGTCCATTTTTCTATATCCCGAACACACTTCGGTGCCAGCCCCGAGCCAGAAACAGAGCGAAGAAACACAGGTAAAAAGTTAGTGTTGTGTACTTGTCCAGTCAAAATGAGCTAAGCGCCGAATCCCAAGTTGAAATAACAGCTCAATAAAACCAAGTCCCAGATCCATAATGGCAAAAAATGGGGCTTATTTGAGTCCACGTGGCCTGAACGAAAGCATATGATGTATGCGACACCGAGAGATACAAGAAATGCCACAACTATGAGAATGGGCTTGCACACGGCAATGTCCATTCTCCAGTTCTCTCTTCTCTATTTCCCTATTTGGTCAATGTTGGGTTCATCTTTGATTCGAGTTTGAGGTTTTCTGTAGCCATGAGAAATATTCAGAAAGAGGAGGTTTGAGAGAGAGAGAGAGAGAGAGAGAGAGAGAATGTGTGTGTGTGAGTGTGTTGGGGGGGGGGGGGGGGGAGAGGGATAAGGAGAGTGTTGTGGAGGAGGCTTTTTTTTTTAAAAAAAAAGAGGAGAACCCAGTTCTCATGTTGAAAGGCCAAAGAATAGGGATTAATGTTAATAGGCTAGACTGGCCTAAATTTAACCCTATTTGTTACTTTTTTTTTGTTATTGATGGAACTTGGATCATTAACAGATCTTGAAAAAAATTTCTCAAGGTATATTGGAATTAATAAACTATATATATATCCAATGAAGTTTGTTTCTCATTAGGGACATAGACTTGGGATAAACTTTTCAATGTGGCCGAATGGATATATAGATTCGAAAGTTTTCATGATACCTATACACTGTGAGGCCTAACACTAAGTACTAAGTAGTATCTATCACAAGCATTTTTCATAGCAATAACCCACATTTGTTTTTGCACTGCAAAAGTTAAAAGAATAGACCAGCTAGCTTACTGAGAGTCCCTTCCCTTCGTTTCCTTCATTAACACTACTATAAACTTCTATGCATATGCAAATTAAGTTAAGACAGATACAAAAATTATAGAACATAACCGAGAGAGAGAGAGAGAGAGAGAGAGAGAATCAAAATTACAAGTTCACATCAACCAAAGCAAATATGTATGTTTCAGGCCAAATATTCCACTAAGATCAAGAAAGCTTCCATGCGTTAGAATAGGAAGCATATGTTGAATAAGTTGAAGTGGAGAGTAGCAGATTTGAGAAACATAAATTGCCAGAAGGCACAAATTATCATTTATGAGTTTAGCTTGGTAACACATTATCAAATATATATTGGATCCTATATATTTACAGATAACGGATTGCTCACAATGTCATCTCAATATAAGAAATTTTTAGACTTAGGAGATAGGGTGTGGCAACATTGCCACCCATTTATTATACTACAAGTACCAAGCATATATGTAACATACAATATCATTTATACTAAAACCAATTCCATTGAGATTTTTACTTCTGAAATCGCAAGGATGAATAATGCAACAGCTAGCTAGAAATACAAATAATATAATGTGAATCAAATGCGGCAGTGAATTCGGACTTACCTTTTCGTTGTTAAATTGGAAGGAGGACTTGAGATCTTTAACCCAAAGATGTTCTACGTACAACATGCGACAGTCCTACTGATTACTCAAAACTGTAATCAAATCCCAAGGAGCCAACTACACTTACATTATCCACAACCCAACTTAAGTGTGTACACACACTCTAATTTATGAGAGAGATGCTCATCAAGGGAGAAGAAGCGAGAGACCACAAGATATCTCTTTAGTGCAATCTAATCACACATGTATCTGAATATGGGATTTAAGTTCCCTTTAAAGAGAGGGTTTTGCTTTGTATGAACAATGCAATAGCTAGAAACACAAATATACTAAGAAGCTCCAATTGAATTAAGAGCTATTATGGTTAATGTTTTGTTTTAAAGTAAAACATTCTTATTCAACCACATCATTCTATACATAACTTTTATAAGAATTTGCTGATTGTATAAACATTACCCAACCCCAAATAATCACGGGTGTGCCTCCAAATTAACGTTCTCATATGAAATTTGAGAATGAGCCACATGCTATGCAAATCCAAATTAATTTATGATTGCTAGCCAAATTATAGTTTGAAATGTTAGGTAGCATTTACAAATCATCATTCATAGGGGATCAGTATCCATAGTCCTGTGCCCTTTGGAATATTTTCACCTAGTTTAGAGTTGGGTGAAAATATTTTCATCCACAGAGAGAGGCCCAATATGTATGGATCATAGTTGTTAATCTTGCACAGCACTGGGCCGTACCGGCCGATACGCACTGCACGAGTGCTTATATGGTGTAAACAGGTTTAAAGAGCGCACCGGTTAACTAACCAGCCTATACCAGTCTATACTGAACTGTATCGGACATACCGGCCTGTACTGGACTGTACCGGCTTATACTAGACTATACCGGGATATTTAGTTTTTTTTATCCCATTTCTAATGTGTCATTGTATTTTATATTAGTTATTTTTTTTTTGGTGACTTTTAAAATTTTATTATGAGTGATTTCTATATTTAGAGTATATATATACACACACAACAATAGTTAGGACCTTTTGGTAGTGATTATTATATCAAAATGTTTAGACTTTTTGTTGGACTATAATAGATAATGAGTATGTGTTTTAAGTTTTTTAAAATACTTGGAACTTCTGATTTACTGTTTTGAAGACGTTTTAAACTATTTATAACTTGTGTATATTTTGTTATAATAAGATTTTATTTTACACATCTATAGTATATGCATATTTATATTTTTACATGAATATATAATATTTATAGCGGTAAACCCGATACGGTGCACTGGTACAGTCTGATTCCGATACGTACTGGTCCAATGACAAAAACGATACAGTGGCCAGTGTGAGATTAACAACTATGGCATGGATAGACTTGGAATTCATGACTTTAGTGAGGAAAATTTAGTTCTAAATTTTTTTTCAAAGTTTTCATACTTTTTAAAATAGTATGGATATAGATAGATAAAAGAGCATACTACGTTGATTATAGATTATTCAACATCAAACATTTTTGGTGGCTTTCTAGGATGTAAATGGGCATTTTTAAATAGTTTACTCAGAATGCTGAGAAAATTTTATTCAAGACATTGTATTTTACATGATTTGAGCCTTCTTTATCTTTCATGACTCATTTACCATCAAGACTAATGTTGCATTTGTATTCGTGTCTTTAAAATTAATAGATTTGGATATATTTGTAAAGAAATATACCTTCATACTATGTTGGATAACTCACATTTTAGACATCAATAAATAAATCTAAGGATCTAAATACCCAAATGACATGCTAAAAATATTTATTTAAAACTTGCTACAAAAAGCTTCTCATTATAGAAGAATGTATTAAAATAAGTTATTTTTTTAGCTTTCTGCTCAGTTCTTTAATCATACTCTAATGACTAAGTCACACATGGATTTGCAACTCTCTTGATTTCAAATCTATCCATCTAGACAAAGCCTAATAGCACTAGAAAATTATGGCATTCTATCTCCTTCAAGTTATTGTGAGTAAATAATTTTATATTTGTATACATAACCAACCCTTGTACTCCATTAAAAGTTACATTTAGGAACTTGAAGAAACATTTCAACACACTAACAGATGTTACAAATTTTGACATTGAATTATGATCTCCATGAAGACTTTCACATCTAAACTGCTTTAGCTGGCCATGAAGAATGAGGTTTAGAATATGTTTATAGTAAAACTATTTACAGGTTTAGCCATTTGTATCCCTTCAAGTACCTTAGAAGGTTGAGATCAACCCTTGCTTTGAAAGAAATTAATAAACCCAGAGTTGTGTATTAGTAATTTATGTAGACCAATGGTGGCACAAGAAACAAATTAGGGAAAAAAAGGGCAAAAAGGAAAAGAACTGAGATTAGAGATGCTCCAACAAGGCTAGATGAACATGTTTATATCTAAATTAATGTTTTACATAGTTGTGCTTAAAATGAAATAAGTCATATATACTAGAGAGATTCAATATGTTGCCTTGGCAAACAACAACAAAAATAAAAAGCATAATAAACCATCATCGCCTTAAGCCTCAAATCGCCTCGAGATTGTTGATTTATTTGAAAATAGCTTTGTAGTTTAGAGTATAATTTATAGAAATGAACCAAATCTCAAATCATTGAAGCCACTAATTCATAGTTGGTTGGTTCAACTGGTGTTAAGAAATTAAATGTATTTCGGTGTTTACTTCGTTAATTACTTTACATATGGGTTATGCTATACAAATAAACAATCATAATGAATTTTTCTATAGCATAATATGTCTGAATAAGAGCCTTTTATTTTAAAACAAAAGACATAATATAATGATTGTTAGTTACAAAACTGTCACTATCACTATTACATATTTTGGTGAGAGTTTTTCTATAATTTTTCTGTTAAAATAACACTTTCCTTATATAATAGAGAAAAATGTTATTCTTCGAGAAAATTTGTGCATAAAATCTTGCTAGAACGATGTGGAAGTAACATTATTATAATTAGGAGTTTTAAAGTGAATATTTTTATCTAACTATATCATTTTTGTGATAAGTTTTGTATGAATTTTCTGTTTATACAGCATTACTGAGTTCTACAAAGCACCTAAATGTTGAAATGCAGAAATTATAGAACATAAACACACACACACACACACACACACACACACATGTGTGTGTGTGTGTGTGTGTGTATGAGAGAGAGAGAGAGAGTCTCAAAATTACTAGTTCGCACCAACCAAAACAAATATGTATGTTTCAGGCTAAATATTCCATAAGCAAGAAAGCTTTCAAGCTTTAAAAGAGGAAGCATATGATAAATAAATTGAACTCATGCACAAGTGGAGAGTAGCAGATTTGAGAAACATAAATTCTCGGAAGGTACAGATTCTCATTTATGAGTTTAGCCTATAAAAGTGACAACACATTGTTAGGCTTTTTAGTATTGGCTAATTTCGTAGACAAAAAAACTTTGCTTGTAATTTTGTTTCAAGTTATATTTGGGTCAAAAAGTCTAAAATTCAAGTTCAAGCTACCAGAGTACAAGCTGTCCAAGTTGCAATAAAAACATTTAAAATATGCAGAGCTGAAACTTTGGAAGATATCTCTATGCTCAAATGTTCATTCAAGTTCCATAATATATGGATTCCATGTAACTTTTTAAGAGCAATTTGAGTATGTAGAGAACCATGGCTCGAGCAAACCATATATGGCTTGAGCAATATATGGATAGTTTATAGAATCAGATATACAGAATGTATCACTCGAAATTGGCTTGAACTTGGTTTGAGTGATGTGCCAAAGATAGGTTCGAATTAAGCTCTAATCTCATCCAACTCAGTCCAGAATTGAGAACTCTCAAGCCAAGCTGTCTCAACCAATCAAAAGGTAGTTCCAACTTACTTTTTGAGGAGTCTTAGAGTTGCTACAATAGCCCAGGAAATTGTATGTATTCCATATCTCTAAAATTTAGAAAAGATTGACACAAGAGAAAAGAATAGAGTGTGAGGAATTTAATTCAAATCTTGGTGAAATAATCATAAATGAGTTGCTGAGCATACAGAGTTCCTTCACCAGAGTACTAAACAGAAGAACATAGTTGCGAGATTATCTTGGTGGATTCCGAGGACGAGAAAGAACACCGTGGTAATTCGCTGTTGAGGTCAAAGTCAAGGAAAACAGAAACTCGAGGAGTCGAGCAAGTAAACTTTAACCGAAGTTCGTGAGGATTCGGATAGCATTCGTGGAGTTCATTTGTTATGGTTGTAAGTTGGACTTGTGTAACATGTTCATTATAATACTTGGCTCGCTGGACGTGATTTTTTTCCAAGTTGAGTTTCCACGAGAAAAACAATGTCTCTTGTTCTTACTTATCACTTTGATATTACTGATGTGTGATGAATGCGTGTGAATAATCATATAGGTAAAGAGAACTAGTTTAGGGCTCATATAAGAATAGCTTGTCTTATAAGCGTAAATCCAAGTATTACGAACTTTCACACATTATCAAATATATATTGGATTCTACATATTTACAGGCCTGCTCAAAATGTCATCTCAATATAAGAATTTCTTAGACTTGGAAGATAGGGTGCCACAACGTCGCCACCCATTGATTAAATTACTTATACGAAGCATATATATAACATGCAATCATTTTAACTAAAACCAATTCCATTGAGATTTTCAGTTTTGAAATTCTAAGGAATATCAAACAAATTGTAGAATATAAATCAAATGCAGAAATGAACTCAAATTTACCTTTTCAGTGTCAAATCAAATGAAGGATCTGCAATCTTTAACCAGAAGATGTCTCATATGCAACACGTGATAGTTCTGCAGATTAATCACTATGGAGTGTAATCAAACCCCTAAAGAGCAAGCTACACTCACACCTTTCACAACTCAACTCAATTCAACTCAACTCAACTCAACTTAGGTGCACACACACTCTAGTTTATGAGAGAGGCATTCATTAAGGGAGAAGATGAGAAAGACCAAAGAAATACAAATATTCTAAGAAATTCAAATTAAATTGAGAGCCGTTATGGTTGGTGTTTTGTTTTAAAGTGAAAGACTCATATTCAACCACATTATTCTATACATAAATTTTATAAGAATTTGCTGATTGTATAAGCATTACCCAAACCCAAATAATCACAAGTGCACCTCCAAACCCTGGCATATGAAATTCGAGAGAATGAGCCATATGCTATGCATATCCAAATTAATTTATGATTGCTAGCCAAATTTGAAATGTTTGGTAACATTTAAATCATCATTCATAAGAGATCAGTATCCATAGTTCTATGCCCTTTGTAATATTTTTATCCAGAGAGAGGGATCAATATATATCGGGATAGATTTGGAATTCTTGACTTTAGTGAGGACAATTTGGTCCCAAAAAAATGTTTTCAAGTTTTGGTACTTGATCGCTCCGAAAATGTGCAATATAATAACCACAAGCATATGGTTGGCGATGTAGTTTAAATTTGGTGAGTCCGAATATCAATTCTTTGAAGATTACGCTCAATATAAGCTATAGGCTTCAACTCGCATCAATTTCTATCAAGATTTACAACAACTCAAAATGAAATTACTTCTTAAAAAAGGTAAAAACAAAAACACTTGATTTTGAAAGATTGATTTTGCTAAATTAAAGTTATATTAAAACAATTAAACTATGACAATAAAGGAATTGGCTCCAATTGATCCAACCACCCAATTCGCCCAAGGTTCCAATGAGGTTAGATAATGCAAATCATTGGCTTCACTGCAAGTGTATGATTCGGAGGATTTAGACCATTAAAACAATAAAATCAATAATAATCAACTTAGAAATGTAAACGATGAGATTCTTGTCTTCATACCATCGATCTAAGTAGTACTCATACCAAATTAAAGGTTTGTTCATAGACCCTCAAAGACTCAGTCAAGAACACAAGATTTCAATGGAATATAAGAAATGATTATCTTAGATTCAATTTAATAAAAATTAGCCCTAGAATTATAGTCCAATTAAAGCCATACATTTGCACCATCGATTTATGCAATCTCTATACCAAATTAAGGCTTGTGCACAGAGATTACTAAACATAGTCAAGAATTAAGTTTTCTCAATGATCTAGAGTTCAATTGCTAGGAATTAAGAGATTTAAAAAAATAAAACAATGATAAATCCATTACCTCCATTGAAAACCTTAGAACCCATGGATGATCTTCATAATTGGACCCAAGAGAAGAATTAGCTACTTGTATCCATACAAAATTGAAATGATTCAATGAAAATTGTGCTTGATTACAATAAAAATAAAGATCTACATAGAAATCTAGAGTTTCTCTCTCTAAAAACTATAAAAATATGTAAATAAGCTGAGATCCCCAAATTTGGGCCCAAAATGGCCTTAAATATGCTGAAAAATAACAAAGTTGCGTGACCCGTTAACTAGGCGTTAGCAAGGCGTTCGAATGCCTTGCTAACCTGATTCAAACACTAAAAACATGCCTCTAAATCTCACTGACCGTTCGAACGGGTATAATTCATGAACGGTCACTATTCACCCGTTCAAATGACACTATCATAACATTTTCCACTCTTGTCCAAATTGTGGCTGAATTGCTCCAAATTAAACTTTACAAAACAAAACAAAACAAAGTAAGTTAATACTAAAATCTAACTAAGAGGTATCTAAACTCCTTAACTAAGGCTAACAAAACACAAGTTAAGGTATTTTAATTGCACAATTTGTACTGTAATGATTTTGATGCACTTCAGTAGAAAGATTTTTTTATACAAGCGGAGTACTAAAATGTTACACCTCACAACTTTCCTTATTTTGCTTAACTTCTTTTTATTTATATTTAATAATCATATTATTATTAAAATGCTACCAGTTAAGAAAACAAGCAAGATTTCATTCATTTTCAAACTCTTCTTATTTATGACCTCTATAGCTTCTTCTTCTCACATCTCTCCCTCCTAGAGTTCTTGCTAGCAAAGGAAAAGCATCCCTCTCTCTCTCTTTCATTAAAGCTTCTTCTTCTGTAACCATAACTTGTGGATATTGTTTGAACCATTTTCAGAGGAAAAAAAATGTTGCATTCTTAACATCAACATCATACAATAGAACATAATGAGAATTGTTACAATGACTATTTTTTTAGAGTTTATTAGTGTTCCCTTTTGCAACCATTATTATATTTTCCTTTGACTCGATGACTATTTCCTCTGGGTTATTTCCTCTATGGTTTGTAGTCATATTTCTTATGGTATGCTTCTGGATTTTGTATAACGTGTTTCACGAGAGTTTTATCTTTTAGATAAGAAGTTTTTTTTGCCACCATTAAAATTGCTAAACTTGTTGACCTTTGCCTACACAAAGAGACATGAGCAAATTTCTAGGAATTTCACATTGTGAATATCAAATTGTCATTTTTTGATTGGTATTATTATCACTTACATACGTTACATTACAAAAAGGTATATGTATTGTTCTAGAAGAACGTTACATGAGTAATATTGGTTTATTTTTTTAGCATGAATTTTTTTCTCTGTCAGTGATGCTTGATCTTGCTAGAAGAGAGAGTTAGTTACAATCATTCAGATTTTGTTGTACCAAAAGAGAGAGAGAAACGTGAGAAGTTTTGAAGATTGCCTTGAGGAGTAAAATGTAAAGAGTTTGGAAGGAAAATGATTGTGAATGGTAGGACGAGTTTAAAAAGGAAAGAAATCTTGCTTGTTTCCTTATTGATTAGACTAAAAAAGTGTAATCTCGATCCCGTAATTAGTGGATTGTTAGCTCTAGTTTAGGTATTAGCTTAGTATTTTATCCTTAAATTGTCCTAAACATGCCTTTTTGATCTAATTGCATGGAATTGAGCATACTTGTAGAAGAAAGGGCCAAAAAGACATAAACAAGCGATCGCTTGTCCTAAACAAGCGATTGCCCAAAGCAAACAAGCGATCGGCCGAGCGATCGCTGTCGCGCCCAGATTTTTCGCACTCGAGGAATACTCACACAAGTGGGAAAAATGTTGTACTCTCTCGTTAGAACTCACCCTCCTAGAAGAATGAGTGCGACTAGGTTTGAATTGAAAACATGTTTGAATAAAGGGCTTTTGAAAAAGATTCGGAGTCGCCACCTAACTTGATTAAGGTGAGTTAGGTCACCTAAAAACTAAGAATAATCCGAAGACTACACTTAGGGTTTTGAAAAACGATTTTGAAAATATCTCCTCAAGAGAGGGTTTTTAGGAAAACAGGTTGTTTGGCAACCTTTGGAAAACATTTAGCCCTTTTTTTGAAAAAAAACTCCTTTTGGTCTTTGAAATTAGTAATCCTAAGTTCGGAGGTTGGTTACGTGTAGGGAAGACGCACTAAGCTATCACCCTAACCCGCCCTTTCGGTACCTACATGTCAATCTACCCTAGATTCACCTATGAGAGTCTTCAACTAACTATTGGCCAATCCTATCCACTTTGAAAAACAATGTTTAAAAATTATCATGATGCATGATATGCAAGTGCAAGTTAAGAGAATTGAAAAATAGATTTAGAAAGAGATTGATTTGAATTGAAATTGGAAAGTTTGAAAATTGAAAGTAGAAATTTGAAAATAGAAATTTTAAAATTAGAATTTTGAAAGTAGATTGGAATTTGAGATTTGGAAAGATTTTGGAAACCGCACCCATGAGGGTGGAGTTGAAAGTTTGAAAAGTGTTGTGACCGCACCTATGAAGGTTGCCTACGTATCCCTTTGGGGGAATCAGGTCAGCCGTAGTTCAGACCGGAGTCCGATTGAAGGAGATTGATTTGAAGAGAGAAATTGGATTGGAAGAAAGAGATTGAATTGAAAATTGGATTTGATTTGAGATTAGAAGAGGAGATTGGAAATTGAAATTGAGAAGATTAGACTTGCTTTGGAAAGATTGATTTTGGAAAGACTTGATTTTGGAAAGATGGAGGTTTAGGAAACCTAGACTTAGGAAAGATTTGACTCGACTTGGAAGGTTTAGGAGATTTAGGAAAGGTTGGATTTAGGAAATGTTTGAATTAGGAAAGGTCTGGTTTAGGAAAGTTTCAAATTAAGAAAGTTTTGAAATTAGGAAAGTTTAACTTAGGAAAGTTTTGAATTAAGAAAGTTTCGAATTAGGAAAGTTTTCAAATTAGGAAATTTTTTGAAATAGGGAAGTTTTGAAAATTGGAAAGTTTAGAATTTTAGAAAGGTTTGAAAAAGGGAAGTTTTGAATTTGGAATGTTTTGAAAACAAGGAAGTTTTGAAAATAAGAAAGTTTCGTTTTAGGAAAGGTTTGAAAAAGGAAAGTTTTCAGTTTAGAAAATGTTTGAATTAAGAAAGTTTTGAGTTTAGAAAAGTCTTAGATATGAAAAGATGTTGAAGTTTTGGAAAGTTTAGAATTTTGGAGAGATTTAGGTTTAGAAAGATTTAACTTGAGAAAGTTTCAAATTTAGAAAGTTTTGAATTTGGAAAGATTTGAAATTTAGAAAGTTTAAGATTTAGAAAGTTTTAGAATTTTAGAAAATCTTGAGATTAGGAAAGGTTTGAGTTTAGGAAGAGTTTGAAAACTTAGGTTTGAAAAGTGAATATTTGAAAAGAGGGTAGAATTAGGAAAGGGTTGAATTAGGAAAGATTTGAAAGTTTAATGTTTAAAGAAAGATTTGAAAGTTGAATTTCAAAATTTAGGAAAGATTTTTATGTTCAAGTTTTGAAAACTTAAGATTTAGGAAAGTGGAGGATTAGGAAAGATTTGAGTTAGGAAAAAGTTGGATTAGGAAAGGATTGGGTTTTGTTTTGAAAAGAGAAGGTTTGATTTTGTTTCCAAAAACGGAGGATAAGATCTAGTTTCCTAAATGGAAGGATTGGATTTGGTTTCCGAAAGGGAAGATTTGATTTGACAAGGATTTGGAAAGAGGAAGTTTTAGAAACCCTAGTTTTGAAAAATTATAGTTTTGACGTAGAAAAGAGGTTTTGGAAACATGTATAGTTTGGATGTGAAAACGAGAGGTTTTGGAAACCTAGGTTTAGGGCAAAGTTTGAAAACCATGTTTTTGGGAAGAAAATTTAGGGTTTCCTAATTGTGGGTTCTAGGGTTTGATTTGGGCTTTAAGGAAAGAGTTTTTGGAAAGTGCGTTTTTAGAAACGAAGATTTTCTAGAAGGGAATCCTAGGGAGGAACTTTTGGAAAGTGAATTTGAAGAGGGAGTTTTTGGAAAAAGATTTTAAAGAGAAGGAGTTTTGGAAAGTGTGTTTTTAGAAACGTAGATTTTAAAAGGAAAATCCTAGAGAGGAAATTTCTAGAAGGAAGATTTTGGAAAGAGAGTTTTTTTTAGAAAGGTTTTTGGAGAGAGTTTCTAGGAAGGTGAATCTAGGGAGTGTTTTTGGAAAGTGAATTTTGAGGAAAAGATTTTGGAGAGGAGTTGAAAAAAAGAGTTTTGAAAAATAGATTTTGGAAGGGAGTTTTTGAAAACAATTTTGAAGAGGAGAGTTTTAGGAAAGTATGTTGAAAAAGAGATTTTTAGGAAGATGGATTTGGGAAAAAGACTTTTTAGAAGGTATAAAAGCATCTCACTTTCCTAAAGCAATTCTAACCATAAGAGGGCTAGAACTACTTTAGCAAAGCGGTTTTGGAAAACAATAAGATTTGAAAATATGGAACCTATTGGTCACTTTTAATGTAACACTTTCCTAAAGCAACCGTAGCCATGAAAAGGCTAGAATCACCCTAGGATTGTGGTTTTGAAAACAAGTTTTTGAAAAAAAGATTTTGATGCAATCTTGAAAACGAGTTTGAAAACGATTTTGAAAACGAGTTCGAAAACAAAATTTGGAAGATGCAAGACTATGGTATGCACAATGCAATTTGGGGTCGTGAACATACAAGGCTAAGGCTTCACCACATAATCAAGGGGGCCGGACCCACGTGGTCTTTGGTTAAACTAGAAGAAAGCCCCCGACACGGTGACTCTCCAATAGCCCAATCCTACACATGGACCGGGAATCTCCTTGTTTCAAGCATGCAAAGAAAGGGGGGGGGGGGGGGGGGAAAGAGATGGGGGATTAAAATAGAAAAAACCCAAGTGGGTTAGGAGAGAGAAGAGAGAGGGGGGAAGTGCGGAAATTTAAATGGAGAACCTACCTTGTATCTTGTTTATTTTGCGCGCCGTGCTTGTCTTCAATCTTCGGTCCTCGGTCTTTGTCTTGATCTTCATCTTCAGTCTTCAAGAGTTATCTTCAAGCTTTAGATGGCAACTCTTCAAGTCCTTAAAGGAGGGTTGAAGGCTAGTGTATGAATGTATGGGGGTGTATAGGAGTGTATAGGAGTGTAGGGTTTGTGTAGGGTGGCTAGGGTTTGGAAAACCTAAGGAGGCTAGGGTTTAGGAGGTGCTCGAGCTCTGTATATCGAAATATGTGATTTCTAGGTTAAGTTTGCAGACCCTTTTCATGTTGAATGAGGCTCTGTATTTATAGAGGTTGGACAACACTGGCGCCTGTTGCAGTGGCGCCAGGCCAAAGTTTACACTGGCGCCACTAGGAGTGGTGCCAGGCCATTTTTTGGCTTGGCGCCACTACTAGTGGTGCCAGCCATTTAGGAAATATTTAAGGTCGGCAAGCAATGTATCTTTGACTAGATTTGGGTGCCTGTACTAGTGACTACCATGCAATTTTTAACCTGGCTTCATTAGGAGTGGCTTCGGAAAGTCTGGGAATGATTTGAAGGAGCCGAGAATGAGCCGGGAGGCCAGAAAGGAGCAGGATCACTTAAAATAGTGTCCTGGATGTATTTGACTTGAGAAATGAGGATAAGATGGGTCGGAAAAGTTGACCGGGCCTTTAGGGGCAAAATGGTCAACCGGACCAGGAAACTGCCGGGACAGACTCGGACTGTCCCGGAAGAAGACTTGGGATCTGGAAACATTATTCAGAATGCTCCCAAAGGTTGCCAGTTTGATTCCCAGAGCCGGCGTGGTCGGAAAAGGAGACCGGCCCACCAGGGACAAAATAGTCATTTCGCACCGGGTTGGCCAGAACTGACTTGGAATGATCCGGAAAGGTAAAAGGAGGTTGAGAACACTATAAAACGTAGTCTCAGGAGGTTACCGGTTTGATACCCAGAGCCGGTGTGGTCGAAAAAGGAGACCGGCCCACTAGGGGAAAATGGTCATTTTGTACCGAGTTGGCCGAAACTGACTCGGAATGATCTAGAAAGGTAAAGGAAGGTTGAGAATACTATAAAAAGTATTCTTGGAAAATTACCGGTTTCATACCCAGAGCCGATGTGGTCAAAAAAGGAGACCGGCCCACCAAGGGTAAAATGGTCATTTAGCTTCAAGTGGGCCCTACGGGCCTCAGAAGTGACTGGTGGACTAAATTCAAGTTTAAAAGGCGGGTTTAGAGTCTAAATATGCATGTGATGTGTGAACGTGAGCTTGGTCAGTTCGAAGATTGCCGAGCGGGCAAAAATGGGGTGCTTACAATCGCCAATCCCACCGAGTGCTCGAACGGCGAAAAAATGCACTGATTGCAAGATTCTACAACCCATTTTAGCCGTTTGATTTAGGAGCGCTAAACTTCAAAAAGCTGGTTTAACCGATCAAATGGTAGCTTGACTGAGCGCTCGCCTTACGAAGCCTTGCTTTTGTCCAGAGTATAAATGGCTGTTTTAGGCATTTTTGGAGGCTATCTCTCATTTTTGTAGTTAGTTATTTTAGATATAATTTATATTTGAGAGCATTGTAGAGAGATAAGAAGATTTTCTTAGCTTTTCTTGCACTTTCTTATATTTTTCTTGTATCCAAACACCATAGTTTATCAATTTCAATGCAAGATCTTCATTTCTTAAGGCTTTCTATTTTGGAATCAAGTAGCTAAACCCCAATTTGGGTGCACTTGTGAAGAATTGCCAAGGATTTTCAAGGATTTCTATAGAGTTATATGAATCTCATTGAATTATCTTAAGAATTCTCTAATTCTACTTGATTGAGTTTTGGATCTACTAGAAAACTTAGGTTCATAACTCATTTTAGTAACTTCTATGCACAAATTTTCAATTGGCATAGGGATTGCACAAATCTAAGGTTTGAAGCTATGATTCTATCAATAGCTTATACTTCTAACCTCAATTGGGTATGAATCCATGGTTTTATGGTCAAAATCCACCGAATCAAAGATCCATGAAGTGATCCTTAATTTGTGTTAATAGACCTACATTGGAGTTCTTGTTGAACTTGGTAAATTGAATCAATTGCATCCAAATCTCCTTTAATTGCTTAAGAATCTCAATTGCTTTGCTTAGTTGATAGTTTAATTGTTAATTATCTTTCAATTCATTTCATAATTAGATTCAATTTCATTTTGGTCTACTTTTGTTAATTACTTTTGCTTAAGAATCTCAATTGCTTTGCTTAGTTGATAGTTTAATTGTTAATTATCTTTCAATTCAATGCATAAGTAGATTCAATTTCATTTTGGCCTACTTTTGTTACCCTTAGAATCAATTGGATCCAAATCCCCTTTTTGGTCAACTTTTATTGCCCTTAGATTCAATTGCATTTGATTTGCAATCCAATTTGTGTGAGTCCATTGTGAGTTAAGCATTCATTTCTATATTGGAATCAATCTTGTGGGAAGAACAGTAATCGGGGATTAACCAGTAAACGATATTACGAAATTGTACACTTACGAGATCAAAGCAAGTTTTTGCACTGTTGCGGGATCGCTCGGTCAAGCTGGTTTAACTGATTGAATTAAGAGTGCAATTTGAGCGCTCGGTAGCTTGACCGAGCGCTCGTCTTGTGCCCTGCTTTTTTCTAGCATATAAAAGGCTATTTTTGGCAATTTTTTTAGGCTATCTCTCATTTTTGTACTTAGATATTTTAGATTTCTTTGTATTTAGGTTTATTTTCTTGCATTCTCCTTAGCTTTCTTTCATTTTTCTTGTAACCAAACACTAGTTTCTTCTTAATTCAATGCAAGATTTACATTTCTTTATGCTTTCAACCATGCAATCAAGTAGCTAATCATCTACTTGGATGCAATTGTGAAGATACACCAAGGATCTTTAGGGATTTCAATGGAGGTAACTAGATTTCAATGATCTATCTTATGATTTCTCTAATTCATCTTAATTGAGTTTGGATCTTTAAGAAAACCTAGATTCATAACACAATTTAGTAACTCCTATACACAATTCTTCAATTGGTATAGGGATTGCACAAATCCAAGGTTTGTTTCTATGATTCTATTAATGGATAATAATTCTACTCTTAATGAAAGTATGACTCCAAGGTTTTATAGCCTAAATCTTTCAAATCAAGGATCCACACAGTGATCCTTGATTTGAGTTATCAAATCCTCCATTGAAACTCTTGCTGGACTTGTTTGATTAGATCAATTGTATCCAAACCCTTTTTAATTGTCTATAAATCTTGATTTCAATTATTTGCTTAGTTGTTAATTGTTTTCAATTGCTTTGCATTAATAGTTAAATAACCTCTCTTCTAATATCAATCATATGTTTTTTTTTTATCTTTTTTATTTAGATTCAATTTCCTTAGTTGCAATTCGATTCAAGTTAGTTAGTGCTCTCTAAGAGTTAGTAGCTTATATTTGGCTTGGTCCTCGATACTTACCAAATTTTTACTTCAATCGCGACACCTATTCTCTTGCGGGGGCTCAATTTCCAAACATCTTTGGAAGTGATTTACTTATCTGATAGGACTTTCAATAAAATATAATCATTAAACATAAATAAAAATAGGTTAAGCAAAAGAAGAAAAGTAGTAAGATATCACAACTTGGTGCTTCGCTTGTGCAAAAAAATCTTTGTTATTCAACATCAAATGGTGGCCCTCTAGGAAGGAAATTGGCATTTAAAATAGTTTACTTTGAACGCCAAGAAAATTTTATCCAAGACATTGTATTTTACATATTTTGAGTGTTCCTTATGTTTCATGACTTATTTACCATCCAGACTAATGCTGCATTTATATTTGTGTATTTATAATTCATATATTTAAATTTATTTATAAAGAAATATACCTTTATAGTATATTGGATAACTTACATTTTAGACGTCAACAAATAAATATAAGGATTAGAATACCCAAATGACATGCTGGAAATAGTTATTTCAAATTGTAAACACCCCATTTTTGCCACTTGACAATCTCCGTCCAACTCGACACTTTAGACAAACATCACAACACTATTAAGCCCAAACCAAATTTTCAAACTCTAGTCCAGTCCATCTGTTGCTTCTTGGGCCCATCAGGCCCAACTGAAGCTAGATGACAAAAATGCCCTTAGGCAGTCCAGGCAACTTTCCGAAACCAGGCAGTCTCCAAAGCCAATCGCCACCATCAAAGTGATGGAAATATTCACAAACCTTAAATAATTCACTTCTGGCACCTATAATTACACCCTAAAAGTGTAATCATAAGTCCTTAATTTGTACTTTGTTAGACTTATATTGTAATTAATTATCTTATTTTAGTTAGATATTTATTTGAGTATGTTTTGTATGAGTTTTGTAGGTTATATAAGCTAATAAAGGTGAAAAGAAATCAAGAATAATCAAAGCGAGTTCAAGGCGAATAATTTGTTCATGAAAATTCAGACCTGTCTCGGTATTTTGGCCATAAATTTGTACTCTGATATTCAATTGAGCTGATTTTTGAGTAATTGAAAAGAAGACTTCATGCTCTACAACTTTGCATCTAATGTGCATTGGCTGAATCAAACTCTAAGTTGGGCAAATCAACCTTTGAAGTTTCTGCAGCTGAATAGTGTGAATAGTAACCGTCCGGACGATTACTGTTAACCGTCCGAATGGACTTCAAACGGCCATCGAACGGACAGTCCAGACGGTATTCAGACGGTTACTGTTAATCCAGATTGTGTTTTTTGCGTTCGAAGCGGCGTTTTTTAGGATTTTTTGTAAAGTTTTTGAGTAGTTAGGGTTTTTTTTTTAACAAGGGGGCGGCGGGAGAGCTCCTCCAAGGTTAGTTTCTTCCTTTTTTTTTTCATTTTTAGCTTAGATTTAGCTTTTTAACGTTAATATAGGTATAAAACTTGTAATTTTTTTCATTATATTGTATTTTATTTCACTTTCTTACACTTTCTTGCATTTTCTCTCATTTTTCTTGTAACCAAACAGTCCTATTATTATAGTTAATTTTATATTTAAATCTATTTATGCTTTCCATTGTTAAAGCGTGTATTTCCCTTTACCCTTGTTGATCTCCTACTTTTATTAGAAAGTGCATTATGATTTCATCTCTTGTATTGCAAAGGCATGCCTAAGTGAGAAAAGTGTATTTTTGCATTGCTAAAAAAAAAAAAAGAGAGAAGAGATTGATTTGAGGAGTTCAATAATATGAAAAGGAGTTGTTGAATCTAAATAGGGATAATAAAAGGATGGAAACAAAAGGAGAAGTAAAAGAAAAAAAAAAGGAAGTAAGAAAAAAAAAAAATAAAAAAAAGGAAGAAAGAAGAATTAAGAAAAAAAAAAAAAGAGAATTAGAGGAAGAAAAGAGTGAAAGATGAGTTCAAAAGTTGAAAATATTTCAAGAGAAAAGTGAGAAGTGGATTTTGTGTATTAAAAGTTGAAAAGGGAGAGTTGTAGTTGTTTTGCATTCATCATGTCATGCCTTGATCACACATGATATGACCTTTTGCTCCCTCTCCTTACCCTTACCTTTCACATCTTTTATATTACCCTCTTCACCTCTAGATGGCATAGTTGATCCAAGTTGTGCTTGATTGAAGTTTTCAATAGAGTATAAGCTATTTCTTGTCAATTTCTTTGAATCAATGCTTAACTTTGAACATTCTTTCATGGAGCTATGCTAAAGTTGATACACTTCTATTATTTTCGGTTTTTGTAATTGATATGCTCACTTGAATTGTCTTTTTACATTTACTCCATTGTTGAGCATACCATTGTGAGAACCATGTGGGTCTTTAATTGCGAGTGTATCTCCGGTGAGGATTGAATCAAAACTTTAAAGGGGTGGATTTGCATAAGTGAGTTCATTTGTGTTGTTTAGCATGATTCTTCGCCCATACACATGAACCTCTCTTTTGTATGACTTGTTGCATATTAATACAAGCGTGGAGTTTGGGGTGGCATCAATGTTAACTTGAGTAGGATTGTGCATCTATTCCTTATTCTTATCTTAATTGGTAATTCACATAAGGATGTTTGTGGGTATCATCACTGAAAACCCTCACGTGACACCACTCGTCCACTAGGGGTAACCTAGGGGTTTAAAGGCTTAGTGCATAAGCTAAATGCACCCGTGACTTCTACGAAAGTGAAGATTATCCTTTATGTTTTTTTTTTTTTTTATAGTTTTTGCTAGGGACTAGCAAAATGTAAGTTGGAGGTAGTGATTACACCCTAAAAGTGTAATCATAAGTCCTTAATTTGTACTTTGTTAGACTTATATTGTAATTAATTATTTTATTTTAGTTAGATATTTGTTTGAGTATGTTTTGTATGGGTTTTGTAGGTTATATAAGCTAATAAAGGTGAAAAGAAATCAAGAATAATCAAAGCGAGTTCAAGGCGAATAATTTGTTCATGAAAATTCAAATCTGTCTCGTTATTTTGGCCATAACTTTTTACCCTGATATCTGATTGAGCTGATTTTTACGTAACTGGAAAGAAGACTTCAAGCTCTACAACTTTATGTCTAATCTGCATTAGCTGAATCGAACTCTAAGGTGGGCAAATCAAGCTTCGAAGTTTTTGCAGCTGAATAGTGTGAATAGTAACCGTCCGGACAGTTCCTGTTCACTGTTCAAACAGACTTCAAACGGGCGTCAAATGGACCATCCGGACGGTATTCGGACGGTTACTGTTCATACAAATTGTGTTTTTTGTGTTCGAAGCGGCATTTTTTTAGGGTTTTTTTGTAAAGTTTTTGAGTAGTTAGGGTTTTTTTAAATAAGGGGGCGGCGGGAGAGCTCCTCCAAGGTTAGTTTCTTCCATTTTTCTTCATTTTTAGCTTAGATTTAGCTTTGTAATGTTAATGTAAGTATAAAACTTGTAATTTTCTTCATTATATTGTATTTTCTTTCACTTTCTTATACTTTCTTGCATTTTCTCTCATTTTTCTTGTAACCAAACAGTCCTATTATTGTAGTTAATTTTATATTTAAATCTCTTTATGCTTCTCTTTTCATTTTTACAAGTTTTTATGATGTATTCAAATAGCTAGTAATTTAAATTGGGTTTAAATGTGAAAATCACCCAAATAATCCAAGGAATTCAATGGAGGTGTCTCATGAATTAATTGCCATATTTTCCTAGAATTCAAATTTCTAGTAATTAGATGTGAAATTTTAGAAAACTTGAATTATTGACTAAGTTTTAGGGATTTTGATCACCCAAATCGATGGTATTAATTTAGGACCCTTGACTAGACAAAAACTCCACAATTTCTAGAAATTCATTCCCAACAATTGATTGAAGATGCCTTAGAAAACCTAGGTTATTGACTATGTTTGGCTAATCAATGCACAAATCACAAATTTGGTATTGACTAAGTTGAATCGATGGTATTAACCTTTGATTCCCCATCGAACATGTATCTTATTTCAATTGCTTGAGAATAATCGATTTTCAAAGCTAAATTCTCCGAATCAAACACACTTAAATGTTGTGTTTGATTTGAGTTATAAACCCCATTGGAAACCTTGGATGAAATTGAGTGATTGGATCAATCTCTTCCCCTTTAATTGCTTTAATTCTATTTTCATTTTGCTTTACTTTAATTGTCTAGTGTTAATTGTTTTTATTTTCATTGCAATAGGTTAGTAATTCAAAACCATCATCAAAACCCAAAATATTTTCGGTCTTTCTATTTTCCTTTTTTATTTTAGATCAAATTCCCCACATAATTGCAAATCAATCCTAGGTTAGGTTAGTGTGAGTTGAGTGCTAAAGCCTATATTTGGCTAGGTCCCTTGGGAGAGAACGATACTGGATTACCGGTTTATACTTCAACGCGACCCCCGTACTCTTGCGGGGTGCTAACTCCATTTTGTAGGAATACCGTATTTGGAGGCGAGTCAGCCTACTACCCCGCCAATATAGATTGTCCGTTATGCCTAATGGCATCTAATAGTTTTTGAGATTAGGCAGTCTCTGGAACTAACACCAAACCATCGGAGTGAAAAAAACACTCACAAATCTTTAAGCCATTGGAATGATGAGAACACTCACTAGGTTGACATAAGTATGCCATCAAAACCCCTAGCGTCACGGGAATGAAATCACCTCTTAGCTGTGGCAAGTTTTTCAGAGAAAAGAGAAACCTCCAAAAACAAACCTGTCACAACCATTGGAGTGATGAAAACACTCGTAAACCCAGGTCAACACCGAAGCCAACTAGTCCATCTCGGTGAAAAACGACCAAACTGCCTCTTAGGTATGATGGCACGTCTTGCGAGAAAGTACAAACTCCTCGAGATGAAAAATCCATCCAACCCGGCACATCTTCGAGAAAGTACCAAGTCTTTGAGATGGTAAATCCACCCTTTATGACTATCCCATGACAGTCTGGCATGTTCGACATGCCAATCAAACAATCAAACCAACTCTGGTTCAATTCTGGTTAAACTAACCATTTTTCCTGTAGGCACTCCGGTTCATCCTTCGAGAAAGCACCAATCCCTTGAAACAGTAAGGCCACCTTCTGAAACTGTCTTTAGACAGTCCGACATTTTCGAATTTCTACTCATATCCACCCCGGTCCCATTTTGGCAAGTTCTGGTCGCCCGAGCATTTCCTAAATCACACTGGCTCTAAGTACCAAATTGGATTTCATTAGGATACCGCGTTGAACGCCCCCATCTATTTCCAAGAGAGTCCCTTAACTCAGAACACCTTTGAGCCAACAAAAGCTTCCCGAAATGTCTCACAGACGCTCCACTAAGGTTGTCTTTTTCTTTGATTCTCTAATTAAAATGCAACGTCAAATGACTTGAGAAATGAGTAAAACAGAAAATTTTCAAAAGCCTTTCCATAGGTCTTTCCATTGATACAGTTCATTTAAAAATATCATTTCTCGAAGCATCTGATCAAGTGGCCCAAAAGTTGCCACTTTGAAAAACCCTTGGAGCGCCTCACAGACTCTCTACTAGGGTTGAATTTTTTTTCAATTCCCTAACTGAAATGTACTGTCAAACAACTTGAGAAATGTGTAAATTAGAAAATTCCCTAAAACTTGTCTGGAGGACCTTCCATCGTTACAGTTTGATTAAGAAGGTCGTTTCCTGGAGGCCATGATCATGTGGCGCAAAAACTGCCATTTTTTAAAAGGCTCGGAGTGTCTCATATACGCTCCAAAAAACTTTTTTGCCTCTATGCATCCGACTACCTTCAGGAACCACACTGGCTCTAGGTATGAAACTGATAACCTCTCGAGGATGCTTCTAATAGTATTCTCAACCTTCCAATACCTTTACGGACCATTTCGAGTCTATTCTAGCAAGACCAGTGCAAAATAACCTTTTTGTCCCTGGTGGGTTAATCACTTTTTCCACCACATCGGTTCAGGGTATCAAACTGGTAATTTCTCGGAAAACTCTCAATAGTGTTTCCAACCTTCAAACCTTCTCACGGGTCACTTCGAGTCCATTTCGGTGTTTCTTCAGTCCAATTGATCGTTTTGCCCCTTAGTGGGCCGGTCGACCTTTTCAACTAGTCTAGTGTTGTTTCTCAAGCCAGTTACCTTTGGGGCACTCTCTTGAGGGTTCCTGTCCATTCTTGGCCGAGTCTGGTTATTCAAAACCTTTTGAATCATTCCTAAACTTTTTAGAGTCACTTCTAGTGGAGTCAAGCCAAAAATTACATGGTAGTCACTAGGACAGGCGCCCTAATCTTTTGCCTTGCATCCCAAAGGTTGAAAGATACGTTTCTTACCACCTTAAAACTATCCTAAGTGGCTGGAGCCACTAGTAGTGGCGCCAAGCCAATAAATGGCCTGGTGCCACTCCTAGTGGCGTTAATGAATTTTTTGCCCTTACGCCACTGCAACAGGCGCCAAGGTTGTTTTGATTGCCTATAAATACAGACCCTCCCCCTGTGTAAAAAGGGTCTACAAACTCAATCCAGAAACTATGTCTCTTTGAAAACAGAGCTCGAAGTCTCTCCAAACCCTAATTCTCTCAACCCTCTTCAAGCCCTAGCCTCCATACACTCATACATTAGTCTCTATATACCTTATACACTCAAACACAAGCTTTAATAAAATCCATTGAAGACTTAAGTACTACAACTTCAAAGCTCTCAAGGTTCAAGTAAAGTAAGCAAACCAAGCAATCAAAACAAGAATAATACGAGGTTGGTTTTCTATTTATTTTTACGCAATCCCCCCTCTCTATTTTCCCTCCTAACTCATTTGTGTTTTCTTCTATTTTAATCCACATCTTCTACCTCCTCTTCTTGCATGCTAGAAACAAGGGACTCCCTGTTTCATGCCCAGGAAGCACTGTTGACGGTTACCATGTTGAGAGCTTTCTTTTAGTTTAACCTTTGATGGTGTGGGTTCAGCCTCCTTAATTATGTGGTGAAACCTAACCTTGTATGTTCACGACACTATTATATTATGGTTATCATGTTCATGGATTGCAATCAAAAGTGCATTCAAAGTTGTTTTCAAACTTACATCAAGATTGTTTTCAAAACTTGCATTCAAAAACTTCTTTCAAACTTGTTTTCAAAAACACACTCCTTGGACAATTCTAGTCATTCCATGGTTAAGATTATTTTAGAAAAGTGTTATATTCAATGTGATCATTATGGTCTATATTTCAAATCCTAGTTGTTTTCAAAATCACAACCCAAGAAGTACTAATCTTTTCATGGTTAAAATCGTTTTTGGAAAGTGAGACATTCAAGAGACTTGCAAAAGTCTATATTCAAACTTTCCAAAATTGTTATGCAAATCTACTTTCTAAAAACCCTTTTCAATAATCTATTTCTTAAAAACTCTTTTCAAAGATCTACTTTCCAAAAACTCTTTGTCTTGAAATCTAAGTCAATCCCTGGAATCCATGATTAGGAAACCCTAGTTCCTTTCTTAAAATCACGACTTCCTATTTTGCCCCAATTCATAAATTTCCAAAACTCAATCTTTTCAATTCCATGTCAAATCAAAGCTTCCGATTTAGGAAACTAAATCCAATCCTCCAATTTTGAAAACAAAATCAAATCATCTATTTTTGGAAATAAAATCTAATATTCTATTTTAAGAAATAGAGATAAAATCTTTCATAATTTCAAACTTTTAAACCTTTCCTTGTTCCAAAAATTTCCAAATCTCAACTTTCTAAATTTCAACTTATCAAATCTTTCCAAATTCCAAAACTTTGCTAATTTCAAACTTTCAAATCTTATTTCCAACTTTCAAATCTTTCTAAGTTTAAACCTTTCTTAAATCAAGGCTTTTCTTAAATAAAACTTTTCAAATTCAAATCTTTCTAAAATCAATTCTTTTCTAAAATGAAAATTTTCCTAAAATAAAACTTTCTTAATTCGGCATTTTCCTAAAATAGAACTTTTCTATTTTGAAACTTTTCTAAATTAAAGTTTTCCAAAAATTCAATCTTTCCTAAACCCTAACTTTCTAAATTATTTCAAATCAAATATTCAAGTCAAATATTTTCCAACCATTCCAAGTCAAGTATTTCGAAATCAAATCAAATCCTTTCCAAATATTTCTTAAATCTAACTTTCCTAATTCAAAATTTTTCTTAATCCAACTTTTCAAATCTAAATCAAAACTTTTTACTTCAATTGCGTGCTTCAACCTTGTCGCGCTTAGATTTTTCGCACTCGAGAAATACTCACACAAGCGGGAAAAATGCTGTACTCTCTCATTAAAACTCACCCTCCTAGAAGAATGAGTGCGACTAGGTTTGAATTAAAAACAGAATTGAATAAAGGGCTTTTAGAAAAGATTTGGAGTCGCCACCTAACTTGATTAAGGTGAGTTAGGTCACCTAAAAACTAAGAATAATTCGAAGACTATACTTAGGGTTTTTTGGAAAAAGGTTTTTGAAAATACCACCTCAAGAGAGAGTTTTTAAGAAAAACAGGTTGTTTGGTAACCTTTGGAAAACATTTAGCCCTTTTTGAAAAATAACTCCTTTTTGGTCTTTGAAATCAGTGATCTAGGTTCAAAGGTTGGTTACGTGTAGGGAAGACACACTAAGCCATCACCCTACCCAGCCCTTTCAATACCTACATGTCAATCTACCCTAGAGTCACCTATAAGAGTCTTTAACTAACTATTGTTCAAACCTATCCACTTTGAAAAACAATGTTTGAAAAGAAACGAACATGATGCATGATATGCAAGTGCAAGAAAAGAGATTTAGAAATAGATTTGAAAAGAGTTTGATTTGATTTGAAAAGAAAGAGATAGAAGCTTGAATTTGAAGATTGAAATTGAATTTGGAAATTGAAATTAAAGATTGAAAATAGGAATAAATCATAGAATTGAAGACTTGAAGAAAATTGTAGGATTGGAGATTGGAAAGAAGTTGTAGAAATAGAGATTTGAAAAAGGATGTGACCGCACCCATGGGGTTGCCTACGTATCCTTTTGGAAGAATCAGGTCAGTCGTAGTTCGAACAAGAGTCCGATTGAGAAAGAGATTGGTTTGGAAGAAGGAGATTGAATTGGAAATTGGATTTGATTTGACATTAGAAGAAGAGATTGGAAATTGGAATTGAGAAGATTGGACTTGTTTTGGAAAAATTGAGGTTTAAGAAACCTAGACTTAGGAAAGATGAGAAGTTTAAGAAAGATTTGACTCGACTTGGAAGGGTTAAGAGATTAGGAAAGATTGGATTTAGGAAATGTTTGAATTAGGAAAGGTTCGATTTAGGAGAGTTTCGAATTAGGAAAGTCTCATTTTTGGAAAGTTTCGAATTAGGAATGTTTTAAAAATAGGAAAATTTTGAATTAGGAAAGTTTTGAATTAGAAAGTTTCGAAATTAGGAAAGTTTTGAATTAAGAAAATTTCAACTTAGGAAAGTTTTGAATTAGGAAAGTTTAAAAAATAAGGAAGTTTTGAAAATAGGAAAGTTTTGAGTTTAGAAAGTTTTGAAATTTGAAAAGATTTGAAATTTAGAAAGTTTTAGAGTTCAAATTTTTAGAAAATCTTGAGATTTAGAAAGGTTTGGGTTTAGGAAATGTTTGAAAACTTAGACTTTGACAGCTAAGATTTGGAAAGGGGTAGAATTCGGAAAGATGTGTAAGTTGAGTTTTAAAATTTAGGAAAGATTTTTATGTTCAAGTTTTGGAAACTTAAGATTTAGGAAAGTGGAAGCTTGGGAAGGATTTGAGTTAGGAAAGGTTTAAACTAGGAAGGGTTAAGGTTCCTATTTCCTAAAGCAAAGGATTAAATTTTGTTTCCAAAAACGGAGGATTGGATCTAGTTTCCTAAAGGGAAGATTGGATTCGGGCAAGGATTTGGAAAGGGAAGTTTTAGAAATCCTAGATTTGGAAGGCTATAGTTTTGACATAGAAAAGAGGTTTTTGGAAACCTAATTTTGATGTAGAAAACTGGAGTTTTTGGAGACCTAGGTTTGGGGCAAGACTGAAAATCATGTTTTTGGAAAGAAAATTAGGGTTTCCTAATTGTTAGCTTTAGGGCTTGACTTGGGCTCTAAGGAAAGAGATTTTTGGAAAGTGCGTTTTTGAGAACGGAGATTTTTAGAAGGGAATCCTAGAGAGGAGTTTTTGGAAAGTGTGTTTTTGGTAACGAATTTTTTTGGAAGGAAAATCCTAGAGGGTGGTTTCTAGAAGGAAGATTTTGAGAAAAGAGTTTTTAGAAAGATTTTTGGTAGAAGATCGTTGGAGAGAGTTTTTCTAGGAAGGAGACCTAGGGAGCATTTTTGGAAAGTGGATTTTGAAGAGAGCATTTTGGAAATGAGTTGAAAAAGGGAGTTTTGAAAAATAGATTTTTGGAGGAAGTTTTTGAAAACAACTTTGGAAAGAAGAGTTTTAGGAAAGTAGGTTAAAAAAGAGATTTTTAGAAAGGGAGACTTTTGAAAAAAGAGTTTTTAGAAAGTATAAAAACGTCTCACTTTCCTAAAGCGATTCTAGCCATAAGAAGGCTAGAACCACTTTAAGAAAGTGGTTTTGAAAACAAGGAGTTGAAAATATAGACCATACCGATCTCTTTAAATGTAATACTTTCCTAAAGCAATCCTAGCCATGGAAAGGCTAGAATCACCCTAGGATTGTGATTTTGAAAACATGTTTTGAAAAAGGAGATTTTGATGCAATTTTGAAAACAAGTTTGAAAACGATTTTAAAAACAATGTTGAAAACGGTTTTTAGAAGATGTAAGATCATGATATGCACAATGCAATTTTGGGGTCGTGAACATACAAGGCTAAGGCTTTACCACATAATCAAGGGGGCTAAACCCACGTGGTCTCCGGTTAGCCTAAAAGAAAGCCCCCAACACGGTGACCCTCCGATAGTCTAATCCTACACATGGACCAAGAGTCCCCTTGTTTCTAGCATGCAAAGAAGGGGGGGGGGGGAAAGAGATGTGGGATTAAAATAAAGAAAATCCAAGTGGGTTAGGAGAGAGAAGAGAGAGGGGGAAGTGCGGAAACGTAAAACGAAAGCCTACCTTGTGTCTTGTTTATTTTGCGCACCTTGCTTTCTTCGGTCTTCGCTTCACTTCAGTCTTGATCTTCAAAGGCTCGTCTTTAATCTTCAAGGTTTCGGTTTGCAGCTCTTCAAGTCTTCAAAGGAGGGTTGGAGGCTAGTGTATGAGTGTATGGGGGTGTGTATGAGTGCATAGGAGGTTAGGGTTTAGTGTATGGTGGCTAGGGTTTGGAAAACTTAGAGAGGCTAGGGTTTAGGGAGTGCACGAGCTCTGTATATCGAAATATATGATTTTTAGATTGAGTTTACGGACCTCTTTCACGCTGGAAGAGACTTTGTATTTATAGAGAGAGGAATACACTGGCGACTGTTGTAGTGGCGTCAGGCCAAACTTTACACTGGCGCCACTAGGAGTGGCGCCAGGCCATTTTTTGGCTTGGCGCCACTACTAGTGGTGCCAGCCATTTAGGAAATGTTTAAAGTCGGCAGGCAACGTATCTTTGACTAGATTTGGGCGCCTGTACTAGTGATTACCATGCAATTTTTAGCCTGACTTCATTAGGAGTGACTCCAGAAAGTCCGGGAATGATTCAAGGGACAGGGAATGGCCCAAAAGGCTGGAAAAGAGCAAGAACACTTAAAATAGTGTCCCGGAGATATTTGACTTGAAAAATGAGGATAGGATGTGTTGGAAGGGTTGACCGAGCCTTTAGGGGCAAAACAGTCAATCGGATAGGGAAGCTGCTGGGACGGACTTGGACTATCCCGGAAGAAGACTTAAGATTTGGAAACATTATTCAGAATGTTCCCAAAGGTTGCCGGTTTCATATCCAGAGCCGGTGTGGTCGGGAAAGAAGACCACCAGGGGCAAAACGGTCATTTCGCATCGGGTTTGCCAGAACGGATTCGGAATGATATAGAAAGATAAAGAAAGGTTGAGAGTACTATAAAAAGCATTCTCGGGAGGTTACCGGTTTGACTCCCAGAGTCGGTGTGATTGGAAAAGGAGACCGGCCCACTAGGGGCAAAACGGTCATTTTGTACCAAGTTGGCCGAAACTGACTCGGAATGATCCGGAAAGGTAGAGGAAGGTTGAGAATACTATAAGAAGTATTCTCGAGAGGTTACCGGTTTGATACCTAGAGCCGATGTGGTTCCTGGGGCGTTCGAATGCCTAGGGGCAAAATGGTCATCTTGACTGAAAAGTCTTGGAATAGGCTCAGGGGCAGTTTGGCAATTTTTCACCAAAGTGGGCTAGCAGGCACTGGTGTTGACCTGGGTTTTGAGTGTTTTCGCCACTCTAACGGCGGTCGTCATGACACAGGGGTTTGTTAGCAATTCCCTATATCAACCTGTGTGCGAGTATTTCCGCTACTCAGACGGTTGTGATGTTTGCGAGTATTTCCGCTACTCAGACCGTCTCGAGGAATAAACTGTCTCGAGAGAGGGATTGAAAATGGGATTTACCTTCTCCGGAAAGACGTGCCTGTTTTAGGACCGTCTCGAGGAATAAACTGTCTCGAGAGAGGGATTGGAAATGGGACTTACCGTCTTCAAAAATACGAGCCTAATTTGGAACCGTCTCGAGGAATAAACTGTCTGGAGAGAGGGATTGGAAAGGGGACTTACCGTCTTCGGAAAGACGTGCCTGATTTGGGACCGTCTCGAGGAATAAACTGTCTCGAGAGAGGGATTAGAAAGGGAATTTACCATCATCGGAAAGACGTGCCTGATTTGGGACTGTCTCGAGGAATAAATTGTCTCGAGAGAGGGATTAGAAAGGGGACTTACCGTCTTCGGAAAGACGTGCCTGATTTGGGACCATCTCGAGGAATAAACAGTCTCGAGAGAGGGATTAGAAAGGGGATTTACCATCTTTGGAAAGACGTGCCTGATTTGGGACCGTTTCGAGGAATAAACTGTCTCGAGAGAGGGATTGGAAATGGGACTTACCGTCTTCGGAAAGACGTGCCTGATTTGGAATCGTCTCGAGGAATAAACTGTCTCGAGAGAGGGATTGGAAAGGGGACTTATCTTCTTCGGAAAGACGTGCCTGTTTTGGGACTGTTTCGAGGAATAAACAGTCTCGAGAGAGGGATTGGAAATGGGACTTACTGTCTTCAGAAAGACGAGCCTGATTTGGAATCGTCTTAAGGAATAAACTGTCTCGAGAGAGGGATTAGAAAGGGGACTTACCGTCTTCGGAAAGACGTACCTGATTTGGGACCGTCTCGAGGAATAAACTGTCTCGAGAGAGGGATTGGAAAGGGGACTTATCTTCTTCGGAAAGACGTCCTTGTTTTGAGACCGTCTTGAGGAATAAACTGTCTTGAGAGAGGGATTGGAAATGGGACTTACCGTCTTCAGAAAGAAGAGCCTGATTTGGAACCGTCTCGAGGAATAAACTGTCTCGAGAGAGGGATTGGAAAGGGAATTTACCGTCTTCGAAAAGACGTGCCTGGTTTGGGACCGTCTCGAGGAATAAACTGTCTCGAGAGAGGGATTAGAAAGGGAATTTACCGTCATCGGAAAGACATGCCTGATTTGGGACTGTCTCGAGGAATAAATTATCTCGAGAGAGGGATTAGAAAGGGGACTTACCGTCTTCGGAAAGACGTGCCTGATTTGGGACCGTCTCGAGGAATAAACTGTCTCGAGAGAGGGATTGGAAATGGGACTTACCGTCTTCAGAAAGACGAGCCTGATTCAGAACCGTTTCGAGGAATAAACTGTCTCCAGAGAGGGATTGGAAAGGGGACTTACCGTCTTTGGAAAGACGTGCCTGATTTGGGACCGTCTCGAGGAATAAACTGTCTCGAGAGAGGGATTGGAAAGGGGATTTACCGTCTTTGGAAAGACGTGCCTGATTTGGGACCGTTTCGAGGAATAAACTGTCTCGAGAGAGGGATTGGAAAGGAGACTTACCGTCTTCGGAAAGACGTGCCTGATTTGGAATCGTCTCGAGGAATAAACTGTCTCGAGAGAGGGATTGGAAAGGGAACTTATCTTTTTCGGAAAGACGTGCCTGTTTTGGGACTGTTTCGAGGAATAAACAGTCTCGAGAGAGAGATTGGAAATGGGACTTATCTTCTTCGGAAAGACGTGCCTGTTTTGGGACTGTTTCGAGGAATAAACAGTCTCGAGAGAGGGATTGGAAATGGGACTTACTGTCCTCAAAAAGACGAGCCTGATTTGGAATCGTCTTAAGGAATAAACTGTCTCGAGAGAGGGATTAGAAAGGAGACTTACCGTCTTCGGAAAGACGTGCCTGATTTGGAACCGTGTCGAGGAATAAACTGTCTCGAGAGAGGGATTGGAAAGGGGACTTACCGTCTTTGGAAAGACGTACCTGATTTGAAACTGTCTCGAGGAATAAACTGTCTCGAGAGAGGGATTGGAAAGGGGACTTACCTTCTTCGGAAAGACGTGCTTGTTTTCAGACCGTCTTGAGGAATAAACTGTCTTGAGAGAGGGATTGGAAATGGGACTTACCGTCTTCAGAAAGACGAGCCTAATTTGGAACCGTCTCGAGGAATAAACTGTCTCGAGAGAGGGATTGGAAAGGGAATTTACCGTCTTCGGAAAGACGTGCCTAATTTGGGACCGTCTCGAGGAATTAACTGTCTCGAGAGAGGGATTGGAAAGGGGACTTACCATCTTCAAAAAGACGTGCCAGATTTCGAACCGTCTTGAGGAATAAATTGTCTCGAGAGAGGGATTGGAAAAGGGACATATTGTCTTCGAAATGACGTGCCTGATTTGGAACCGTCTTGAGGAATAAACTGTCTCGAGAGAGTGATTGGAAAGGGGACTTATCGTCTTCGGAAAGACGTGCCTGATTTGGAACCGTCTCGAGGAATAAACTGTCTCGAGAGTGGGATTGAAAATGGGACTTACCGTCTTCGGAAAAACGTGCCTGACAAAGGACAATGTAAGTGATTGGAATTGGAAAGGACAATGCCTCTAAGGGCATTTTGGTCATTTTGCCTCTATTTGGGCCTAGTGGGCCTGCAAAGCGATGGACAGATGGAATTTGGACTTAGAAAGTTGGTTTCGGTTGGAATATGCCCACAATGACTTGAACACAAGGCTGGAGGGAGTGTAGACTGCCGAGCGGTCAAAAATGGGGTGCTCACAAACCTTAGGTTACCTAAACCCTAGGAGGTCTAAGCCTTAGTTCAACCACTAACTCTAAGTTAGGAAGTTTCAACCCTATTCTAAACCAAGATGGTTTTCAAGGTTCAATCTAAATCAAAATGTTTTCAAAGCTCAACTCAATCTTTCCAAATCAAGTCCATATCCTACTTCAAAGTTTAATATTTTCAAATCAAAATCAATTTCAAGTTCAATTTCAAATCATAATTCAATTTCAAAATTTTCTATTCAAAGTTCAAATTAAACATTTTTCAATTCAAACATTTTCAAGTTAACCTTTTCAAAAATCTCAAAGTGTCTATTTTCAATGGACCCCAAGTCCGAACTATGACTGACCTAATTCTGAACAAAGGGATATGTAGGCAACCCTCATGGGTGCGGTAACAACTTTTTTTTTTCAAATTTCTAATTCCACAACCTTTTTTTGTAATTATCTAATTTCGATAACCTTTTTTAAGCTTTAAATCTTTTCTTCAAATCTATTTTCAAAATCAAAATTTTTTCTTGCACTTGCATGTCATGCACCATATCAAACTTCTTTCTAAAACTCTTTTCAAAGTGGATAGTATTAGACATTGAATAGTCGAAGATTTTAAATAAGTAAACCTAGGGTGAAAAGACATGTAGGTATCGTAAGGGCAGAATAGGGTGATAACCGAGTGTATCTTCCCTATACGTAACCAACCTTTGAACCTAGAATCACTGTTTTCAGTAACCAAAAACAAAGTTATTTTCTAAAAGGGCCTAAATTTTTTTAAAAGTTGCCAAACAACCTATTTTTCAAAGAATCCTCTCTTGAGGAAATTTTTCAAAACTTTTTCAAAAACCCTAAGTTTAATATTCGGATTGCATTTAATTTTAGGTGACCTAACTCACCTTAACAAAGTTAGGTGGTGACTCCAAACTTTTTTTCAAAAGCCCTTAATCAAATCAATTTCCAATTCAAACCTAGTTGCACTCGCCCTTCTAGGAGGATGAGTTCTAATGAGAGAGTACCTTATTTTTTTTACTTGTGTGCTTTTCTCGAGTGTGAAAAATTAGGGTGCGACAGACCCTAGCTATCTACCCTATGTTAACATAACCCAAGTTAGTTAACCAACCTAAGTTAGTTAACCCTAGTTCAACTAAACCCTAGTTAGTTAACCTTAGGTCAACCAAACCCTAGGTTAACTTAACCCTAGTTAGTGAACCCTATGTCAATTCAACCCTAGTTTAACCTAACCCGAGTTAGTCAACCCTAGTTCATCAAACCCTAGGTTAAATTAACCCTAGTTAGTTAAATCTAAGCCCTCCTAACCCTAGTTATCTTAATCAAGGTTAGTTGAACTTTAAGGATCTCTAATTTCAAGACTCTTTCCAAACCATTTTCAATCTCAAATTATCTTTCCAAAACATGTTTTCAAAACCTCATACTCTCTTTATTTTCAAAAATCATGACTCCAAAGCATTTTCAAATGCTTCCATATCCTCTTCAAAAATGTTTTCAAGAGCTCTTTTAAACTTGTCTTAACCAAAAATAGCTAGACCCTTAACACTTTCAAAAACTATTTTCAAAATGCTTTCAAAAGCTCACAACCCTAAGGTATCCCTAACCCTTTCATGATTAAGGTTTCCAAGAGAAATTAATACATTAAATGTAACTTTTCAAGGTTCATAATAGGGTTCTAAACCCTAAATATTTTCCTAAACCTCTTTCAAAAATGATTTTCAAAAGTCACATCCTTAAAGACAATCTTAGTCATTCAATGATTATAGTTTCTTGAGAAAAGTGAGATATTAAGTAGGGTTCTATAACCCTAATGCTCTAAAAACCTAAGGGAACTCTCTAGCCTCCTTTTCAAACATGTTTGCAAAATTCATAACCTTAAACGAGTTATTTTCTTAATAGCTAATCTCTTAGAAGTGGTGAGATATTCGACATACATTTTATAAGGTATTCAAAAGCGGTTTTTAAAACATTTACAAAAGCAAGTTCACAAGAGCTCTAATCCTACTCCAATCCAAACTCCATTTTCAAAAAATCCGTAATCAAGATTTCAAAATTCCATTGAGTTGTTTTAAAAACATTTCAAAACTCTCTTGAGTTGATTTCAAAAACATTCGAAAACTTCCTTGAGTTATTTCAAAAAGTTTCTAAAACTCCCACGAATTGTTTCCAAAAAAATTCAAAATATTCCAAGTCAATTTCAAAAGCATACCAAAACTCACTCGCGTTGCTTTCAAAAAACACTTCAAAACAATTTAGTCCTATTTCAAAGGAACTTTAAAATAAATCCAAGTCCAAGTTCAAGTCCAAGTCCAAGTCAAAACTCTCTTGAGTTCAAGTTTCAAAAACTTTCAAAGAGTCCCATGAGTCTATTTTGCAATCATGCTCTTGCCCTAACTACGACTGATTTGATTCTTGCCAAATTAAATATGTAGGCAATCTAAAATAGTGCGGTCATAATCCTTTTTCCAAGTCAAATGTCCATTTTCAAAATACTCTTTCAATCAAAATTTTTATTTCAAATCATATTTCAAAACTTTTCTATCTTTAAAGATCTTTCCAAAAGTATGTTTCATGCATCATTCATCTCAAAAGTGATGATCAAATCCCTTTTTAAAAATTCTAAAGGGATAATAAGTGGACATTAGTAACCAGTGATTCAAGTAAGTGAACTAAGGGTAAATAGACATTTAGGTACCGAAATGGTGGGGTAAGGTAATGATCTTAGAATATCTTCTCTACACATAACCAACCTCCGGACCATAAATTTTTATTTCGAAGACCAAAACCGAAGTCACGTTTTTGACAAGGGCTTTAAAACATTTTCAAAGGTTGCTGAAGAATCTATTTTCTAAAAACCTTCTTAAGAAGGGCTTTTCAAAATATTTTCTAACAATCTAAGTTTAGTCTTTGGATTATACTTAGATTTTAGCTGACCTAGCACATATTTAACTATGTTAGCAACTCCAAAACTTTTCCAAAAGTCCTTGTTCAAATGAAAAATAAGTTTTTAAGTTCAAACCTCTGTTGCACTTGTTCTTTAGGAAGATAAGTTCTAACAGAGAGAGTATCGTGCTTTTTTTGAGACAAGAGGGCTTGGGTAAAAATCGAAGTGGGACACAAATCTACTACCAAAATATTCTAATTATAGAAGAATGCATTAAAATAATTTAGGTTTTAGCTTTCAACTCAGGTCTTTAATCTAATTCTAGTAATTAACTCGCATATTGATTTGCAAATTAAAACTCCAAATATTTTGATTTCAAATCTATCCGTCCAAACGAAGCCTAATAGCACTAGAAAATCATGGCATTCTACCTCCTCCTTCAAGCCTAATAGTTTTGAGTAAACAGTTCTATATTTGCCAACATAACCCATCATTAAAAGTTACATATATAAACCATAATTACTGGGAAACTCAATTTGGAGGAGGGAAACGCGTTTTTGATATTGGTATGAAATTTGTTTAAAAATTTTAGGAAAACTTTCAAGAAACATAAGGGAAAATTTTTGAAAATTCATGGAAAACGTTTGGAAAACTTTTGGGATAATTAACAAAAATTCTTGAAAAACTTAGTGGAAATGCTTTGGAAACTTAAAATATAAATCTTTATACATTTTTTCCCTTAAGTTTTAACTAAGTATCTATGAAATTATTCATGTAGATTTCCACTAAGTTTTCCAAAAGTCTACACTAAGTTTCTGTAGGTTTCCTTTGAGTTTTGCGAAAGTTTTCTAATAAGATTCCTACTAAGTTTTCCAATCATTTCCTATTTCCCGTTTTCCCTTATATTTTTTTGCCACATTTTCCGCTTCTGTTTCTCTTAACATTTCTTGCTTCCGCTTCCCATTTTGATATTGATATGAACTTTAAGAAACATTTCAACACACTAACAGATGGTACAAATTCTCACACTGAATTATGATCTCCATGGCAATTTTCACATGTAAATTGCTTTAGTTGGCTTTGAAGAATGAGGTTTAGAACATGTATATAGCAAAACTATTTACAGGTTTAGCCATTTGTATGCCTTCAAGTACCCTAGAAGGTTGAGATCAACACTTGCTTTAAATGAAATTAATAAACCTCAAAGTTGTGTATTAGAATTTCATGCAGATCAATGATAACTCTATACTAACCAGTTTAGTTACAATGGTTGCACAATAAACAAATTAGGGGGAAAAAAAAGGGCAAAAAGGAAAAGAACTTAGATCAGAGATGCTCCAACAAGGCTAGATGAACGTGCATGTGTTTGTCTAAATTAATGTTTTGCATAGTTGTGCTTGAAATGAAATAAGTCATACTAGAGAGATTCCAATTGTTATCCTGGAAAACAAAAAAATAAAAATAAAAATCACAATAAACCATAATCGCCTTAAGCCTCAAATCAACTCGAGATTGTTGACTTACTTGAAAATAGCTTTGTAGTTTAGAGTATAATTAATTGAAATGAAACCAGATCTCAAATTGGTGAAGCCACTAATTATTAGTTGGTTGATTCAACTGGTGTTAAGAAATTGAATGTATTTCATTATGTGCATTGTTAATTACTTTATATAATGGGTTATAATATACTAATTAAAAATCATATAAATTTTTCATACAAAATAATGTTTGAATGAGTGCCTTTTATTCTAAAAAAAAAAAAAAAAAACTCGTACTATAATGACTTTTAGTTACAAAACTGCCACTACCACTATCACATATTCATGAAGAATTTTTTTACAATTTTCCTATAAAAAATAGCATTTTCCTTATACAATAGAGAAAAATGTTATTCTTTGAGAAAATTTGTTCAAAAAATTTTGTCAGAATGATGTGGTAGTAGCATTATTATAATTAGAAACCATCATAAAGTATGTTTTGTTTTATAGTGAATGACTTTTATCTGACCACATCATTCTAACGAAAAATTCTGTATGAATTTTCTGTTTATATAGTATTACTTTATAACTAGCAATGAACCCATGCTATGCACGGACCATAAATATAGAATTATAAGTTAGTTTTTTTTAAAGATTTTTAAATAATTGTTTACAAATTTTTTTACAAATCATGTATTTAAAATATGATATTAAATAATAAATATGTTTAAAACATTTTTTCTATTCTAATAACCATAAAAAGAAAAAATGTAGAAAGAAAATTTTCATAATAACTATTGTAAGTCACACTTTTAATATATCTTTGTTTATTTGGAGTACCGACATCAAGTTTATTAGGCCATATTCAGGATTGAAAAGGAAAAAACATAAATTAATAAAAAAAATTTAAATCTAGGACACTATTATATATTCATTCAATCCATGGATCTTACATATATATGAATACGTAAATATGATATCTATCAAGAAATAGTCATTCAAATTGATAAAACAATATCATTACACTTTAATATTTTAAGAAAATATAAATCAATAATGAAATGAGATTAATTAAATTTTCATGAGTAATTAAAATAAGTATATGTAAATCTTTTAATTTCATGCTTAAATAATGTACGTGTTTAAAACTACTTAATAGAAAGTTTGTATACTTTAACTGTATCAGATTTTCTAGAGTTTTTTCTTTCTTTTTTTGGTAATTTTTAATATAATTGAATAAATGAATTAGGAAAAAATTATATTTTTGTTTCTAGCAATGGAACATCACTAGCCTTTTTTTTATCTGTATATCTTATCAATCAATATTTTTTTATTATTTACATGATCTATATGTAATGGGTTCATTTTTAATGGACTTGTACTTAATTAAGCATATATATAGGATCTTAACCATATTGCAATACATATTAAAACAACATAACGGACAAAGTAAAATTAGTCTATTTCTCCATTAATCATTATTTTATAACCTTGTTAAACTTCTTTAATGTCATCTTTATTAAGTTTGAGTAAATCTAATCCACAAAAAAACACAAATATATAAAGTTAAAATGCTTTGAAAAGAGTATTATTTATAACAATTTAAATATATTGTTAGCTTTAGCTAACATATTTTTTATAAAAAAATCCATGATGACATATGGATATTTGGATTCAATATATTTTAATTATCTTAAATGACTTTAGGATAATCCAAAAATACATATATTAATTAAATAACCAATGGCTTTAGGATTTTTGTATTTTGTATTTTTTTAATTCAAAAATTTTTAAAAAATAGATCAAGACTTTGAAGCTCAAAGATTTAAAAATGTATTGTTATAATATATAGTACAGATACTAAATCTAGCCTAAGTCTCAATTTGAATAAAGTTAAAATGCTTTGAAAAGAGAATAATTTATAAGAATTTAGATAGATTGTTAGATTTAGTTACCATATTAATTATAAACAATATATAATGACATATCTATATTTAGATTTTAAATATCTTGCTGAATGAATTTTCAAGTTTCCATATTGATAAGGTGACAATTCAAAAAACCTTACCATATTATTAAGAATCAATGATTTTATGACCTTTGTATTTTTGTATTTTTAAAATTAAAAAATTTGAGAAAAATGGATCAAGACTTTGAAACTCAAACACCTAACAAACTATTGCTATAATATATAGTATAGAAGTATATAGCATAAATTAGAATTTAACATAATCATTTGACTATGTATCATTGATCCATTATACCAATTCAATATGACAATGTGATATAACGGTTGCTACTAATATTTTCTCCTCAAGATGACCATGGGCTCCACACTAGGTGGTGTAATTGTTTTTCCAATCAATGGACCCCCATTGATTAAAGTTGCCATCTATCGTGTACGATGAGTCTAATTCAATAATTTTTATTTTCTAACAAAGGAAAGAAAATCTTTTATCTTTCTGTCTTTTACTGAGTTCTACAAAGCACCCGAATGGCTTTTCGAACATGCCGATTAATAGCTTGTTTGGAACTTGTGGGGATTGGGGAGGGGAGAGAAGGGAAGGTAAAATTTTTAAATTTTCTCTCACTTTTTCCTTTCCTTGTTTGATTTTACCTAAAAGAGAAAGAGGAGAGAAAAGAGAGAAAATTTTTTAAATCAATTCTCTCTATCTCAATTTTCTTTCCTTTCAATATTCTTTCATTTTCTTTGCAAAATCAAATAAGGAAGAAAAATTACTTTTTCTTTATTTTCTTTTTCCCTTCTCTTCCCTTTCCCAAATTCCATACAAAGTGTAACACATTCATATTTCCCTGCATAATGTAGGTCATCAACCATGTGTAATTATATTTGAAACTTTTGAGATGAAAATGAGGAAAAAAAAAGAAAAAAGAAAAAAAAGGGAAATTGGCACGGCCAATGAGTGTAAAGAATTAAAGGATTCTTGCTCAAGATCAACCATAAATCAATCATTCAAGTCGCCATCAAAAGTAACTTCCGTCCTACTATTCCTTGACTTTGCTACTAGAAGTAATATTTATGTATCTCATGCCTCAAAATATGAAATCAAGAATTACATAGTATTAATAACAGATGTGTCTGTCTTATTTCAATACAATAAGATTGTATGTAGGTTAACTTTATTACAACTTAGGTGTTACGTGTTTCAAACACGGAAACAAATTTTCTTTTGCATGAGGTAAGATTATATATATCCGCATAGGATAAAATTGCATACATTTGACTCTCCGTAGCGATAAAAACATTGTGCACCAAGCTGCAAAAAATTGTAGGCATGTATTATAACCAATTCACACATGTCAATCCAATGGCTAAAGAGATGAAATTGTAGTAAACGAGTTCAGATTATTCAAATGCATCATCAACTATAATTTTTTTTTTCCCCTTTCCTTCAATCTACAGCTAAGAGCTTCAACGAGAAATTAATTTTCAAAACTTCATAACCGCCCTTGCATAAAATCAACTATGCAAGTCACCCACATTGACTAGAAGGTAATGTTATATGAATAGAAGCTCATATAATTTAGATACATAATGATGTGATTGTGATTGAGTTGTGACTTATTAGTTTAAAACAAAAAATAACTTTATACAAAAATAATTTTGGCATAGAAATTTTCATACGAGGATGTAAATGTTGGTGGTTCTTTCATATCAAATCAAAGCACCTACTATTTTTGTATATAATTTCAAACTATCATTGACATTTTATTTTGGTAGATTTTTTTTTTTGGTAAAATTGTGGTAAGAATTGAATTTTCCTAACACTATGTTTGAATCAACCGTTTGATAAGAGAAAAGAAAAATGAAGATGATACAAAATTACATCATAATTTTAATTATTAAAAAAAGTGGAGGGTAAAAGAACATAAAAACAAAAAAGCATGGATTTAAAATATCTTATTTTGTTTATATTTTCTCTCACCTTATCATTTTTCATAAAAGAAAATATCCATCAAAATAAATTTTAATTAAAAACATGCCACTGTTACATCATCATTGTCATCATTATAGTACATAATTTGATTTTTCTTAATTTAATTAAAATCATGTAAGGCCGAAGAATGATTTAGAGAGGATTACCTATAAGACAACACGTGGCGCTTCACTAATACATAAAGCCAGAGAGTAGGCTAACCAAAAAATAAGCCATTATTAAAGAACCCACAGCCAGGTCGCCAACAAACGGGTCCACCTCCTTGAAGATCTCGAAACCCCCAAGTAGAGACCCGAACCTCTTCATGCTGACCCAGGCCCAAATCATAGCGACAAAACCAACGTACAAAGCCGGATTCCAACGCAACCGCTCGTCTTCCAAAACGAGAAAAACCGTAATGCCCAAGCTGAAAAGTGGACCCGCTGCAATAAAGTCCGAAATCCAAGGTAGCGGCCAATCGGACTTACCCAAGGCCTCATCGGCCGAACCCATGAAGAAGAGGTCAACAAAAAGGAGACATAAGTGGACTCCCATAACTGTGACCCAGCCCATGATGAATGCCCGTCGGGCCATGGCCTTGACCGGTGGCCATGCCCGTTTTCCTGCACTCTCGTCTTCCTTTGTTATTAGTGGTGTCGTCAATGTTGGGTTGGTCTTTGTTTCAAGTCGAAAGTTTTTGGAAGCCATGATAGAATTTCAAAAAGAGGTTTTAGAGAGAGAGAGAGAGAGAGAGAGAGAGAGAGAGAGAGAGGGATGAGGAAAGTGTCTTGGAGAAAGTTTAAATTTATAGAGGAGAACCCGGTTTTCATGTTGAAATACCACAGAAATAGGGATTAATGTTGACAGGGTAGAATAGCCTAAATTTAAACCCTGTTTGTTACTCTTTTTTTATTTTTTCATTTTAATGGAACTGGGATCATTGACAGATCATGAATGAAATTTCTCGACTGGGAACATGATTTTTTAAAGTAATAGACTATATTGGTTTTCGTGTTGAAATGCCCAAGAAATTAGAGATAAATGTTAACAGGCTGGATTGACTTTTTTTTTTATTTATATATTAATGGAACTGAATCATTGACAGTTCATTAACGAAATTTCTCAATTGAAAACATGGTTTTTGGAAATTAATAAACTATATATATCCAACGATGTTTCTCGTTAGGGACATGGACGCTTGAACATAAATACCTAGATTACCGATGAAATTTCGTTTCTGGCCACATGGTATCATGAAGTTTTCATGATGCCCATTTCACTGTCAGGCCAATCCATACAATTACAAATAGCGAAATTTTGTTAGGTCTTTAAAAGGCAAACTCTCAATACAATATTCTTAGATTATTAGATTTTTAAAATATTAATCATATCACAGGTCATTATGTGTTGCAATCGTATTGCCCAATAGCATTGATTTTTAAACTATTCATTGATAAAGAGTAATAACATTGATTCTTCTAGAACAAGTTAAACTATTTGTTAATAAAGTATAATAAAGACATATATAGCTTAATAGTCAGTAACCCAAGATTTCAATTTTGAATCGAAGTATAAATTTTAAATTTTTGTTACATATTTATCCAATAAATTTTTAAGCTTACTTTATCCAAATCTATAAAATAAAATAAAATAAAAACAAAAAACTTACTTTATCCTTTTATAACATTTTTATATGCTTTAAATTTTTGTTTGATTTCGATTTTGTATCTAAGTTTAAATTTCAAATTTTTGTTACATCTTTATCTGGTAAACTTTTAAACTTACTTTATCCAAATCTATAAAATAAAATAAAAACAAATAACTTAGTTTATCCGTTTGTAACATTTTTATATGTTTTAAATTTTTTATTCATCTTTATCTGATTACAAACTTTTAAATTTATTTTTTCTGTTTGTAGAGTCTTTATGTATAGAAATATACTACTATCACTGCAGCCATCCACAGCGACCTATGAACTACAACCTCTTTGTTTTTCTCTTTTCTCTCTCTTTCTTTCTCTCTCTCTTAGCAGCCACTTTATATCCATTTCCTTTCAAGTTTTTGGGGTGTTTTTTTTTGGGGAAGATTTCTACTTATGGGTGATTTAGATCGTTTATTGAAAGAATGGGGTCTGATCAAGTTGGTCCACGAAATGAAGCTATATATACTATTGATTCAATTTGCTTCCAATATTCATATGCTTAGTTCGCCAGTTTATTATTTTTCAATCATTTAATAGCTGCATCAATATGAAGTGATATAAGTAGGACAAGAAATTTCCTTGTGTCAAAATTGTTGCATTTTAGATTCTATATATTGAAGTTTAGTTAAATAAGAGTCAATGTAACTTCGAGAATTGGGTAGATTTATCTATATTATAAAGGGAGAAGCACAGTTAGTGTCACACCCCACTTAAGGATAAGACCGGCCATAAACCAAGGAGTCTTAGCCCCGAGATCACGAAAGCTTGTAACTTATTCAATTAGTAAAGGTAATGAAATATCAGTCCAATGGAAACTTCTTTTTATCAATTAAATCAATCAAATGGTGAGTAAATAATCTCTGACTAATCCAAAAATAAAGTTACCAACTAAACATCTCTGAAAATCATAAGGAATTAAATTATACAAAACACTAAATCTAATAACTAGCAGTCAAGTCTAATTAATAATGGAAGCGGAGAATAATTTCTATGGAGGTCTCTACTCAATAATTCTCGATTTCAAAGTCCATCTCTAATGATCATCTCGCTCATCTGAAATATTTTAAATGAGTATTAGCTCACAGTTAAGTGAATGACAAGCCTTGCAATAATACATTTGATAATTGAAAATAAAACTTTCCATATACTGGATAATGAGATAAGAGAACTTTCTTAAAACTTTCTCAACACACACTCATATACTTTGCATGTTTTATAAAAGTAAATGACTTAAATCTCATAAGTCTCAATAATGAAGCAAACTCATCTCTTAATATCTTATAACTCAACGGTGAAGCAAAATATCTTCTTTTCAATATAAATAGTGCTAGCATAAATGACAAGTGCAAAAACTCATAGAACCAAATAATATCTCAAATCACAAATCTCAATGTCAAAGTCTTCTTTTTTTTTTTTTTTTTTGATACATTGGAAGGGATTACATTGGAGAGGGCTTAAGCCAAAGAGGGAATCAGGAAAGGGGGAATCAAACCCTTGACATCTTTAAGAAAAGTCAAGATCTTGTCCAACTAAGCTAGCCCTAGTTGGTTATGCCAAATCTTAACTTGGGGTTTAAGCTCAGTGGATTCACATCGCACTTAGAGTCACCTTAGGGTTGCTTCTGAATCTTTTTTCTAAATTGATCCGGTCAAAGTTATCTTACAAACGTTAAGAGCTAGGTTTAACTTTTAGTTGCTAGAGTTACCTCAATGAGAGGGCGTATCGCTTGGACTTTTCAGAAATGGTCTCAAACATAATATCATAAAGTTTGTACCATTCTATAAAATAATTTTTAAAACATGCATGAAAGAACTTTCACAAGTAATAAAATATTGCATTACTCTTAAAAGCAATAAATAATGATTTCAACTATACTCATTTTCAGAAATAACAACTTTTCTCATATCAAAATAAAATATTGTGTTACACCAAAATAAATACTTGTGATAATTAAAATCATTCTTTACAAATATCATATGTATGTGATTAAACTTATAAATCTTATACTAGCAAGGCAAAACCATGTACTCACTTGATGTCCAAAGCATATGAACCCAAAATACAACGCAAATTAAATAACAGTTGTCACCCTGAATACCAAAAAGTAATGCCTATAATTAAAAGTGTATCACAGGATCAAAATTAGTTAAAAAAAAAAAAAGCAATTTCGAATTGAAACCCACACGTTGAAAATCTTAGGGTAGTATAGTTTGAAGGCTAAAGGCTCCTCCTATTGGGACAAGATCACTAGGGTGCACCAAGCACCATAAAGTTGACCACACCGTATAAAGGCCCAATCAATTTCGCCTCTTCCCCTGTTTCCAGATTCATGTTCTGCACTTCATATTTATTTCTTTTCTTTTCTTTTTCTTTTCTTCTTTTCCGTATTCTTGAGTTCTCTTCTCTTCCTACATCACTGTTCTCCCAAAAATCCCTAGACTAAAGTTACCTTGTATGGTAGCCATGGATGCCCATGATCACCTTCAGTCCAGCGCACACTCACACTCACTGGTTTTTATCCAAACTTACAATACTCCAACCAACATATTATCTTTCATACAATTTCCCAACTATAACATGCCCATAAGAATCAGAATTAAGTCACAAGTCTGTTAATGCATAAAGTTATTTAAATCACCGAACACATTCATTTTACCAGACCTTAAGAATTCAACCCATCTCTATATACCTTCATCAACATATTTACACCAAGATTCATTCTTATGAAATCAACCAAACCCAGTACGCCAAAAATATACTAATCTATTTGATGCTCCATATAAAAACTACAATACCCAAAACAAAATTCCATACCTTAAGGATGATAGCCAGAATGCTCTGACTAACTCTACTTGCTTTACAGACTCTATTTCTTCCCCTTTTCCAATCAGCTGTTGAAGCTCTCTCTCTCTGTGTAGGGTTTATACTTATCTCTCTCAAACTCTATATACGGCTACTGCAGAAACTCTTCTTTTCTTAATTCATATGCAATTTAACTCTAACATGAGATTTAGTGAGAAAATATTCAATGCAACGGTGATATCACGTTATTATTGTTAACGTGATATCACAAGTCAATAAAATCCATCCACGTATATCTGTTGTGATGAGACTTAATATCAGTTAGTAGGGTAGTATGTGATAAAATATCCTAATTAACTCCTTAATTTTTGGTGATATGAATAAAAATTATATTTTGGTGCATTTCTATTAGCTTGTGATATTACATCAACATGATGACGTAGTATCACTGTTATACAGAATATTTTCTCGACGTCTAGGAAGCACATAACGTACAAGGCTCCCACAAATCAGCCTTAGAATCTAATCCCCTACAAACAAATTTACATGTTCTCCAATGAGCTGTCTAATGAAAAAAGAGTCAAGATACATAACAAACTGATGTACCTAGATACACCCTAACTCTATCTAACTCCAAGGGCTGCAGAACACCAAAACTCCATCCTGCAGTTTGTACATCGTCTCCACGACACCAATATCTTAGTCCTCATCCAAATGCTTAGATTAATCAAATAAGAAAGCTATTAAACGGAACAAATGTATCTAGAAAACCCAAGATGCATTAAAATGTGAGGAATTTAAGAAAAAAAAATATGGGTCCTTACAGTTAGTTTCCGAAGCTGTAAGGATAATTTCAATTCCAAAAAAATCCTTACCAAATGACATAATTACCAATACTGAGTATATTTAACTTTCTTAGTTCCAATGCCAAATACTTCAATTACTTCAACACAAGTCCTTCTCACATTCAAATTTTACAACTGAAACGATTTTCATTATACCCATGTCTCCTCTTTTTATAAGTTCACCCAATAAAAATTATGCAACTGTTGTGTAAATATTACACATGCATCGCGTGTACATCCGCCCCTAGTTTAGATGAATCGAGAAGTGTTTGATTGGATTTTCAAGTAATTAATTGGATAATATTTTTTTTATGAAGGTTTTATGTTTTTTTCTTTGTTGTTTTCTTCTTTTTGTAAGAAAATGATAAATAAAAGTTTGCTACTTTTTTGTGTAATGTTAGAAGAATTCATGGGCTTAACTCAACTCTAAAAATTAACTTAATAAGGTGAGAGTTGTCCAAGAACATATATAGAGGTGATGACATTTGTATTCGGGCGTGTGGGACTTTACTCACATCCTCCCTCATGCAAAGCGTGGTGATATAGGCGAGTGAGAAGAACATGACATTTTTTCGTTAAAAATGCATTTAGGTGATCAGTTGGTTGCTTTTTTTTTTTTTTTTAATCATTGGTGGAAGCCAATTAAAAATTTAGCAATGACAAGTGAGAATAGCAATTTGAAGAAATAAAAAGAAATTAGTATCATAGTTTTGAGTTAGCTTAATGACCTTTCATGCTTTTATCTTGAAATAGTATTTATTTTAAAAAATTAGTTCTTCGTTTTTAATTTTACCAAAAAAAATATTGTTCTTTGTTATAAGATTTATAGTTAAAAATAATTTATAAATTTACACACATTTCAAATAACTATGTTCTCACACTTTCTTTGTTGTAAATCTCCATGCATAGTTCGAGTTTACTGATAATATTTTAAATAGTAATTCATCGTAACCATTTTTCATAGCAATTTAAATCTCATGTACTCACAAGAGAGATATAAGACACCTACATATTTGCACTGCAAAAGTTAAAAGAATAGACCAGCTAGCTTCCTGAGAGTCCCCTTTCCTTTCTTTCCTTCATTAAGATTGGATTAGTAGTAGGAGTAACGGTTGGAGAGTGTGGCCAGCAATGACGTTGATGGAAATGGAGTATGGCCGACGATGGGGTAACTAGAGTGAGTGGCGTTTGGTTTGGCTTGCCGGTAATAGGAGTCGGGAGTTGAAAGAGTTAGGACTAAGAACAAATAGTAAAATGACCTTGAAAAATTGTGGTGTGTGTATTTTCTGTCTATTTTCTAAATCGATGTTAGGAAAAATTGATATTGCAAACACTAAGAGTGTAAGGGCCTTAAAAAAAATGTGAAGGTTCTCAAGTGAGATCGAATAAAAAGTACTAAGTGTAAACTAATTTATTAATTCTTTTAGGCATTGTAATGCTTAAAAAAATTGTAGTTACTTGTCACTCAAACCCATGGTATGGACGGGATAAGGAGTTAGGATATTTTATACATTAATCAACATAATTCTTTAGAAACTCTAAGCTAGTGTAGACATCCCTAACTAAATAACAAAAAAAAAAAAAAAGCAATTCCTTATAGGCAAGAGCGGATCTATGAAGGGTTTAGTGAAGGCAACTGTCACCATTGACTTGGCAATTTTTACTTCTTTTAAAAAATTATGTATATTTATTTTATCTTAGACTATAAATGTATGTTTTGCCCCCTCTGAAAATATTAACAATTGTATTTGCCCCTCTCCGAATTTACTGGCATCTACATTTGTCCACACTGAATATCACTAAACCTATAGCAATATATATATCGTTAACCCTTCCTTATTTGGCTAAATAAACAATACAATCTTAATTCATAACCTTCTATTCTAATCATTAATCAAAATGCTCTTACCCATTGGATATTTTATTTATCTAACTACTACCTATTACTTTATTAAAAGGTTAAAAAATGACCCAAATTCTAAAACTTTTTGTATTCATCTACTCTTTTAATTGTATCCATAGATGTTTCGGTTATTCAAATTTCAAAATCCTTCTCGAATTTCAAACCATAGCCAACCAAAATTTGAATTAAGGTTTTTTTTTTTTATAGCGGTGTAATTTTTTGTGTACAACTTTTGTACAGAAATGGTACCCCCTTCTTCAGTGTCTTTAATATAATTATATATTTATTTATCGAAGAAAAATATTGTCCATTAAAAAATAATTTCGTGTACGATTACGTAGAAGTTTTGGCCCTATTGAACAAAAATATTGGACCTGCCTCTGCTTATAAGGATGGAACCAAGAATTTTGGTGAGAGGGGGCCAAGATAAATTTTTTTTTTTTGCATTTTGATAGGTAGAGGTAAATTTTTTTGAATTCTTTGTGTGACCAAAGTAAAAACAATTTGTTTTTTGAAGGGGTAGAATAAAATTTTCCGAATTTTGAAGGGCCAATACACTATTTCTTATTATAAATTTTTAAAATTCATAAAAGTTATAATAATTTTGTCAAAGTAGTGAAGGCCATGCCCTTATAGTCATAAGGTAGGTCTGTCCTTGGTTCCTTTTGACTAGGCTGGAATAACATTTTGAGACATAACGTGGAGTCATGATAAAAAAAAAAAAAAAGTAATCAAATATGGTAACTTTAGATATAAAGTGCTAGCTTCTGTGTTTGCTTCATCTGTTCCATCCTCGTTGAATCAATCACACACACACACACACACACACACACTCTCTCTCTCTCTCTCTCTCTCTCTCTCTCTCTCTCTCTCTCTCTCTCTCTCGTGAGTTTAGTTAAACAAATTAATTTTTCCGTACACAGAATTGAAAAAAATTCTTCACGAAGTTTGTAAATTTCATGACAACATATATAGCCAAGTTCTTGGTTAAAATTCGAGGGAAAGATTTACCTAATTATAAGCATAAGAATTTTTGCACACCACTAATAAAAGTATTAAATACCATTTCAAACTCTAGATACCTGTATCTAACAATAATATTTTTTTTAAACGTCAAATTTCAAAAAGAAATTATTATACTAAGTGTAAAAGATAGCTATGTACGTATAAACGTACCTTTAGATCACAACTCAACTATTATTTCATAGGCTCGTTGTTTCAATACACAACTATGGAATTTTCTTATTTATATACGTTTTTACCATGGGCCATAGTCATTAATGTTTTTACCATAATTATTCATCTTCCTATATAAAAAGCATGATTTTGTAATATATATTATATTTTATCCGTTTGAATTACATTTTTCAGATAGGTTCGGGCGTTAACATTATTACACAGGTCTATGATAAATTAGTCATTTTCAACTTAATATGAGCTTCATCAAAGTTAGACAATCGTAACTATTAAGAATTCAAAATTGCATACTGATATTCGTTGCGCCCAAGAAAAATCATTCAATGCTAGCACCAAGCATTCAATCCACTCCCACAATCCAACCACAGCTTAGTCATGTTTGCTTCTATCAATCAGAGAGTGTGTTCTATTTTTTAATATTCTTTTTGGTTTTTTTGTCCTTCTTTTCTTCTCTTAAGTTCCTGTAAACCCCATTTAGATAACTCAATAAAGGAAAACCTATGTCGTAACACTTTTAGGACCATGGTTTGCAGAAAAAACGGCCATTTTCCTACAATCCGTAAGGAAACAATGTTGAACCATTACCTATTGTGGCAGCTTAGTGTATCGCTCCGAAGATGTGCAATATAATAACTGCAAGAGTACGGTTGGCGATGTAGTTTAAATCCGGTGAGTCCGGATATCAATTCCCTAGAAGATTAAGCTCAATATAAGTTATAGGCTTAAATTTACATACACTTCTCTCAAGATTTGTAACAATCGAAATGAAATTCTTTCCAAAAAAGTGTAAAACCAAAAATTGATTGATTTTGAGAGAGGCTAAGTTATTTAAACTAAAGCAATATTAAAACGATTAAAGTATTAAGATAAAGAACTTGGATCCAATTAATCAAACCAATCAATTTGCCTAAGGTTCCCATAAAGTTTGATAACTCAAATCATTGGTTTTACCACGAGCCTTTGATTTAGATGATTTCAACCATTAAAATAATGAAATCAATGATAATCAACTTAGAATTGTAAACAATGAGATTTTGTGTTCAAACCATCAATCTAAGCAATACTCTTACTAAATTTATGATTCGTGCATGGACACTAAAATATTGAGTCAAGAATACAAGATTTCAATATATTCAATTCAATAGAAATTTAAAGTTAGAATTACAATCAATTTGAGAATCATAGACTAATATCATCGAGTTGTGCAATTACAATAGAAATTATAGAATCGTGCATTGAAATTACTAAACATAATCAATAATCTAAGTGTTCTTAGATATCTATACTTCAATTGATAATAATTGGAGGTTTAGAAAGATAAAACACTGAAATTGTGTTTTATCTCTATTGAAACCCTTGAGATTCTTGGATGATCTTCACAGTGGGACCCAAGAGAAGAATTAGCTACTTGATCCCATAAGAAATTGAATTAAATTCATGGAAACTGTGCTTGATTACAATGAAAATGAAGAAATACAAAGAAATCTAGAGTTTCTCTATCTAAAACTAGTCCTACAACTCACTAAATATTCTAAAAATATGTAAAATACAATGAGATCCCCAAATTTTGGCTTGAAAAATGCCTTAAATTGGCTAAAAAATAACAAAGCTATGCGAACTGTTATATAGGCGTTAGCAAGTCGTTCAAACGCCTTACTAACCTGATTCAAATGCTAAAAACCAGTCTCAAAAGTTTCTTAACAGTTGGAATGCCTTGATAGACCGTTCGAACAACCTAAAAGGCCTTTCGAAGGACCTAATGGACCGTTTGAATGATTGTGTAGATTTCAAAAAGTTACATGAAATAAAAATATTATTGACCCCGGTAGTCCTTCTAGTTTGAGAGATATTGCCGTTTCAAGTTTCAGCTCTGTGTATTTTAGTAACTTGTCCCACAACTTCAGCAACTTGTACTTGGGCAGCATCTACTTGAAACTTATGTCTGAATTGTGTCTGTAATCCTTTAATTTAAGTTCAAAACCTATATAAAGCAAAATAAACTTAGTTAATATTAAAATCTAACTAAAGAGATATATAAACTCCTAAACTAAGACTAACAAAGCACAAATTAATGTGTTGTAATTATACTTTTGGAGCACAATTACTTATATTTAAAATCTGCAAAGGTTGTCATTCAAATTATGATAGCAGTTGTTGACCCAAGCATTCAATCTACTGACACAATCCAACCACAACCACAATTACAATTTGTCTTGACCAGCTACATTAATCTTTAAACATAAACCATATCCAATGTTTTTGAAAAATAAGAGTTAAGCACCAAGGAACTAAAACTTTACAAGTGACGTGTAAACTGGTTTGCAGTGGCAGTTTTATACACATAAAAATATATTTTGCTTTTTTAGAAGTTTGTGGACTTCAATGAAAATTGGAACTAAACGTTCTCTCGTTTACTCAACCTATGAATGTAGAGGTGTATTAATTTAAAAAAATAAACTTGATTGTAATGGAATACACTGGTAGATCTTTGACATTATTGTGCCAATTGATCTTTAGAATTTGGTGTATTATTTGTACATGATGTTACCTTGTACCATGCCTTTTATTTAGATTGTATATATATGTGTATATATGTATATATATTTAAATTAAGTGCTAGTAATTTGATCTATCGATTATAGATATAGTTGTTTTTAAAAGTATTATGAGGCTAATTGAAGCAGTTGCAATTGGAGTTCTTTATAGCACAAACCCGTCTAAAGAAGTAGAGGGGGAAGAATCAGGACCTGATTTCTGGGAGATACATATTCAAGTTCCAGTTAAACCTCATGAGTGCTTGATATGAACAAATAGACAATTCAAAACAATTGGACAAGCTATTGATGCTCCAATTGCTTGGCCAGCTCCATTTGTGGTAGGTTTTTTTTTTTTTAAATACTAATTTCCTTGAAAGAAGAATTTAGACTTAATATAGTTGTTAATATCTTTGTATGTTTTCATTTGTATGAGATCTCTCAAACTGTGGATGCTAGTTTAGACTACTTATATAATAATTTGTTGAACTAATGATGATAATTGGGAGGGGTTTTGTTTTCTTGTTGTCTTTATGGAAGTTGGACATGACTATAATTCTTGGAGATTTATACTTGGTTTATCCATCGTTGAGCTTTTAGTTATGAGTTTATTAGATTTACGTAGTTGAATGTTCTATACCTTTGACTATGGTTTCTTTTGGATTGTTATTGAACATATATCTATTTTCAAGAAATTGCAAATTAAATTTTTATTGATTTTTGTGTGATGGTTCTATGGTGATGTTATAATTATAGGCTAGAAAATATTACAAGATGACTAGATGGTAATACATGATAGAAACCAAAATTGATGCTTAAAATAGGGTAAGCATTTTGTGGAGGCATTTTGGCATGCCATTGGATGTCTATGTGTTGGCAATTTTTCTAGCCATAGGAAGGATATACAGTGTCATTCTGACATATCAATTAAATAACTTCTGGCATTTATCTATAAAAGTGTGGGGTATTAATTATGGCAATTCAAAGTGACACTCAAAAAGAGTAAATAAGTGTCAGTCGTCAATGCTCATAGTGGTGCCACTAGAGGAAGCTCTAATGACACTTGTCATCTCCATTGGTAGTACAATTGAATGTCACTAAGAGGAGGAGCAATGACACTTTAAGAGCCACTAAAAGATGAGTCTAGTGGCATTTATAAGCATCGTGATAGTATTCAATTGTGGAATTTATAGGGCCACTAAGGAAATTGTGTAGTGTCATTTTTTTAATAATAATTTATCTCTAATAGTTTTTGAAAGCACCACTAATGGTGTCTAAAAGTGTCACAAAAATCCTCAATACATCTTATTCTAGTGGCACTTACAAGTGAATGAAATGTCACTAATTCCTAGGGTGACATGAGTATTCATTGCATTTCTTGAAAATGTAACTATATCAAAAAACACCACTATAAGTATTTTGTAGTGGCACTTTTGGCTGGCACTGAATAATGATTTTGTTATATTAGCTAATGCATTACGTTATTTTTACTCCTTCACTCTCAATATATAAGGTCTTTGCTAGATGGGTCCTGAATACACCTATCAAACCCACCTTAGATTGAATGTGTTTGGACAAAAAAGATGATGTAGCCAATATACCACAAAAAATGCCCTGATCCTCCTTTTAAAGTTTAGCATGAGTCAAGAAAACAAAGTGTAACAATACTTGATTAGCATAACTCAGGAAAAAAAAAAAAGGGGGTGTAATATCTGAACTCAAACCATCTATACCATCCAAAAGTCATAAACATATTTTAATGGTAACATATAATTATGTCAAGACTCCAATTCAACCCTTGTGGCTTCCTTATAATATTGACTATTGTTATGTCCTTAGTGGCTTCCTTATAAGAAAATAACTTATCCTCATTTCTTGCCCTTTGTTTATTATTATCGGCCCATATGAAATACTTTCAAACATAGTTTACTTTTTTTTTCCGGTTTACTTATTAATAAAGGAATTTCTTCACAAAAATTATTCTTTCTCAATAGCCCAGTGATGGCTTCAAAATTTTTGTTAATGGGTCATGCAAACATTTAAATGCTAATAGTTAAATCATAAATAGATGAAAATTTCAATACATTGATGCCATTATTTTTTTTAAAAAATGCACCAATATTTGTTCCTTTATAAAAGCCGTTCCAAGCTTTTCAAAATATTTGTCCGGTTTGTTTTTAAAAAAAACACAAATTAATTTGCCACGAGGACCGAAGTTGTCTTTCTTTATTTTCACAATTATAGCTCTTTTAATAACAATTAGATTCTTCGACGATCATATTGCCACAAGGACAGAAGATCTCTAATTGCAATTTTTGTGACCTTTTAAAAGATCTCTAGTTTTGAAGTGTTTCATCTCTCTCTCTCTCTCTCTCTCTCTCTCTCTCTCTCTCACACACACACACATGCTCTTTGTATTAGATGCGTCAATTTCACATAAATTCATTTGCTTGGCAGAGTGCAATTGAATTTGAAGCTACATCATAGATTTTCAATTAAAAAAGATACCAATGCTCCAAATACAAGAAGTAGCACTACTAGAAAAAAGACTTTTTGCATCAAAGTATTGCGGTCACCGTCGCAAATACCTTTTAGCAACGGCATAGCGACTGCATGTGAGGCATAGTTAAAAGTAGGTTCGCAAAAATTATTAGCGATGACTTCAGGAATATTAGCTACAACAAAGCAATTTTTTTAGCTACAGTAATGGCCCATCGCAAAACATATTGGACCTGTTGTAATCTTTTAGCGACGGTTTGTTGCCGTCGCTAATGTTCGTTAATAGCGACCGCATATAGGCGTCACTTAAAGTGGTAGTATGTATAGATTTTGACCGATGGGGCATAACTGTCGCTAAAAGTGTAACTATTTCAAAATATTTCATTTGTGACGCTTTAAAACAACTGTCACTAATAACCCAATTATTTGTCATTTAAACATTGCAAATAACCTTTTTTTAAAAATAATTTCCCTATAATTTTTATTTATAACAAAAAAACAAGATAATCCATCCATATTCATCAATATACAAATAACAATAATTATAATAATTCCAAGTTTTGTTAAAAACTCTATTCAAAAAATCAATGTACGTAGTTACTCGTGGATTTCCATATACAAAATTAAAGTAAATAAAGTCTTTCCAAAACTAATGTACATGTCCATTGATTATAACATTGCCTAAACAAAATTACTTCATAAATGAAAGTAGATAACCATCCGCGCAAAATCAATTCAATATACAAATTAAGCATAGCCCATCACCCACGTCCCACGTCTGGTCTGTCCATATATCGTTATTCCTCTCTCGGTATAAACTAAAAACATTTCTAATATTAATAATGTACGAGATAATAAATCATAGAATATATATGCATTCAATTATAGCAACCAAAAAAGTGAAATGGTAATATACATCACAAGACCGCCAAGCAACACATCAACCAACTGATTCTCCTACGGTTTTAATACCATGGTGCGGTTTTTCCAAAAGGGCTTTATGCTTTTTTGCCAATTCAACGAACACTCTTGAAAAATCAAGACCTAATGGTTGTGCATCCACTTTTGACAAATGGTACACACTAATTAGAAGTCCCTCAACAAGCTCTTGTTTCAGAACATCAACATTAAGCAAGTACACTTTTATAGTGTCCTACAAGCACAATTATAAAATTATAATTTCATTAAAAGTTCACTATTCATATGGCAAAAAAGTCTAGTTTAACAGTCGGATGGTGCACAAAAAGGTTCTCTCTTGATAATGTTTCATTTTGAAAGTAATCAACTAACAATAGATAAAAGACTAGGAAGATCAACTAAGAAGACAAGGTTTTCATGTTGGGCCAGAATTGCATTGAGGGCTGTTGTCCTAGCTGTTAACCCAGCAAGGGCAACACACCATTGACAGTGATGTGCAGAACTGTGGCCATCACCTTCTTCATTTCCTTTTCTCGCTTTGAACTAATTTTTCCTTCTTGACTCTAATCCAATTTCTTTCTTTGAGCAAGAATGGAAAACCTGTAATGGGTTGTTTTCTTGAGTTTTTGGTGTTAGACTATTCTAAATTGAGGTAACATTAATTATGATTATTTTTCTAAACACGGGTTGGATCTAAGTTTGGATGAGACAAACATGGTAAGTCTAATAAGGTTGTGATCTATCATGCATGGGCTAGTGTGCACCTATTGAATTAATATGGTTTGACAATATTTAGTGTGGGCCTAGTTAGTCAATTGAGCCCTTTATAGAGGGGCTCAATGTGACTAGGGTTTTGATATTTATAGAGGATAAGTCCCCTCTCTTCCCACCATCAGACTGTTTTCTCATAAAATTTCATCATACAGAGTGTGGGTACAGAGAGGAAGACTCGCCACTAACACGTGTTGTTTAGGATTAAACCGTTGATTCATTGAAGTCAATTAATAATGGAGTAAACAGGTAAGTTTCACATTCATCTTGAATCTTGAATCTCGTTAATGTTCCTAAATTCACATATAATTCATGATCATATTTTATGATTGTTCTTACTCTTACATGTGGTATCAGAGCCCAATATATGTGGATTAGGGACTCACTGTATGACTTCAAGTTATTAAACTCGATTATGAGTTGTTAAACGCGTAACTCTTGTGTGATTTAATCTGAAAAATAGATGATTCTTTTCTGAAAACTAATAAGGGGCTTTCGTTCCTCTTGGAACAAGGAAAATTTCGATATATGGCACACTTTCTAATTCGAACCGTAAAGAGAGATCCATTGATTTAAAGTTTTGTTCTCTAAATCAACGATTTTGATAAAAATTTTGAGAAATCCATGATTTGATGCACGATTCTTGTATAATATTATATATTAATTGTTCTAAGTGGTATTAGAATATGTTTGAGTGTGTAAATTTCAAGTTTTGGTATTTTTTCAAACCCTAGCCGCCGTTGATGATTTTAGAATTCTTAAAAACCCATTAAAACTTCTTTTTTTTAGCTTTAAATTATCAAAAATGGTTTCCTTCATGTTTGCTTTGGTTAGAAACTAATTTTTATTACATAAATTGTTGCAAAAAAAGTGAATTTTTGAGCCAAAAATGGGGTTGCAACAAAACCCAGTGAACTGGGTCAGATTTACAGTGAATTGGATTGGATTTGACCCGGTTCAAGGAAAAAGCAGACCAGTTGCAAGCAAGGCCCACTTTCGGCCTTTGGAGAGTGTGGGCACATGAGACATTTTTGGGGGATGGTCCGAACACGAACAATGTTCCCCTTGGATTGAGGATTTCAAATATTGCTTTTTGTAATTTTAAGGCACTGTTTGGTATTTTGTGAGGCCAAAAAAGTGAGTTTTTTTACATTTTCTCAAAACCGTGCACAAGTTTTTGAAGATTGTTTTTGGGTAACATTGTTTTGACATTCTAAACATTTTGGCATATTGTACTCTCTTTGGTTTGATACAAAAAATAATAATTACTTTCCGGAGTTCATTTTTTGGCTTATTTTAATGGTTTTTTTTGTTTTTTCTTGAAAACTGTGTGTACTTCTTGGGTAATTTTTTGTAGATGACATGTTTTCAACCTTATGAACATAATGGAGATGAGTACTCTTCATGGGTACTCTTTTGTAAATTATACTCTTATTATCATCCCTAAAAAAGTCAAAATTGTCATTTTATGTGAGTTATTGTAACGAAAATTATTATGCATGGTTTGGGCAATATATATGTTATTTATGAGATCACTAGGTATATTCAGTTATAAAAATGCCCATAAGGATGTGATTGCGAGCATATCCAGTTCAGGAATGCTAGAAATAACATGAAAATATTTAACAAACGGATGTCATAATAAGAAGGAATGGATTGATGTGGAAGCTACTACCCAAAGGAGTACATTTATTGATATCTAATATATTATATGACTGTATCCATTGTATTATTACATGCAATCACCTGCCCAAATGAGGCTATTGCCTGTTTTAATGACACGGATGGTATTCGATGATTGACCTAAGAATGTTTGGTTTCTAAGAGGTTTTGTCTGCTCAAAGGGGACTAACTTGTTAGATACTTGGATATTCTCATTTGGTGGTTAGTCAAAAAGGACCCCATAGTATGTTGCAGTCTTTGCCCAAAGGAAAAATAGCAATGATGCACCGGGCTACCCTATAATTTATGCTTGATTACGTTTAAAGCATATAAGGATTGTTTATTTTTCTCATTCAGCTAATTTGTTGCCTCTTGTGTTTTCATGTATAGTTTCTTTTGTAGTTAACAATAATACTATGACGATTATGTTGCTGAATAAGCTCACGAGTTTGAAGAATGATAGTCAATTCGGGGTGAGGGAGTACATTCTTAAACTTATTTTCATCCAAACCAAACTCAAGAGTCTTAATGTTACCATCCCAAATGATTTTGTAGTTCACCATACTCTTAATACCCTATCACCAGACTTTAGCCAAATTAAGACTGTCTATAACACATAGTATGAACCTTGGACCATCACTAACCTTATTGCCAAATGTGTCTTAAAGGAGGAAAAACTTAAGAGGGAAAAGACTGAGTCTATTTTATTTGTCTCCCCATTCTAAGGCTCATTCTGGTTAGGGTAAGGGAAATAGGCAGAACCACAAGAAATTTAAGACTCATCACACTTCTCATAAGGGTTAGAACAACAAAGGGTAAGGTAAAGAAAATGGTCAAACCAACAATGCTTTAGGTCCCAATGTTGTCATTAAGAAGGCATTCAAGTGCTAATTTTGTGACAAAGAAGACCACATGACAAGGAATTGCACTGAGTACAAGTCCTGGTCAAATAAAAAGAAACAGGAAGGAGGTAACTCACTTGCTTTAGTTTGTTTTGAATCCAGTTTAGTTAATGTCCCATCAAATTCTTGGTGGTTTGACAGTGGTACGACTGTTGATGTTGATATGTCATTACAAGGGTCTAGAAGCAAACGAAAGCTAAGTGAGACTGAAGAAAAGCTTAAAGTAGGAGATGATGTAGTAGTTAGGATTGAGTCCATAGGAGAGGTTGTTTTAATTTTAGAGACAGGTTTTTAACTTTTTGAAAAACACTACTTATGTATCGTCTTTTAGATGAAATTTGATTTCTATTTCTTTTTTGGACAAATTTGGATATGGTTTTCAATTTCAAAATGGCATGGTTAATTTATTTCATAATTCCAAGATTGTTAGCTATAATTTTTTATTTGATGGATTATACAAGTTGAAATTAAAACAGAATAATGAGTGTGCCTTCTTCCATATTGAAAATAGTGTGTCTAAGAGACCTAGAATTAAAGACCAGTCTTCCATGTTATGGCATAAGTGTCTAGGTCATATTTCTAAGAAAGAATTCAAAGGCTAATTAAAGATGACATTCTTATACCACTTGATTTTGGAGACTTAGACACTTGTGTTGATTGTATTTGTAGAAAATTGACCAAGACTAAGAAGAAAAGTGCAACACGGAGTGGTGACATTTTAGAGGTCATACACACTAATATTAGTGGACCTTATTCCTCTACCTTTTGTGAAAATAAATATTTTTTGACCTTTATTGATAATTTCTCTCTTTATGGTTATGTTTACCTAATTAAAGAGAAATTTGAAGCACTTGAAAAGTTCAAAAATTTTAAAACGGAGGTAGAGGACCAATTGACCAAAAGAATTAATGTTATTAGGTCTGACTGTGGTGGTGAGTGTTATAGCAGATATGATGCTACTGGATAGTGTATGGGACCGTTTACCAAATACTTACAAGACTATGGGATTATTGCCTAATATACCATGCCTAGAAGTCCTGAATAAAATGGTGTTGTTGAAAGGCGTAATCGCACCCTTAAGGATATGAGGAGAAGCATGATGAGTCGTAGTAATTTACCTTTGTATCTTTGGAGTGATGACATTAAGTCTACCTAAAACCCCTTTTGAATTATGGACTAGTAGAAAGCCTAGTCTTAATCATTTTCGTGTTTAGGGTTGTTCGGTAGAGGTTCGGATTTATAATCCTTCTGAGAGAAAAAATTGACCCCATAACCACTCGTTGTTATTTCATTGCGTATCCAGATCATTCTAGGGGATATAGGTTCTACTGTCCTACACCGGATGCCAGAGTTGTTGAATCTCAAACAGTTAGGATCTTGGAGAGGCCACTTTTGTTCTAGGCATTGAGATCATTCATGATATATCTCGTGATGTGTTGGGGCTATCATAGAAAGAATACATCAATCTTGTACTTGAGAAGTTTAATATGTGAGATTGTAGACTTGGGGATATTCATGTTACCAAAGGTGATAAGTTTAGTAAAAATCAGAGTCTTAAAAATGACATAGAAGTGAAATCCATGCAGAACATACCAGATGCTAGTGCAGTTAGCAGTCTCATGTATGCACCTGTATGCACTAGGCCGGATATAGCTTTTGTTGTGGGTGTTTTTTGGGAGGTCTCTTTCGAACCCTGGCATGGACCATTGGGTAGCTGCAAAGAAAGTGATGAGGTACTTGCAGAGGATGAAAGATTACATGATTGTATATAGAAGAGCTGAGGATCTTGAAGTAGTTGGTTATTCAGATTCAGATTTTGCTAGACGTGTGGCTAATATAAAGTCTACTTCATGATACTTTTTTATACTTGTTGGAGGAGTTATTTCTTGGAAGAGTGTCAAGTAGACTCTTAAAGCTTCTTCGACTATGCATGTTGAGTTCGTAGCTTGTTTTGGGGCTGCTACTCAGGCTGTTTGGTTGAGAAACTTTATTTCGGAACTTAAGGTGATTAGTTCCATTGCTAGACCGCTGAGAATTTTTTGTGATAATAGTGCATCTATGATTTCTCCAAGAATAACAAATCTTCTAATGGGTCTGAGCACATTGAGATTAAGTATTTGTCTATTAGAGATTTAGTAAAGAAATGTGACATCATCATTGACCACATTGATACAAAAAAAAATGATGGCAGACCCCTTGACCAAGGGACTCAGACTTGTTACTTTTAGTAGACATGTTTTTGACTTGGGTGTTATTGGGTCATTTGATGTACTTGGTTAGTGGGAGTTGTTTTCTTTACATTATTTAGCAGATCTTATGTGTTGAGACATTTTTAGTTATTCTTTGATTGTCTTTGATGCCATTTATGCATGAATATATATATATATATATTCTTGTATATCATATGAATAAATGTATTCATGATTCAGTTTTATTGATAGTCTTAAGTTTGGTGTAACTTAAGCAATTCAGGATATGTCTTGTGTTTGCACGATAAAGTTATCTCGAAACAGGTGTGCAAGACATGCTAGTTTCGTTGGAAACCATAAGAATTCTCTTGTTTATTGATTGAGCATACAATTAAAGAGAATTCAAGGACTGATTTAGGATTAGCACTATTATGAGATCATATACGGAGTGCTTTTTCTCGCCACACTACCACATTTGATCATGTCGATAGGATTATTAGTATTTGTAATAATGAGTGGTCTTGCATGGACTAATAATGTAATGACTGCTTTGGTCCGATATTGATAACCTTGTTGGACCGGATTATTTTAGGTGTTGTATCTCATCTTACTTGGTTTTTAAAATTGTGGCCACATACAGTTATTTCTATGTTCCAACTCGAGAGTTATTTTCAAAATTTTTTTTATAATTTGTTCAATACTATAATTAATTTTTGCTCAAGTGGGAGAATGTTAGAGTATTCTAAATTGAGCTAACATTAATTATGGTTATTTTTCTAAACACGGGTTGGATCCAGGTTTGGATAAGACAAACATGGTAAGCTCAATAAGGTTGTGATCTATCATGCATGGGCTATTATGCACCTATTGAATTAATGTGGTTTGATGGTATTTAGTGTAGACTTGGTTAGTCAATTGAGCCCTTTATGGAGGGACCCAGTGTGACTAGCGTTTTGATATCTATAGAGGCTAAGTCCCCTCTCTTCCCATCATCAGACCGTTTTTCTATAAAATTCCATCATATAAAGAGTGGGTACAGAGAGGAAGACTCACCACTAACACGTGTTGTTTAGGATTAAACCATTGATTCATTGAAGTCAAGCAATAATGGAGCAAACAGGTAAGTTTCACATCCATCTTGAATCTTGAGTCTCGTTGATGATCCTATACTCACATATAATTCATGATCATGTTTTATGATTGTTATTCTGCTTACGTTTGGGTCTTCCAAAGATTGGAAAATGCAAAAATCAGAGGAAGAACAAACTTTCCATGCAACCAAACGCTAAAAGCAAAGGAAGAACAAGGTCCTCCGTGAGATCAAACACTAAAATTAGTGTTTTAGCTATTTGATTTCTCTGTTATTCTGTTTAGTTCTTCATAGAGCGATAGAAATAATTATGGAACAAAATTTTAAAGCCTGCTTCTTGGTGTCTGTACTTTTGTTTCCCAAAGCCAACGGATCAAAACGTTGTGATTGCGGACCATCTGACTTGAGGTTTTTTTTTATTTCTTTCAGGTTCCAAAAATTGCTAATTACATGGAAGCCGTAAGCCTCTCAAGCCTACTGTCTCTCTAGGATAAGACGCTCTACCAAACTTGCAAACCTGATTTTAGAATTGCTTCTCAGTTCTCTTGGTGTTTTGACTCCAACTTAAAGTTTTTGTTTTTGCTTTTTAAAAACGAAAGATGTGTAGTTGACTGATAAATGAAAAGCTTTGAGAAAATTAAGTTAGATAGGGATGGTGCTTATGCAAATTTATTGTCATAATTTCATTTTAGACTTAGTTTCATGGCTTTGAGACTCTCATTTTTCTATCACGCTGAGTATTTAGGAGTGATTGCTCCACAAAGAAGGTGTATGATCAAAAGGACACCTATGATCTAAAATGTTAATCTTACTTGTAATAATTTTCATTTTATCATTAGGTGCATCAGTAGCATTAGAATAGAAATAATCAAACAACTTAAGAAATAATTAGTCCAATTTGATGCAACCATCTTTGTAAGTAGGCCCAAGATAACTATTAAAAATAATCAAAGAATATGTATAATGTTGGGAAATTATCAAATTCTCTAAAAAAAAATCAACAACAAATAAATTCAAGAAACTAAAAATAAGCACAAAACAAAAGGGTAATTAACTGCATTAAAGTGTTGAATTAGACTTCATAAAGCTAACATAATTTTAATGGCCAGACACCTTAATGTTGAGATTTATTGAATCATGCCATTCAACTACCATTTCCCTTATGCCCAATGTCTGCTATTCTGCTATCAATGCAGGCTTTCTCCATTTGGAGTTTCTTGTCGAGCGTGAAATTCACAATACCAAATGAGCCAACGTCTCTAGAAAATTTAAAGGCATCAATAAATTACATATCTCTCTCTCTCTCTCTCTCTCTCTCTCTCTCTCTCTCTCTCTCTCTCTCTCTCTCTCTCTCTCTCTCTCACACACACACACACACACACACACACACACACACACGAATCCACTCGCCCTCTTTCTTTCTTTTTTTTCCCCCTCTCTTCATTGTATTAAACACAATAAATAACTTACACTCTCTACCCTGCAGATGACTTTCTCTGCTTTTCATGTCATCCATTGCATTAAAGGCCATCACTCTCTCATTTGTATATATATAGTATAGATTAGCATCAGACATTTTTCCATTACAGTAAATTCTAGCTACTTTCACAATTAATTCTGCTTTTGATGAGATGGGACATGAATGCAAATAAAAACATTGGAGTTGCAGGATATGGTAGAGTTGCATTTCCATCCTTATCAACTAGGAAGGACCTAATCATACTAGACAGCAAAGTCCATTAATGGAGATTGTAGATTACACCTGTGAGCCAATCAGTCAAGTTCATGATAGATTCATTGGTTGCCTTGGATGTGTTGATACTTGATTCCACAGAACGTCTTTTGTGAACTAAGAAATGGGTTATGATTCCTATTGAAGTGATCCAGCAAGTATATATGCCTAACATGCTGGCAGTGCTTGTTTCTGATCATTCTACTATTTTATTGGTGGCATCCTTACTTTGTTCTACAATTCTTGTTTTTGTTAATACTTTTTTTTTCTATTCCAATTCACGATGCTTGTTCCACAAATTTGTTCATGCTATTGGATCAGATACCATTCCACTGTCTCTTTTCACCTAAAAGTGCCACTTTAATTGCCGGACGAGTGAGGTGAATTCTATTCCGTGTAATTTTTTGGCCTATATCAATTCCTATAGTAGCAATTATGGACGAGTTCAAGTTTACAAATTTCAATTTTAATAGAAAGTTTTTTTTAAACTCAAGCGGGCATTAAAATGAGACATATATCCATAACCATATATATATATTTGTTGTATTTAAAAAGATAAGTGTCCCATTTTACTATTTGGATGATGTAAAAAAAACTCTACATTGATATGCAATTTTGGAACTGAGAGCATGTGCCACAAATTTTGGAACTGAGAGCATGACTTTCAATGTGCAATTTTTCCATGCTTTTTCCACCAAAAGAAACGTTTTCCATGTTTTCATCTAACGATTCAATTTGTTTGGTGGAACCTTCCTTCTCCTTTTCTTGTAGTTTCCTTACCAAAAACCAGGATTATGTCTCCAAACACAATTTTCTTATGGGAACACACTTCAATGGCTCTCAAATCTAGCCATCTCTTCTCAATACTGTTGGTGAGAAGTATCACTTTTTAATACCTTCGTTAAAGTATTAACAATTATTTTATCTTTTTGCATATGTAATAACTCATATTTGTTTTCTTATAATGTTAATTAAATTTTAATTGCATGCTATATATATATATATGTGGGGTTTGGGTGTTGGTTAGAAGATAAGCAGATAAGGAATAAGGAAGAGAGAGAGAGAGAGAGAGAGAGAGAGAGAGAGAGAGAGAGAGAGAGAGAGAGAGAGGAAGAGATAAGAGGGTTGTTGGTTGTATGGGTTGGTCTGCCATATATGGCAATTTGAACGTGGGGTGTTTGGCCATGAGTGGGTGAGCTGTTAGAAGTAACTGGTATATAAAATTGTATTGAGGGAAGTGAGGTAGCCGAGAGAAGAGAGGCACCATGTGAGAGAAAGAGGGGCTGCGGGGAAAAAGGAGCTTTGTTGCTGGTGTGATTTTTGGACAATAGAAAGGTAGGGTGATGAATCTCTTACTATATTTTTATTTGCTCCAATGTATAAATGCTTGTGCATATGATTCTATCCATTGCCAGTACCTGCATGTGCGTAATGGATTGTTAGACTATGTTTCTGCCTGAGATAGTTGCTGGTCATAGCGTTTGTCCAATGGGAAGATTTAGTGAACCAATTACTTAGATTTGCGCTTATAGAGACATTGTTGTGAGTCACATGTATACATATATATTTATGCGTGTGCGTGTGTTTATATATACACGGAAGAATATGTAGGTTTTGGAAAAGGAAGCTCACTGGTTGAGTATAAAAAAAAAAGAAAAAGAAAAGTTAGATGCATATATTCTGATATTGATATATGTATTATTATTTATGAGTATGAGAACGTGCTCATGTTGGGCTTGTATTATTGCTATGGACTATGTGGTTGTTTGGGTCAAATTATATGTATGGGTATCAAAAAAAAAAAAAAACAATATTCATGGTATGGATGAGGGAGTTTGAGATTGAACCGTGTGGGTGTGGTTTGGTTTTGGCCATTAAGAACAAAGCATGTGTGTATGATTGTGAGAACAAAAGTTCAGGATTTAGGTGGGGTTTGGCTATGGCTTATATGGTTTTGTATATGTATATCTAATAAATGTTCTTGTTGTTGTTTTGTGGGTTGCTGTGCGAAGAAGATAAAATAAGGAAGCTAGTTTGAATTATGATTTCTTGGTGGGTTTATCATGACACAATTGGTGATGAATATGAGTGCAGGTTTATATGTGTGGTATATAGTTCTGTGAGGAGTTAAGGGAGAAAGAAGATAGATAAAGTGTAAGAAAGACGAGAGAAGGGAATACTATATGCAACCAGCACATGCTGCAGGTTCAGTTTTGTAGTCAAGGTCGTTCGGCCATAATTTGGTGATAGCTAGGAATGACTTTTGTAGAAGGAAGGAAGGAGTGAAGGGAACCCAAAGAAGAGAAAAGAAATCGAAGCAAAATAAAAATACATTATTAGAACACGTTCTGGTAGTAATGTAGGAGGAAGAAGATGGGCTTAGGATGTTTTATCCTGTGTGGTCGAGCACATGCATCTTTCAATACATTTAGGTATTTTGACCAATCAGAATATATGTTAATATTCAGCTTTTATTTTTGTAATTCAGGTAGTACTCGTTAGTTTCGCGTTGTATTTTCGAGTTCACATTCTTTGGAGATCAGGTCATGATTTGCCTTGCTAGTATGAGATCTGCAAATTTAATCCCATGCATATGAGATTTGTAATAAATGATTTTAAGTATCATAATGCTTTATTTTAATATGAGAAAAGTTGTTACCATTTGAGAATGAGCTTGGGAAGATAAATGCAATATTTAATTACTTGAGAAATAAGATTATTTACTGAAAAGATTTTCAGAGATACAATTTATTTTATTGAGAAAGTTATTTCATGCATGCTTTAAAATTATTTTATTAGATAGTGCAAACTTTATGATATTGTGCTTGAAATCATTACTAAGAAGTCCAGGGGATGCGCCCTCTTTTTGAGGTGACTCTAGCAACTAGGGGGTAAACCTAGTTCTCAACGGTTGTTGGAGAACGTCAACCGGATTAGCTTAGGGAAAAGACCCAGGTGCCACCCTGAGATGACTCTAAGTGCAATGTGGATCCACTGGGCTTAAGCCCCGAGATAAGATTTAGTATTGAGTTATACGTTATTCAAAGATGATTTTGCTTCATTATTAAAATTGTAAGATTTACTTGTTTTACTTCAAGAAAAGCATGCAAAATATATGAATGTGCATTGGGAAAGTTTTTAAAGAAGTTCTTTCAGCTCATTATAAATTGTATTTTTAATTATCAAGTGTATTAATGCAAGGCTTATCATTCACTAAGCTGTGCGCTGACACTCATTGAAAACATTTCAGGTGAGCGAGACGATCGTTAGAGGTGGACTTGGAACTAGGAACCTTTGAGTAGAGACCTCCATAGGATTTACTTATTGTCTTCCGCTAGTAAACAGTCTTTTCTAAATTATGAGACTTGGATATTTACAGTAACTTATTTTCTGGTGGTTTTCAAAGAGAATATTGTCATTGGTTTTATTGTTCACTTTTTGAATGATCGAACATTTTGATTGATTTGATTTGATTAAGTAAGGGAAATTGCCACTAGCATGGTATTTTATTTGTTATTATTACTTGAGCAAGTATTAGGCTTTTGTGAGCCATGGGCTAAGACTCTATGGTTCTCGGCCAGTCCCATCCCTAAGTGGGGTGTGACAGCATAGGTTGTATTTTATTGATTTCTACATTAAAGTTTCCTTGTTTTAATGAGATATGATGTCTAGTAACTTATAATACAAAGCTCCATGCTATACGTGGTTACATAGAAACGATACTTAGAAGAGAACCTGAATACTGAGGCAATTTTAGATTGAGATCCAAACAACGTATATTAGGAGGGGAGTAAAATATACCATTGTCATTCCTTTCCTTCCCTAGGACATGATCTCAAACTCCATTCATTAGATGGCTGCCCTATAGTTAAATGTTGTCGTCTAGGTCCTCTACGGCTTTTAATAACTGCGTTATGGTCATGAAGCCAATATTAGGGTAAATGAATGGATTAAAGGTCAGATTGTGTAAGGCATAAGGCTGTTTGTGCGTCAAAGAATCAAAGGTTTTAGCTTGCTGGACTTTCTGGACAGCAGGGAATATTCTGGATTTTTAGGACTTGGAGGGTAAGGTATTTAGGTTGTGGCTTAGGATCACAGATCTAGCAGTTTAATCACTGTGATAGAGGGTGGCTTGCGGCTGCAAGGTTTGCACGGCAATTAAAATAAAACAAAACAAAGAGACAGAGAAAGAGATTAGAAATCTTAGAATCTCTCTTAACGCCTTCTAGGAGTCTCACTTGGATGAAACAATGGATTTTCACCTTAGAACAAAGCAAATATCTTAGCAAAAAAAATTGATTGTATACACTGGTGGATCCAGATTTTTTTTTAATTTTTATTGTAAAGAAAGGTAGTAGCTTTCTTATTGGGGAAGTTTTTCTTTCCTTTCCAAATTCTACTACACAGGTTTCTTAAACAAATTATGACTCTGAATGCTCTTGAATGGGTAGAAGGATAAAATTCATAACCAAACACCTTACCAACTAGAGACTACACAAAGTAAATTACTTAAGGCAAATTCATAACCAAACACCTTACCAACTAGAGACTGGACAAAGTAAAATTACTTAAGGTGGTCCATAGATTTATAAGCAGTGAAGTTTATAGGAAGACAACCAAGCAGAAATTGAAGGATGACAGCTGGAGAGACAGTCAGTGAAGCAATTTACACAGAAATTCAAAATCCACTCTTGCAACAGCTTTTAAATAAACAATTAATTGTAATTCAAACAAATGCAACATATCCGGGTTTTCAGTAGGATAACCCTCAACCTTTTAACACTACAAAGGGTTTTCAATAGGCTCACCCTTAACCTCAAACATGTGTGTGATTGTGTACATGTGTGCCAATGAGTTGTACTTAATACCTGATCAACAGGTACTGGAAAAGGTGATGATGGTAAGGTATAGGAAGAAAGGAAACGGTATGAGAATATAATACATATGTGATCAAGGCATGTAGTGGCAATAAAGTAATTATTCTCCTTCTTTCCCGCTCTTAACTTTATAGCATATTTCCTTGCCTCTTCGAGACTTCAACCCTTATTCTTGTTTTTTTTCTTTCTTTTCCTTTCTTTTGATTTGTTTTCAATCCCATTGTCTCTTTCTTTTCTTTCACTTCTCTTTACTACCCTTTTTGAAAACCTTTACCATTTTCTACATTTACACAACATAACTCTTCTTTACTTTTTCATGAGCTTCAATAGAATGAAGATTTGTGCCTCTTCAACTAAAGAGAAAAGTTATCTCATCAATGATCACATCTCAAGTAAGATCACACATCAAAAGGGCAAAAAGACATAGTTGCAAGGGGAATAAAAACAACAAAATTTTGTAGCTCAAAAGGATGAAAGATGGCCTAAATCATTTTCCAAAGCATACATGAAATAGATCTTGAAAGAATATGAGTGTCAACAATGTGAGTCAATATTAGGCAAATAAGCCAAATGCAAATGTGATAAAGCCATTGAAATGAAAAGAATTAAGAATTCTCCTTGAGTGAATGCAATCTCTCTTTAAAGAAGGTATGAAGCTCTAAAGCTCACAATGTTAAGATCTCCACTCAAATAAGGCTACAAATGCATAACTAATACAATAAAACTACATTCATGATTTGTACTCAATGAGTGTAATCCCCTCACTTAATGTGCACTAAAGATAACATCTCACAGAACATCAAAATCAAAGAGTAAAATGCTCATCATACTTTGAATATAAACCATGCAACACTCTAACCATTCAAAAATCTCATGAATATGCCATGGTTTCCATCTAATGCATCAACACATCCACCATGAATAATAAGAGATAATCATGAAGCATATGGAGAATGTGCTTAAGATAGAAAAGTAAAGTTCCCAAACCATGAGATATTTCAACCTCTACCAAAGATCCGAAGTAATCGAATGATCATCCTTCAATATAATACTTGAGAATAGGCAATACACCACAAAGAGATCGAAGTATAACAAGAGACATATAACAATAAAGCTACAAAATGACATCCACCATGAACAATAGAGATTTAGATATGAATGATGAAATACATGCATGTAAAAATAGTATCTAAACTCTACCTCTAACTAGTGGAAGTTATCATCATTGACTTAAAATTTTTTTAAAAAATTCAAACTTTTTTTTTCCAAAAACAAACAAATAAAGCAAGAATAAAGGTTAAGCCTCTAAAGCTACTCTCCTCACCCCCCAACTAGAATAATGTATTGTTCTCAATGCATGAAGACAAGGTATGGAATGATGTGAAATGGTGAATCAAGAGAAGTTAGGGTGCCTAATGCAACCCCCACCCCCTCAAAACTAGGATAAAAAAAAAAAAACATAACCTAAGAAAACAAATAAACAAAAACAGCTACTCCTACTCCTACGTGACTTAAAGGGAAGATCACCCAATACCACAAAGTGAAAATTTGCCATCATCCCACACATCAACTCTTGTAACTTGTAAAGAATTCAAACACACATAACAATAGACAATGGTAACCCCTTTGATAAACTTAATGATATAACATTAAAGCACGCAAGGGTAAAAAAGGTTATAAAATGTAGAAAATGCAATATAATTATGCATAGAAGTGTCAATGAAGCTCATGATATGAAGCAATTAACCCTCCTATTCTTTTTGTTGGTCGGCAATGGAAAGGATAATTGGCTTTAATGTTGGGGCTGTTGGCCCAAAAGGCAATCCAAGAGGGGGGTAAATTGAATTTTTCAAAAATTAATGGCAATTAAGATTAATTAAAATTAATCTAATCAATATAATATATATATATATATATGATGCAATATAATCAAAAGAGAAATGTAAAACAGAGTAATAGAAATCACACCAAGAATTATCGATGTTCAAGCACAATTTGTGGTCTACGTCCTCACCTTAAGATCCCCTTGAATTCTTCCTCCACTATGCAATCTCCAATTACAAAATGGATGCTGATTGACCAAGTGCTCAACTCACTTTTACAAAAGAACTTCTTCCCAAGTTCTTTCCAGCTACCAAGTGGTTTTGTCCAAAATCCACTCAAACTTACAAGAGTTTTTCTTCTACAAGAAAACTCTCAAACTCTCAGTTACAGGTGTATAAAAATATACAAATGAATTGCAAACTCTCTTTCAAGAGTGGATATAACAATAAAAGCTCACTAAATGAAGACAAGAAAAATATTCAGATTTTTTAGTTTAATCAGTCAGTGGTTGTTGTTTTCTTGTTTCTCTTTTATGTATAAATGTAGTTGAAAGCTTGTATATAAACCTCTATATTGATTTCATCTATTGGAGGTTGTTGGGGCTCATTTAATGCAAGTCCAGTCTATTATAACGTTAGAAAAACTAGCCATTATTCCCTAGGTGTCGACACTAGGCTTAATGTGTCGACACATCTGGTCTGCATTTCCAGATATTGTCCACTGTCTCAATGTGTCGACTCTTCATATCCATGTGTCGACATATTGATCATTCTGTCTTCAAATTTTTGCTTCTGTTTTCATATGTCGTCTACATTTTCCAGATGTTATCCACTGTCTCCATATGTTGACTCTTCATATCTATGTGTCGACACATTAATCATTCTGTCTTCCAATGATCAAGTTCAACTTCAGCAATACTATAAGATCTTCAAAGAGTCTTCTCTTTAGGGCATGATGATCAATCAAAGTCTTCAACTCATCAAAGTTTTCCTCTATTCAATTTGGATTGAATCAATCATATGATAATCATCTTTTCTTGATTTCCAAACTGTCAAGACTACATTCTATCAATGTTGATTTCTTCTTCTCTGTTGCCGAGCTTCCTCTTTCATTGCCAAGCTTTCTCCTTCATTGCCAAGCTTTCTCTTTCATGTAGAGTTTCAAAAAGCTTCGTTGCCGATCTTTTCTCTTTGCTAGTAATTCTTCTTTCTTCTTTAGGATCACTTCAATGAGACTTTTATAAACTTGATGAAGTCTATTCATACATATTGTCTTCATTGATTCTTTACATCTTAGAAGAATTCTTTGCTTGGATTCTTTGTAGAGATCATGCAATCAAGATGAATTCTCTTCTCAAGCAACTTTAATCACATTATCTTAAATTGATTTTGCACACTTGATGAAGTCTTCTTTTGAACATTTTCACTATTTTCATAATCAAATCATCTTTAACTGATTTTTGCACACTTTAATTAAGTCTCTATTTGAACATCTTCAATCTTTTTTAGTGCAAGTCAACTTCATTGAGTCTATGCATACTTAATGAAAACTTTATTTAAACACCTTCAATCTCTTCGAATGGAAATCATTTGTTTGAAATAGAAATACGTGTCATTGCTCTGTTTAGTTCATTGCATAACTCTTAAAGTGCATTGCTTAATCCTAAACTTGTTGTGCATCCACTTTGACATGTATTAGACTTAAAGTTAAGTTTTAAGTCTAAATTATAAACTTTATTAATCTGCACACTAAGTAAATGTATTAGTAAAATAACACAAGGGTTAGTTATCATCAAAATCAATATGGAGATCAACCTTGAGTCAACAATCTTCCCCTTTTTGATAATGACAAAACCTTTGCAAAATAAGTTGATATATGATTAAATGAAATGAACAAAGTTGAATGGCATACCAGTAGAGAACTTCCCTTTTGTTTCGTAATTAAGAAAATGATGTTTAAGAGACAAAAGACTTTTCAAAAACAACTTTCAGGGAGTTTTTTTTAGTTAATTCAAAACAAATTGAGGGAAATGATTCATGTTACTTTCCCTGAGAACATAATCTATATTTATCAGTTGTTACTCAATTCATTTCATTTCCATTCAATACCATATGTAACCAAGTAATCGATACAAAAATATGCAACCATTCATTGTTCATTTTACTTTCATAAGTTATTCTCCATTTCTTGTCCAATTCTTCTCCAATTCTAATACATGTGCAATTCTTTTCCAACAAACACTCATTGTTTATCATATATTCAACACTCATTGTTTATTTTACATATATTCTTGTCCAATTCTTCTCCCCCTTTTTGTCAATTCATCAAAAAAAGAAAAAAATGAAAATTTTCGATAGGTACAATAGCAAAAAAATATTATAACAAAATAAATTGTATAATTAGGAAAGCAATCAAGCAAAAAAGAAATCAAAGAAATAAAGGGCATTAAGTCATCAATTGTGCACCAGAGCAAAATTAGATTTCATTCATTCAAAACACAATTACAAAAGGTTTTACATTTAATGTCCACAAAATATGTAACAACAAAAAAATGTTATAACAGGGCCGTGGAGTAAAGATGATGCTGGAGAATTTTGGAGAAGGTTAAGGAGATGGAAAGGGAGAAGGTGATACATCAACAGGATTAGAAGTAGTGTTGGAAGGGCTAGAAAAGGGTCGAGGCCTCAGACCATATGGCTGCCTTGGGACTGGGACAGATGATGTGTTTCGCTTTGTTGGACCAGCTTTCTTTCTTGGTACAACAGATAGGCTATCCTCAGACTCACCCTCAAACTTAACCTCTGTATCCTTATTTTCTTCCCCTGGTTCCTTTTCTTGTTGAGTTCTGGCTAGAGTTCTATAAGCAGTTTCAGAGTCTTGTTTTATCTCATTTACTTGTTCTTTTTCCACTTCCTCTTCCTTAAATGAAATTCCTTAAGCCTTTCACATCTTGTTTAAAGCTCTTCAACTGTTGCAATCCATCATCAAGTTTTTGGTGCATGCTTTGAAGCATGTCCATCATGTTGCCCAAGAGTTCATCAATAGGAGTGGCTTCAAGAGATTAGGCTATGGGTTTTCTACGTCCAGAGGCAAATGCTCTTTTGTGGGAAGAGCTAGTAGGAGCAACTTTGTTAGGCCTTGGAACCCAATGGCCATTAACTTTCTTGTACCCTATCCTGCCCAAAGTTTACTTATTATACTCATCACAATAGGGGTCCGGCTTTCTATAGTTCTCTCCTAAGAGATTTACTCAAAAGTGTTTGAATACCTTGGTGAGCAACATCCAATAGGGTAGATTTTTGGAAGAGGTGGTAACGACATTGGCCATGTTGGTGAGAATATAGTATGGGACATCGATTTTGGTATTTGTCAGGAATGCTCATAAGAAAAACAAATCCTTCTCACTCACATGCTCAAAACTACCAATTTTGGGCAGAAAAATTTTGGCAACAAAATGGTGTACCAATCTTAATTCAACAGGAAAGTCATTGGCTATAGGTTGGGTAGACTCAGGCATGTCTTGACCATAGAGAACTTGTAGTTATCTTTTTCGGCTAATGTTCTCAAAATAGGTCTCTCCACCATATCCAGTTCCCACAATCTCTGCAAGAGTGCCTTCATTTAGAGTGATTTTCACTCCCTTTACGAAGTTAGTGAGTTCGGCTCTTCCAACCTTTTTCATAAGATTAAAGTAGAAATGCATAACCAATTTAGGGTATATATTCTCTCTAATCAATGTGTAGGGTTTCTAGCCTAGACTGGTAAGGGTGTGAGGAAAGTCGAAGTTCTCACTGTCAAAGTTGTCATAGTTTATCCAACGTCTATTCAGAACTTTATTGAGACCGAAAATATTCATATACCTTTCTTCAGCCATTGCATCTCTTAAGTGTGCCACATCCCATCCCGGTTGTTCTAAAAGAGCCCTTTCAACTGATTCTCTAATGAGTGGTCCAACCCTTTTCCATTTCTGAGTACTCAAAGAGGAGTCTTTAGGGTTTTCTTGTCCTTGATCAACTTTAGGAGCCATTGAAGGATTAAGGAAAGCTAAGAGAGGTTGGAATGAGATCAGTTAGGGTTTATAAGACGATTGGAATGAAGACTTGTGATGGTTAGGGAGTGATGGTTGGGCTTTGGTACAAACAAAGGAATAGGAGAGAAAAAGAGTAAGAGTAAGAGTGAGAGAGAGAGAGAGAGAGAGAAATTTTGAATGTTTGTAAGGTGGGCTTTGTTAATGTATATAGGCCCGACTCATGTGTCGACAAATGGATTGTATTGGTAACAAATGAATTTAGTATTGGTAATTGAGTGAAACTGGTAGATGAATTGTCTATTATTATGCTCATTAGTTTTTCCACTGCTATGAAACTCACAATTTGGAAAGAGCATTTGCTTGTATTAGTCGTCATGTTGTTGCTATACTTTGAGAATGACAAGAAGTTGCCAAGTGCTCTAGAAGCTTTCATCACTACGCGTCAAGACAATTGTTTGCTAGCCTCTAATAAAAATTGATTGCCTGGCAATAATCCCTGGAACATGCTTGGTGTGTCTCCTGCAAGGAATGGATATTTGCTCTTCTTTTCCTTCTTGGCTCTGCCTAGTCTTTGTTAAATGGTTGTGGTATATATATATATATTTATTTATTGCACGTCATCGAGTTAAGTATGGTAATGGCTAGGGATATTGGTATTTTCCTCTGCATTCATGGGCTTTAGCTGGTGGTGGGTAAAATGTCTTCTGCATGGGAATTTTGGATGTAGGTTTTGATTTATTCTTTTTTGTTGTAAAAGTTCAAATTTTATTTGAGGAACAGGGACTTATCATAGAGGAGAAAAGGAGATTAAATTGGTGGAGGGATAAAGCGTTGTCTGGTTGTAAGAAGGCCTATCCCTTGGGGGGTTAATTAACCTTGATTCAAAGTACATTGGGAAGCAAGCCTACATGCTTTATCTTGTTTTACTATTGGATAAGTTAATACAAGACATGACAAGGTTCAGGGGAATTTTTGTTAAGGAGGTAAGAGGTTAAAGGTCCAGTCAAGTTTTTTGTAACACAATGGGTTACTATATTGTGATCCAAATGAGGTGGCTTTTAAGGTATCAGACATTTAACTTGACACTGTTTCCCCATAATTATTAACTAGTTTAGTAATTGCACCAAAAATAATTTTTACCAAGTTATAGATGCTTCAATTAGAGTTGACCCTGTAATTCAACTGCAAAAAAATTTTTTTTTTTTTAAATTTTGGGTTCACTTGCCCCAAGACATATATCATAAAAGTAATATGTTTTCTATTCATGGAGAAGAAAATTATGAATGGGAGTATACTTTAGCTTTAATAACAGACTATTGTAGGACGGGGATAGAGAAAATCCACCCTACAATGTTCAGACAATAGTTAAGGTCAGGACAAATGCTACCAGTTCTTGACTATGTGGTGCTAAGTTTAAGTAAATGTGTTGGCTAAACTTTTGGAAAGGTCGAAGAAAGATTGCTCTCTCTACAAAAGAAAAGTTGAAATGAGGTTGGGTTTTATGGTTTTAAGTTGGTTGCAATTTCAGGTAAGAGGTTGCTTGAATTTATGAAATGAATTGTGTTGAATAAGTGTTCAGAGAAAAGCCTTATGGGATAGAAAAAAGGGATAGGGTATGGAAGTTGGATTTTGGGATAAAAAAAAGCTCCTTATCAAGAATCTAGTATCCCTTAGGCAGTCTCCTCTCCTAGGATTTGGCTGCATCATACAATTGTTGAAAGGCTTTGCAGTCTAAGCTTTATAGACTAGAAAGCATATGCATTGGCTCTTGTTGTCTCTCCAAATTAGAGATTTGACACTTCAACTTGTAGGACTAATCTAACCATACTTAAGGTCATGTATAAGAGGCCCCAACTACTAACAAAAGAAAGGCTGGTCAGTTCAACCACAAAAACAATGATTTTTACTCACATACGTATTTATATAAAGCATTAGTCATTATAAGTTTAATTATATAAACTAATTGTCATTATAAGTTTAACTAATTATAAAAAAGTATCAATTAAGGTCATTAAAAATGTTTTAAAAAGTCTAATACTTTGATTTATAAATAGGCCAGGCCCAATTAACCACCCAATCCGGACCGAAGCCCAAGCCCGCCATAGAGGCCTGGTACCCCTTAGGGCCATGGGTTGGGCTTAGAATTTTTACTTTCAGCCTAACTCGAACTTTGGCTGCCTGCCTGACCCAACTAGGCCCAATGATGAATTGAGCCAAGTAGGCAAATTTACCTGCCTAATTCTGTAACACCCTTAATATGCATAGGAACTAAACAGTGAGACTAACTTGAAGAAAAAATATACAGTAGTTAAAATTAAAGCAAAATTTGCTTGCTCAAGATCACAAATGTGTCTTATATAAAATTCCCTATATATGCATGTACTTGTTAACATGATCACATGACCAGAGACCCCAGCAATATTCCTACATAGTTTGATCTCATAATCTCTAACCATTTGGAGAACTTGTTGAATTATCGGCTATGTTACTTGGACTCTTCTAAATATGTGGAGTACCCGTGTTAGACACTTGACACTAGTTGAACATGTATCTAACAAGGATGTATAACTAATTGAGCTTACTGTAAAACTAAGCATAAGACTTCTATTTTATAATGAAATATTATATTTTAGTTTGTAAATGCCATTTTACCTTTAAAAAGAAGAAAGTATTTAAAAAAATAAAATCTAGTCGTGTCCCAGTGTCCTTCGACATGAGAATTAGATAAATCCAACAGTTGGACACGTACCTGCACCCGAGAACCATACCCGAGTCCAGGTAACATAGATCATCGGTACCTAGCTTCAAACCATCCTAAACCTAATATGATCTCTTAACCCATATCGTATATGTTTTGAGGTGAAACAAGAAAAGCAACTGCTAATGTGAGAGTTTAAATCGGTCTCCCTCCTTTTTTTTTTTTTTTTTCCTTTCAGCATCTGCTTTTTATAATTTAGAGAAATTTAGTATGATTCTCTTTGTTAGGTTTTTTAGTGTTGGCATATTTCTTAGAAAAAAACACCTTAATTGTAATTCTGCTTTGAGTTGTATTTGGGCCAATTTAGAATAAGTTTCAAGTGTATGCTATCAAAGTACAAGCTCTTGAAGCAGTGGTACAAGTTGTTGAAGCACGCAAAGTTAAAACTTTAGAAGACCATATTTCTCAAATTAGAAGTGCCACCGAGATCCATAATATATCAATTTTATTACACTTTTCAAGCTCTATGCACTTGTCACTGGTGTTCGAACAGCTGGCGTTCGAACCCCTGACCGGAGGGTTCGAACAATCAATAGAGTTTTGAGAAAATTTGAGTTTCTCCTCTATGTCTACTTAGGAATCTTTTTCCACTTTGATATACACTTTGTCCAAAACTCTGCAAACACTCCAAACTTCTTTATAGAGGCTCTGAAGGCCTCACAATTAATATGCATACAATCAGAGAGAGCATATAACTACTCGAGAGCATATAACTACTCGAGAGCTTTATTGTGTTTACACATTTATTGGAGTGTTGTTCTGGTCAATAAAAAACTTCACACATATCGTCCTTGGCAAAGGTTGATGTCGATAGCACGGGAGAACGGTGAATCGTCGGTATCTAGCAAGCAAGTCTAAAACTTTTAACATGGTTGTGAATCAACGGGTTAGGTTGTAAGTTTATTCTTATAACTATTCAAGGTTATAGTGCTAAGTACGTTAGTGGCTATATGTGGCCACGTGATTTTTTTCCTGGTTGATAGGGTTTCTACGCTAAAATCTTGTGTGCCTTGTCTCTATACTTATTATTTTAGAATTGCATATAGGATTGACACACCTAGATAATTGACATGTTCGTATAGTTGGATCTTTAGGTTAATTAATTTACTATAGGCAAATCCATGCCCCAAGCGATTTTCAATTGGTATCAGAGCAGGTTCACTCTTGTTTCTTAAAATATTTTTTTAAAACCTACAAGTGAGATCTTTTTACCTGGGATCATGGATTTGCTAAAAAAAGAATATTCTGTGTGCCATCATTGTGATGTTGTGGAACATATCAGGCCTAACTGCAATCAGTTGCAAAATTTAGAAAGATATTTTCATTATATGCAACCTAGAATGCCTAATAATGATCTACAAAGACAGATCAAGAATCTGAACACCCAAGTAAGTCAACTAAGACAAGTAATTTAAAAAATAAAAAATCTTAAATTTGTTTGGATTAGAAAATCTAACTTACAAGCCTTGAATATCCCTAAAAATTTTGTAGGGGTTAATCTTTTTAATTAGAGGTTTGATTTTGATATCGCATAGGAAGTTATTTAATTCTTATTCTTTTGTCCTAAGTGCTATGATCATAATTGTAAATTTTAGGGTTTTTTTTTAAGAACTTTTCAAAAACAAAAAAAAAATTCTGATTATGGGTCATTAGTATTTTGGTGATTTGTTGAGTAATTCTTCATGGCAATGGTAATATACATTGTTAGGCATTAAATACATGATCTAGATTTAAATTTCTTCATCTTTGCTTACATAGTGAGTAATTTTGAAAACATTAGTCATGTGCACATGAGCACACTTGGTGCAACTGATTTGCATGAGCCATGTATGTGATTCTTGTTAGTTTCATTTATTCTGATGTTCTCTACAAGAGCTACACACTAGAGTGACTAATGTTCATGTATCATACTTCTATCATTAACTCCCTACCTTGACATGTGTGAAAGTCACAATGGATGTATATCAAAATATGCATATTTTGGGTAAAACTGTAGAAAGGGCTACCATATTTTAAGTCTTGAAATTGCTCATAAAAGAAAAAAATAATAAAACAACTTGAGCTATTCAAAAGAATAAAATTCGACTCTTCAAAAGTTGCAAACTTGAGCTTATTAAGGAGGAGTTTCCATATTTGAATCGCTCAAGCATGATTGGTCATTGTTCTAGGTGTGTCGTTCTCTGAAGAATTTGAATAAAGTTATTAAATTTGATCTCTACTATATGTTTGTGTAATTCTATAACTTTTGAGTTCATCGGGAACACCCACGTAGTCATATGGGTGTTCTCACTACAAGAAATTTGACATTTAGCGAGGAAAGTATTGGCGAGGAAACCAAATTTCACACTAAAGATATCCTTTTAGCTTGGAAAATCATGATTTCTTGCTAAAGTTTTCAAATGACCACATTTAGCAACAAACTAAAAAATTTCTCGCAAATACTCATTGCAAAATCTCTGGTGGAAAATATTTTTTGGCGGGATGTGTGATGGGAGAGTGAATTTGCAAGGAAAAGTAAAATTTCTCACAAATGGTGATTGGGGAAAAAGTATTAGCGAGGGGTTGTATAGATCGTCGCTAAAGGTTTTGAACAATTATTTTTGCGACAAAAGCATCTAGTTGCAAAAAAAACTTCAATGCCTATTGGTGTCAAATTTTGTGCTTGTCACTAATTCTCAAAGTATAAACCTTTCACAAGACATACTGATCCTCGCTAGACGTATAATATAAAGACTTTAGCGAGGAATTAGTAGGTTCCTTATTAAAGAAGTAATCCATATATGTTATAGCGACAAAATACAAACTTCCTTGCTAATGGTAACCACAAAAATAACTGGCGGGAATTTTTTGTTTGGTGGGAAAAAGTTATTAGCTAGGAGACATAAATTTCCTTGCTAATGGTGTTCAAAAATTAGTCTTTAGTAAGGAAATTATAGATTCCTCGCCAAAAGGAGCAACCGATTTTTAAGGGCATGATAATTAAGACTTTATATGATATGAGACTATGACTAATTTTAATACATTATTTCTACTTATAAAATATTAGTATAGTACTACTACTCCTACTTTAAAAAATTGCTATTTATACTTTGATGTGTGGGAAAACTAATAAATAAATGTATGTAACTAGTTTGTCCCTTTTTATGTAAATACCAAATTATTTGGCATTTTCACTTAATAAATTATATTATATATAAAAACCTTTATAATAAATATATATCTATTAAATATATATTTATTTAATGTAGTTGTTTTATTGCAATTTAGAGTCATATGTTCAAAACATGGAAACAACATGTTCGTACACAGAAGGTAAGACTACTTAATCTTATGAAAATATCTAAATCATTATGAGAAATTACTTTTTTTTAATTTTTTTGATCAGTCAGAGCATGTTTTGGCGTGGCAGTTAGTTTGTTCCATTGAGACTTGGGTTTCACAAATTTAAAGTACAGAAGGCCACATATATCTAACAATGCCCAAACTTACAGTAGAGAAGCCTTGTGTACTAGACAAACATATGTCCGCACGCGAGAGGTAAGATTGCGTACAATTGATCCTTCCTAGAGCTTGAAGTGGGGGGAATCTCGTGTATTGAGTTATCCTTTTATATATTCACTCATTGTCACTAATAATTGATTGAACCTGAAATATTTAATTTTTGTAACTAAATAATAAATATTTTATGTATATCAACTTTTTTGGTGCCTAAATTTTGGTTCAATAACTAATAAATTGATCCATCAAAGTACTATAAACTGTCAGCACTTCTACACAAATCCATTAGGCCATTTAGGGGTGTGCAAAAGAATCTTTCATATCGGAGCTTGTGTTTGATCATACTTTATGTCATTTGTCATAATGGACTTTGCTGTATCTCTTTGAAAAATTTTGTATCTGTAATGGATAAACTTAAAACTAAGTTAGTAGAACAGACCCAACCCAGCTTGGCCAGAACCGAGGAACCGACCCAAACTAATATGAACTCAATCGGGTTGGTTCGGTTCGGTTCGATTCGATTTGGTCCCATGGGACGATTGGTTCAATCTTGGGTCCAAAATCTTGGAACCAATAAAGATTAGTTCGATTATGAGTTAGCCACCAATCCGAACCAAACTGACCCATGCACACCCCTAGGACCATTCCCGAACCCAACCCAAACCAAACCGAGTTAAAATCGGTTACATTGTATTTGAACCCGAGATTGGCGGTTCGGATAGTGGGTCATTACCCAACTTGACCCGTGAACTCCCCTAGTCCAAACCCATAAAACCAAACAACTTTAAGTACTGGCTTAAAAAAAAAAGTCAAAAAAGTAACTATTAAACAATCAATCTCCATTTGAGTTGTTTGCGGGTCAACCTAGCCAGTCGATTCCACAATTGGAATAATGGACTTTCATAAGTTTTGAATGAATAAAATTTAAAATAGGATTAATTTGGTGGGATTTGAAAAAGAAAAATAAAAAACATTGAAATCCTTTGGCAATTAATTAGTCGAATTTCATTTGAATTGGAAATAATTAATTGTTATGAAATCGGATTTCCTTTGGCTGCATAATCTTTATACCCGACCAATCTCCGTCAGGAGGTAATCTTTTCTCTCTTTCTAGTTCTCTCTCTCTCTGGGAGCATATTCTTGGTTTGTAGCGTTTCACTTTGTGGGGAAATGTTTATGTAGTGAGTAGAAATATTCCAAATTGATTTTTTTGAAAATATCCTTTGGTGGAGGGGCTGGAGTTGTGACGGAGAGGGTGATGGCGGGCGGTAAGGGAAGGGGAAGGAGGGGGCGACGGGTGGTGGTGGGGGAGAGGTTGGGTGTGGTGGCAGTGTTGATGTTTTGTTGCTGGCCATGTGTTTGAAAAAATACCTAAGAAAAAAAACATTTCACGAAGGTAAGGGAAATGTCTTCTCTGAGCAGAGAATTGGTGTTTCTCATACTCCAGTTCCTGGAGGAGGAGAAGTTTAAGGAGTTGGTGCACAAGTGAGTCTCTCCTCTCTCTATATGTATTTTTATATGTGTATGTTTATGAGTCTGCAAGTCTCGTCTCTGTTTTTAGGTGGTGAAAAATGGGTTAAACGAAATGAAATTTTGGGTTTTACATATATTGTATTTTTTTCCAATAAAATGAAAAGAAAGAGAAAGAAAGAAGTGAAAACTGACCTTGGCTCAGTTCATTAGTCGCATAAGTCTCCGAGTGGACGACTTTGTTTTTAAAAAAAAAAATTTATAAGGGCTTTCCCTTGGTTTTTAATGAATAATCTAAGATTCAAAGTGGTAATTTATGATATAGGATATGTAGAATGTTTTTTTTTTTGTTTGGCTGTGGAGAAAATAATTTGAAGTTTCATTTTTGTCTATTGGCATGGTCTCCCAAAGGAAAAATTCACCTTTTGAAGTCTAAATAATTGGAATTAAGGCTTGTTGTATTGAGAACCAAGTCAAAATTGAGTAGGTTTTTTTTTTTTTTTTGGTTTTTCGTTTTGTTCCTCATGTGGGTCCTAGAATGGTAAATAAATAGAAAAATAAAAAAACATTGAGTTCATAGCTTTATGTATCTACGCTATTATAATAAGGCAACATCCAGGTTTGGTGAAGCCTTAATTTGAAGTTAGTGTAGATTATTGTATTCTCATATTTGCCTTGAACTACCAACTCATTCAAGGGTTGTGTAAAAGTAAAAATGTAAATTTAATGCCTTCAAAAAACCACTACTAGCACAAATTTCATTAGTGGAGCTACTCAACCCCATGTCTAGTATATATATTGGGTTATCACGTTTTGCGGCTGTGAAACTGATTGTTTTCATTTCAAATTGGTTGTGGGTTCTGTTAAGGCTTGAACAAGAGTCAGGATTTTTCTTCAATATGAAATACTTTGAGGAGAAAGTACAAGCTAGTGAGTGGGAAGAAGTTGAGAAGTACCTATCTAGATTCACTAAGGTAGATGATAATAGATACTCCATGAAGATATTATTTGAAATCAGGAAGCAGAAGTATCTGGAAGCTCTTGATCGGTATTTATATATTCTATCTGTTTCTATTTTTAAGACTGTTATCATTGTTCACAAAGAGTTTAATTGTCGTTATGTGTTTGGCTGATATTATTAGGCAAGACAAAGCGAAAGACGTTGAGATATTAGTGAATGATTTGAGAGTGTTCTCGACATTCAATGAAGAATTATATAAAGAAATCACTCAGCTTTTAACACTTGGCAATTTCAAGTAAATGATTTTTGTCGTTACCTAAAAGGTATGTTAATGCATGTGAAGTTGAAAATTGGCAAGTCATTTTTTTGTATCCTCCGTTTAATTGATGAGAAGATCTGAGAAAAGAAAATAATGTGAGATTTTGAATCATCAAATTGTCGTTATTCAGGAAACCGCAAGACAAGAGCCCCACTTTAATGAGCCTATCACAATTGATTGGCTTAGTTGTTAATTCTTGCATTTTACATTGCATTTTCATTTTTTAGTCATCTTATCGCTTTTGTGAACCAAAAGAAGATTTATCTTCCTCAATTTCTTATTTCCAACTTGGAAAATTAAGTATTGAGGATTTCATGTGATTTCAATTTGTACTAGACTCAGGGTATGTTAATGCATGCGAAGTTGAAAATTGGGAAGTCATTTTTTTTGTATTCTCTATTTAATTGATGAGAAGATGTGAAAAAGAAAATGATGTGAGATTCTGAATCGTCAAATTCTCATTATTCACAAAACCTCAAGACATGAGCCCCACTTAAATTGATATGGATAGCATAGTAGAAGATTACTTGGAGATCCGGAGGCGTTGTTATTCCCGTGCAGCGCGTGGACCAGTGGTCGGTAAACTTCAATCGGCCATAACTTTTGATCCGTAACTCCATTTTCTTATTATAATATGTTTTCGAAAAGCTAGCGATGAGCCAGAGAAAGAAAAAATTGATGAAATGATTTTATCAGCCTAGGAAAATGTGAAAAAAATGCTCCTAAGTATGATTTTGGGCCTGTTTAATGTTTTGGGCTTATTTTTTTTTAGGTTTTCATCAGTTTTCTTATTAACCCGGTATGTTCTAGGCCCTAGGGTTTCGTGCTGCTTATTTATACTCATGTTTAAGGCATTTTCAATAGCTTTTGGAGGTTAATACAATTTGCGTGGGATTTGCACCTTTTTACCAATCGTTCGGTATTTTCTGTAAATCAACAAGCGTTTGATGCCCGTAAGTCTAGTATTCATGGTGAATCAACAGGTTAGAGGAGGAATCTCGACCCAATATTCGTGGTGAATCAATGGGTTAGGGTTGATTATCTTGTTCTTGTAACCCGCTGCATCATAAATGAACCTATCCAAATTGGTTGGCTTAGTAATTAATTCTTTGATTTTACATTGCATTTTCATTTTTAGTCATCTTGTTGCTTTCATGAACTAGAGATGATTTATCTTCCTTAATTTGTTATTGCTAAATTGGAACCTTAACTTTAGCCAAAAGTGAAATTTGAGAAATAGCCGGTTATTCTGACAGTTAATTCTTGTCCTTTGAATACTATGGAAAATGAGCAGCTATCGAAGTATGGTGACACCAAAACAGCTTGTAGCATAATGTTGATAGAGCTTAAAAAACTTATAGAAGCCAATCCCCTTTTTCGTGAAAAGCTTGTTTTTCCTACTTTAAAGTTGTCGAGGTTGCGGACTCTGATCAATCAAAGGTAAAGTTAGTTTCATAATGCATGAATAAGCAAACTATGATGCTTTAATAGTTTATTTCTTATGCTTTATCATAACATCCTTGTTCTTGTTGGCTACCCTATGGAGGTTGCTATTACTGAGGCCATCTAATTACTGCTTTACCTGCTTTCGTGAGGAAGATCTTTGAAAATATGTCCTCTTTTCCATTAATAGTTGTGCTATTTTCTCAATTGTTGGGTGGATATTTTTTTTTACTTACCATTTGTTTATGGATCTTTCAGCATAGTCATGCCTACTGGTTTTTACAACAAAAAATCGTTTGCATGCATTTATATGGCACTTATTTTTGCTTGCACTCAAGAAATTCTGGGAATCTCTTAATGTTCATTTTTTTATCATTCTTACATATACTACCATAGAAATGTAGATAATTGTGCTGTTCAATGTGTATGTTTAACCTCACAAATTTGCTTTTTTTGTTGATCCAGTCTGAACTGGCAGCACTAACTCTGTAAGAATCCAAGGCTAAACCCAGACATAAAGACTTTATTCATAGACCATACCTGCACACCTCCAAATGGGGCTCTTACACCTACTCCTGTCACTCTTCCACCTGCTGCAGTTGCAAAGCCTACTGCTTATACATCACTTGGAGTGCATGGTGTATGTTACCATTTATCTCACAAAATTTAATTCCCCCCCATCCCTCTCCTCTTTCCAGATTAAATACACACTTCTTTTTTTATAGTTTAGTGATGAGAGTCTTGCTTCTATTTGTTTTGTGTAGCCCTTTCCACCAGCTGCAGCAACTGCTAATGCTAATGCCTTAGCAGGTTGGATGGTGAATGATGCTGCTTCTTCATATGTTCAAGCAGCTGTTGTTACTGCATCTTCCTTACTTATTCCACCAAATCAAGGTCAAAGGTCTGCTTCAACCAAAGGCACTATAACAATTGCCTTTTCTTGGAAATTGATCGTACTTAAAAAAAGAGGCTATTTTTGTGGAACTTTGTTTATACGGACTTTCCTCATAAGTCTTTTTTCATAACATTTGTGAAAAAAAATTTCAAACTTTTAGTGCTTTAGATTAACATCCATGTTTATAATTTTTCTTAATTTGTGTGTGGGTATGTGGGTGTTTGGGTAAGGGGTTAAAATTTTTTGGTATTCATTGTTACTGTTTTTGAATCATGGAGGTAATTCTGATCATTCCCAAAAGAACCATTGAGAAGTTTATAATTTCTTAATTGTAACTTATAGGAATATTTTAGTATTTTAGATGTAATGCTGGTGGATGGTTTTTGCGTATTTTGCTCTACTGCAACAGGTGGCAGTAGAGCATACATTCACTTGATTGCATGGCCTATAATCCAACATATTTGATCCTTGTGGAGTTGTCAAGTTGACTTTTGCTTATTTATGCATATCTTATTGAATATCTGGTTGAAGTGATTCACTTATTCCTTTCAACAATTCCAATCTTGAAATGTCCAATAACGTCACCACCCACTCTGGGTATGGTTGATTATCAGAGCGCCGATGATGAACAATTGATTAAACACCTGCAGCCAACACCATCTGTTGAGGAGGTAATCTTGAAGGAGTTACTGTCTATTATATGCTTTCCTGGATATTTGTGATGCCTTTTGTCATTCTGCTGTTAAACTATTTCCCACAAGTTCCTCTCGCTAACATAATTCAATATAATGATGCATCTTTCTCTCATCAAGTTACGTATCCGACAGCTCGGCAACATCCTACTTGGTCCCTGGATGACTTGCAAAGGACAGTAGCTTGTACCATGCATCAAGGATCTGCTGTCACAAGCATGGATTTTCATCCTTCTCAGCACACATTGCTTTTGATATGATGGTCTCCAATCGATGATTTGTCCATATCTATTATGATTTTTATGGTTGAGCTCCTGCTAAATGAAATACTACTTTGCTTCTTGATATTCTTTTTTCCTTTTATTTGACATATAGTCTCTTTTAACCAGTTGGTTCTGGTAGTGGTGAAATAATGCTTTTGGAAGTTAGGATGCGGGAGAAACTGGTTTCAAAGCCATTCAAGATATGGGACATGACAAAATGTTCATTAACATTTCAGGTTCCTGTATCATCTTTCTGTGGTGCTTCCATTTTGTATACATTTTCTTATTGGAAAGTACTTTGTTACTTGTTATCTTAGCTTTCTATGATGTTCTGTGAAAATATGAGATATGTATGTTGTAAGCTATGTATGAATTAAATTCTGACAAGATTTAGTGCTTCCTGGTTTTGAGGGTATTCATAACATTAAAACATTTATCAACTAGTTGTGGCCTAGTATTCATGTCTAAAAGTGATAATTTGGAAACTAAGTCTCCAAGGGATGATAAATTAGATGCCAACATTGTGGAGACCCTGTTCCTGGTGTGTTGGATACCCTCCAGTGTCTTGCTTTAATAGTTGAAGCAAGTACTTTGTTATGAAGTCTTAACTGTTAAGGGTGCAAACAGGCTTCCATTGTCAAAGATGCACCAGTATCTGTTACTCATATTACGTGGAGTCCAGATGGAAACTTTATGGGTACGTGCATTTCAACATCTACTAGCTTTTAGAAGGTAAATGTGAGCATTTCTTATTGTTTTTCATGCTGCAGGGGCTACTCTTACAAAGCATTTGATCCATTTGTATGCTTACGGTCGATCAAATGATTTACGCCAACATTTAGAGGTGAGTTGGGAGATTGTTCCCTGTCCAACAAGTAAAATTCTTTAACTGCTAATTGATTGGTATCCCTTTGTGTTTACAGATTGAAGCCCATAATGGTCAAGTTAACGACTTGGCTTTTGCTCATCCAAACAAACAGCTATGTATAGTAACCTACGGAGATGATAAGATGATAAAGGTGCAACATAATTTTAGATGTATTTTTTGAAAAAATTTGATTGATTGGTTTATATTTACTTCTTAACCGAAGGAAAGAATTGAAACAGGTTTGGGATTTAACTGGCCGCATGCTATATATCTTTGAAGGGCATGAAGCACTTGTATATTCTATATGTCCTCATCAGAAAGAGAATATTCAGGTATCTAAGATAAAGGGAAATAATTTGTTTTTGGTAACCTGTTTACTTACTAATGGATTTAGGAGAAAATTTGTTTTAAGTTTCAGTTTACATCTATTAAATTTAGCAGAAATAATAGTTTAAGCTTCCTTACTATGTGCCTCCTGCAACCTTCTTTATGAGTTAAATCATTTATTTTTTACTGGTACACTCCTTGGATCAATTGGGTCAACTAATCTTCTTTCTTTTTCCATGTTTTCTAGTAATTTCAGTTCCTTTAGCCTTGGATGATATCTTTAAGAAGATTCCTTTGTCAAATGTCCAAAGCACCTCAACAATAAAGACGACAACATCTATTATGTTGATCCTATTTAGGGGGTTAAGATTTTTTGGTATTCATTGTTAGTCTTTCCTAATCATGGAGGTAATTCTGATCATTCCCAAAAGAACCATTGAGAAGTTTATAATTTCTTAATTGTAACCTATAGGAATATTTTAGTGTTTTAGATACAATTGCACAAATATACTATATAATGTTCATTCAAGTCATATGCAGCTTAGGTTTGTACTCTAGTCTCTATATTTCTCAGAACTAATGTCATAGGCAGAACATTGTTTTCCTTTTGCTTTTGTGATAAAATATTGTTTGATCGCTTCAGTTGCGCACTTACAAAGTTGCCTTAGGCAATATCATTCTCATTATGTACTCAATTACTGTGAATTTACTAAACCTTTTCAATATTTTGTTTTTCCATCTTCCTGCCAAATCATGTATTAGGATTCTAATATTTTACCATTGCCTTGTCCGTCATATACATCAGTATTTATTAGAATGTGCCTCTTTGTGGTTTTTCAATGCATGTTCAATTCTTTAAATAGTGAAAACTGTACATAACTTCAAGTATATTGAGGAACCAATGTCATGAGATAGATTTTAGTTGGACACCTTCAACGATTGAGGAAAGTAAAATCGTCGATGGTTTAAATTTCTTGTTGTGACGCAGGGGCAAAAACATTAAGATAAATAGTTGGAAGCACCTTGGACCTGCAATTCCCCCCCCCCCCCTTTTTTTTTAAAATGGGTTCATGCATTCGTAATTTAATAGGGGACTGAGCATTTGTGAAGGATTATGCCCATTTCGGAAGGATCCAACGAGAAGGTATCTCTTAAGACAATATTTTTGGGGTTGTTTTGTCTCATTTTGTTTTTGTCATTACTGTCAAGTGGTCCTCCCTTTCAATTTCCTTTTTAGCCTTGCCAAGCCTTGCAATTGCCATATGCTTGAACCTTTGCTTCATGTAGGCAGATATTTGGTCTCTAGGGAAGAATCGTACTACTATTCCATCTAGTTTAATTTTCTGTAACAAATCCTAAGTAGTGTTGTAGTGCTGTTGGGTACTAAAATAGCACTTTTTTTTGAGCAAATCCTAAGTATTGATATCGGTGAAGTGTTCTCTTTTTTAAAGTTTATCTATATTTTGTTTTACCTTCTAGTTTATTAGTTTGCCATTACTCCTATTTTTGTTCTAATTTTTATATCTTATCTTATGTGCAGATTGTTGATTGAGGTACGACACCTTTTGCAGGACATAGATTGATGAAGTATTAGATGAAAAATAAATTTAATTATGAATTTGTTTTTGTGCTTTTAGATAATGGATTATTATTGTTAGAATTTTGGGCTTCTTGGATGAGAGAAGCTCACAACTAAATCTCTTTTGGGGTATTTTGTCTTTATTCATTTACTTCCTAAGTATAATTTTGTGGATTTGAACTTCAAATGTTGGAAATATTTGTAAACTTCACAAGTATTTTTATGATATTCTTTAGAACTTCTTTATATTTTTTTTTAATGGGTGTATGCTTGGAAATATAGTATGGTTGTGAATGCACAGCAAGGGAAACTAATTAAAAGAGTAAATAGTAGCAGTAGCCACTTTTAGCAAGAAATAAACCATTATTACAAGTTAGATATTGTGTATTTAGTAAGGAAAAATTCTATTAGCAATGAAACAACTATGCCACAAATATGTGTGGTGGTTTTATCGTATGTCTTCTAGTAAGGCGAAAATTCGTCGACAAAATTAATATTTAGCAACCAGAAACTATTGTCACTAAATTTTTAATATTCTTTTACGACAACATGCTAGCAGTCAGAACTCATGATCGTTAAATGTCTAATATTTATTTGCGACAACGTGCTGGCAACCAGAAATCATGGTCACTAAACGTCCAATATTTTTTTGCGACGACAAGCTAGCAACTAGAACACATCGTCGCTAAATGTCTAATATTCTTTTGCGATGACATGCTAGCAACCAGAAGACATCGTCGCTAAATGTCAAATATTCTTTTGCGACGGCAAGCTTGCTGCTAAAGTTTGTCTTAAATAATTTTCATAATAGACTTTTAGCGAGGAAATATAGATATTTAGCGTCGAAACTTAGGCGAGGAATCATTGCGTCGCTAAATAAATAAGTTTTGGTGTAAAACCAATTTTGTTGCTAAATATGTATTATTGGCAAGGAATCGGATGTTTGTCGCAAAATAGAATCCGAGACTACCCTTTTACAATGATCTGGCGAGGAGTAACATTTCCTTGCAAAAATGTTTTAGCAACGGATATGTGACTTTTAGCGACAAATCGTTTCCTCGCTAAAATACCAATTTCTTGTAGTGTCTCGGTGTTTAAAGAGGTTTGAATTTTTAATTCATTGAGTATTTTGTGTTTGAAACAATGCTTGAGTCATGAGATTTACTTGCTATATATCATAAGATGTTACTTGATTTATTATCAAACTTTTTAGAGTAAATGTTTAGGATCCCACCTGCATATTTTCTTTTAATTCATTCGCATCTACACTTGATTACCCTATTGTCATCGAACTTAATTTCATTGAATCTTCTTTGTCAATTTGTGACAAAAAGGGAGAGAAAAAACATAGGTGTTAAATCATATTGTTTACATTGTAATTAAAGAAGAGAGATGATGTATACATGTGAGGGGGAGAAATTTATTCGTGAACATGGTTTATTGATTGATATTTCACTTGCAATTTCACGAGGTTGTTTAAGTGTTTTACAGAAAGACAGGTACACAAGTGACCTCTTTGAGCTTAGCTTTTTATATGTTTGAGTCATTTAATTGTATTTGTTAATTTGTGTTTTGTCACAGAATTGTCAAAAGGGGAGATTGTTAAATTTTTTAGTGTTGGCATATTTCTTAGACAAAAACACTTTAATTGTAATTGTATTTCAAGTTGTATTTGGGCCAATTTAGAATAAGTTTCAAGTGTATGCCATCAACGTACAAGTTGTTGAAGTTGTGATATAATTGTTAAAGCATGCAGAGTTGAAACTTTGGAATGCCATATCTCTCAAACTAGAAGTGCTACCAAAGTCTATAATATATTGATTTTATATAACTTTTCAAGATCTATGCATTTTTCACTGGAGGGCATTCAAATGGGGTGCCAAGGCACTTAAACAGACTGCGTTCGAATCCCTGATTAGAGGGTTCAAATGATTGGCAGAGTTTTGAAAAAAATTAAGTTTCTACTCCATGATTAGGAATCATTTCCTACTTTGACAAACATTTCGTCCACGACTCTACAAACAAGTTAAACTTTTATATAAATGCTCTGAAAGCTTCATAATTGATATGCACATAATTAAAGAGATCATATAACTTTTCGGAGAGCTTTATTGTGTTTACACATTTATTGGAGTGTTCTTCTGGTCAACAATAAACTTTACACATATCGTCTTTGGCGGATTTCAAAGGTTGACGTCGATAGCATGGGAGAACGGTGAATCGTAGGTGTCTAGCAAGCAAGTTTGAAACTTTTACCATAGTTATGGATCATCAGGTTGGGTTATAAATTTATTCTTATAATTGTTCAAGGTTACAGTGTTAAGCACATTAGTGGCTGTGTGTGGTTTCGTAATTTTTTTTTTGATTGATAGAGTTTTTATGCTAAAATTCTGTGTGTCTTGTCTCTTTACTTATTACTTTAAAATTGCATATAGGATTGACAAACCTAGATAATTAACATGTTCATATAGTTGGATCTTTAGGTTAATTAATTAACTATAGCCAAATCCATGCTTGGACCTAGATAATCGACATGTCCGTATAGTTGAATATTTAGGTTAATTAATTAACTATAGCCAAATCCACGCCTCTAAGCGGTTTTTCACTCTTCATTCTTTGTTCCTTTGTTTTTTTTATTTTTTATTTATCTATTTAGAATATAAGTCTGCTGCTCTGAGTCATGCTGCTACTGTTTCGATGTTTTGTTGTCAAAAACTCTTCTGATGTGGCGCATATGTTTTGTTCAACATAATGTTGTACACCCCTAGCGCCCGCGGCAAAAATAAAAATAATAAAAACAAGGGAAAAATCATTTGGCATAAATCCCTAAAAGATAACGTGGTATTTATTAATTTGCAGATATGCTGTGGCACAGAGTCTGGTAAAGCAATTCATGGAAGGCACTTACTATCGCTTATTCCTTTTATTCGAGAGCTTGTATTGCAAATGGCGGGTTACCGGAAGTCTCATATTCTACAGGTTTGTCTCATTTTTTCTCAAATTAGTTGGGACTAAGGGCTATTCCATAGCTCTGTCTCATCTCATTTTCTCTCTCTTTTGATCAGTTGGCGATCCTGTAACGCTAATTCTTTTGTCTCTAAGAGTGAGTTCCTGAAAAATTATGAATTTTATAATTATAATTTTTAATAACTCGCGCAGGCTTTTACGAACATTTTCAAAAGTTGCAATCTAAGTCTTCACTGAAATGGACTTGCCTTACTGCAATAAAGGAAATGCTAGTTCTTGTAAGCTCTTGGTTTTATACTTCTACCATTGTTCGTAATTGAAATTTTATTATTATTATTATTATTATTTGTGATGCTGCCTACGGTTATCCATGCTTTTCATCCTTGTAAAGATTTTATTTATTTATTTTGACTGTTCTCAAGCAAACAATAATTGATTCTACCTTTCTTTGTTCTGTCCAACTTTCGGCTCTAGTCCTAATTTTTTTATGCAAATCACAGGAACAAGGCTTGCGGCACCTAGATGCAAGTGACCCAGAAATGTTAGAATATCAGATTGCTTGGATAAGAGAGCTTCCTTTATAGCTAATTATGTTAGGCGATAAGTACCCATTACGTTCCAGGGTATGCATTTACTTTACCTAACTAGTGCTTGTTTATACATCTTCTCCAGAAATTGGAGATGCTGGAGATGATGTGTTGAGAGTCTTTGCTTCCTATATATTCACATTTGAAGTTTTCATACACTCTGCAATGCTCCTTGCTGAGTGTATTGAGTCTTCTACTTCGGCTGGGACAATGTGCTGTTTTGAGCACTTCCTTTGCACAGGAGTATGGAAACATACAATACTCATTGGCAGAATTTTACTGCACATGCATAGATGAAAGTAAGAATTAAGTGTGAAAATTTTATATTGCTAAAATATACTTATTTATGTGGATCTGAGCACTGTTAATTCTTCTTGGTCACACATTTCTATTTTGCAAAAAATATATCTTATGATTATTTTATTAGGCTTGATAGAGGTGCGCAGGAGCTTTCTGTCTGTTGCCTTTATTATTTCTCTTTTGTGGACTCCTTCTGTTGAAGTCATTATGGTCCTTCTATTGAAGTCATTATGTTGCGGGATACAAAGACCAATAATTTTAACTTCCTTATAATTAGAGTTTTAGTACAACTTTATTTTAGAGGTTTATTCATGCAAAATTCTATGTTATTTTCTATTTGCATTGCCTATTTATATGGCAATGTAGGTAAACAAGTAATTAGCTTTGATGATTATTGAATTGATTGAATATCGAATTTTCTCTCCCGGTGAGTTTCTATTCCGAGTTCTCTTTCTCGTCTTTTCTACCCATTCTGATTTTTTTTTTTTTATTTTCTCTTCTACCTATTCTATTTCTATGAATCCTTCGTTCTATTGTTACTTGTCCTACATCAATTTGGTATTTGTACATTCCACTGCTGTGATAGCAAGATCATTTCATTGATCCATCGCCCCTCAACCACCAAATCGTTGATGAAGGCTTTCACTTTCATCATCATAGCTTCACAAGGAAACAAGGTCGACACAATGCTATAGGTGGGTGAGGCCGCCTTAGGCCCCATTTTAAAGGCCCCCAATTTTTAAAATTTCTTATTGTTTCTCAACATTTAAAAAAAACATCAATGTAGATAAGAAAAAAAAAAAAAAGAAGCCAAGAATCACATTTCATTAAGAAAAAATAACAAGTTTAACTAACAAATAAATTGTCCAAATAATTAAAATTTTAAAGGCTTTAATTTTTTTAAATTTTTACATGTTATAATTAAGTTGTTCTATAATTGTTCTGAAACAAAAAGCTCAGCCTAGATAAATAAATAAAAAAAGAACTACTTATTGTACAAAAAAATTTGAGGTTTAAAAAATTAATTTCACCCAATAAAATCAATTGTACAAAATAATTTAAAAAATTATAGACTTTTTAAAACCTTATACATTATAATTAAATATTATATATTGTCTTCAATTTTTTTACAATAAAAAAAATTCAAAATCAATTCACTAGTTAATTTTAATAGTAACAGATTTAATTCAAATTTTTTTACAATCATTAACACACACACATATATATATAAAAGACCTTATTTAAAATTATCGCGCGTTATGCCACAAATTGTCTTGAACTGGCTCCAAACACACCCATCAAACCAAAACTGTGTTGCAGGCTAGCGCGAACCCATTGATCACCAGCGGCGGCCATCGCCCCGTCACTTCCAGGTTCAATCCTTCGCTCTCGATCTCACACCAGACCATTGCCACTCCATCGATGGCAACCATCAAAATCGGCGAAACGTATACACCCTCTTGCTCGTCTCACTCTGTCGAACCAGTGCTAAACGAGAGCATCGAAAATCACCGCACAACCCTTCATTGTGCTGGAACAGTGTCATTGCAACCATCGCAACACTGTTCCTCATCGCTGTCGGGGGAGTTGGCTGCCAGAGACCTCGACGACGTCAACCATCATCCCAACTGACCAAACACGACCCACTCTCAACCCCACATTACCAGTGAGCCCATCCAAAACAAAAAACAAACCAATTCAGTTTCACCCCAGTTCATTCACCAACTCTTAACCCAAATCAGCCCAAAACAGTCCCACATCAACCAAATCCGCACCAGATTAGGCCCAGCTCAGACAATTGAGGCCCAGTCTTTCAAGCCGAAGCTAATTCAGAATCACCAAGTATTTCCTTAACCCAACACTTTTTGACCCAACCAAGCCAAGTCCACACCTGACCCAGAAGCAGCCCAACTAGACTCAGTCCAACGAAACCTAATAGCCCAGTAAGCGAAGAAGCCCAAACCTTGAATCAGCAACTTAGTGGCCCGAACCATTAAACAGTCAGTACAGTGCAGCAGTAAATGATCCAAACCAGTCATCCCGGCCGAAACCAAACGAGATGAAAAAAAAAAAAAAAAAAAAAAAAACACAATAGCAACAGAAGAAAAAAAAAACAAAAGAAATTTCTTGGGCTCCAGAAAATTATTGGAGAGCTTGAATTGTCTTTTGGAGCAACAGAGCACTTGTTGGAGCATCAAACCTCATATTAAGAACTCGAATTGGACCTTGAAAAGCGTACATGCCTCTCTTGAAAACTTCATTAATTTTCGTATTTGATTCGTGAGTCAATTAATATTGTAATTTGGTCCATATATTCCTATTCTCCAATTTGCTTGCTCCAAGTCCTTGTACCCAAGAAAAAAAATTTATTTTTATTTTCCCTTGCATCTACCCATTAAAGAAAAAAAGGATTCCTTTATACCTGTTATCTTTCCCCATTGCATCTCTATTAGGCACCAATTTGCAGAGTCACTTCATTGCACTTTAGTTTTTCTTTCTTTGTGTGTTTGGTGGATTTCATTCATGAGTTTGGACCTACTGCATATTTATGTGACTCACCACTATATACGAATATTAATTTTGTTTTCATTATTAAGGAATTGTTTCCTTACTAAAACATCTTTGAGCCTCCTCTTCTGTCTTTAAATTTGTTTACAGATGGAGTTCTTAATATTCCCAGTCTTCAACCACTTCTGCCACAACATGAGAATCACATTGAGATTGTTCTAGAGATTCCATATGTTCTTTCTTTGCACGATGGCTATTGGAGATTTCTTGTGCATTGAAAGAGTCACCCACCCAATGATGCTATTCCAATTTTTGATGACCCAGACCAATTCTTTAACCCTGGTTAATTCAAAATCTATCAAAGTTTGTTTTATCTTGAGATGAGAGTTCAGTCAGCCAGAGAGAATGATATGGAATAAAGAGACCAATAATTTTAATTTTTTTAGAATTAGAGTTTTAGTAGGACTTTATTTTAGGAGTTTTATTTCATGCAGAATTCTATGTTATTTTCTATTTACATTGCCTATTTATATGGCAAGGTAGGTAAACGAGTGATTAGCTTTGATAATTATTGAATTAATTGAATATTAAATTTTCTCTCCCCAGTTATCTTCCTCGTCTTTTCTATCCATTTTGATTCTTTTCTTATTTTCTCTTCTACCTATTCTATTTTTACGATTCCTTGGTTGTCCTACATCACATTAGCTTGGTGTTGCTTATGTGAGTACATCTGTTGTTTCATACTCCATGAGTTTCATCATGGATTATCTTTGATGCATTGACAAGTTTATGTTCTTGCATATCTACCATTTCGATGCTGGTATTTGATGTTTGTTTTCAGTACCGACAGCAAATAATAGCCTCGAGTCATCCTGTTTTATGCATTTACGTATGCCTTACATGTTTTCATTCCATTATTTTACCTGCTCGTGGCTTTTTTCTAATTCTTTTGAATACATCAAGAACCCATGTTACTGAAAGGCTTGTATTACACTAAAACACCACATCCACAATTCAGAAGTGTTTATCTCATTCAAAAGTGTTTATCTCATTTTGATGAAAGGCTTCTAAAGTTATCCCCCTTTTTTTATTACATAAATTGACATTGGTGTAAAAATTAACAATTAAGAAAGATTTTTCCTCCATTGATAGCAATGCATCTTCAAAAGTTGGCACTTGCATTTGATTTAACTATGTTATTTTTTCTGTTAAGGAGAATTATTTTTTTGTCTAATTGCCTTACTTGCCAGTTTATTCCAGATGACGGTTTGGAGCCATTTTTAATATTCCGAATCGTGGAGGTACTACATTCGGCCTATAAAGTTGGCCATGGCGAGGTTGCCAGTCACATTAGTTTCTTCATCACCTTACTCTCATGCTAAATGATTTTTCCTGGTATTTTGGATACATTTACTTGTCACCAGTTAATTTTTTCAATAATAAGTATCCTCTAGCATTTGGATTCCCTAGCCGGTTGTAAGCATAAATTCAATGTAATGAATTTTGCAGCAGCCTAGGAAGTTTTTTGTCGATAGAAGCAGGGGCGGAGGCAGCCATGGCTCAGTAGGAGCAGCTGTCCCCTCTCAACTTCCAAAAAATTCATTTTGCCCTAGAGTTTTAGAATTTTATCTCAAATTGAGCCCCCTAGAATTTGAAATTTGCCCCTCCAAATTTTTAAAAACTCCACTTTTACCTTCAGTTTTGGAAATATTTATCAATTTGTCCCACTAAAATATGCAAATTGCCCCCTGAATTTTTTTTCAAAACTCAATTTCTATCTATACTTATGGTAATAAACCCAATTTATCCCCCTAAAATTTGTAAATTGCCCCTTATATAGTTTTTTTTTTTGTTTTGAAAATCCTCTTTTTATAATTATAACTACCCGTTTATATATATAAGCTTATATACACTTCACATATGAAGTTTAGCTTTGATTACAAACTTTTTTTTTTTTTAAGGTGGAAATTAATTGTTGCCCCTTCTGCACAACTCTTTTTTTGGGCTCCGCCACTGGATAGAAGGCATTGTGCTCTTATCAGTTCTGAGAGGAAAGGAGGTGAAAAAAGAGGAGGACAGGCGCCCTGGGGGGTTGTATTTATAAGAATTAATCTCCGTGGTATTCCAATTTTGTGATCTACTGATAAGTTTTACGTTTGTGATCCTGTGGAGACTTCATGTAATCTCTGGTTCTGTCACCAACATTTATGGTTGACTCTACCAACCAAAAATAGAGGGAAACGAGAATAATTTCCTTTAGGCAATCAGACTTTCCACTTCTTCAAAAGCCCTATAATTTCTTTTGAGCGAAATGTACAACGCAACAGTAGTGGACCATTCCCTCACCCTCTGTCTTGAACAGCTACATCCCAACAAGCCAATAGGGCAGACACATATGATGGCATAACCCATTCCACTCCAAACAAGGAGAATAACATGCTCCAAACATCTCTAGCTACCACGCAATGGAAAAGGAGGTTATTCACCGACACTCCGTTGACCTTGCATATCCTTTCATTATTTCTAAAAGATAATATGAGACTGTTTTTCATATGACAAAGCTTGACAATGGTGAAGGTGAAGCCTGGGTAGTCAAAATCAAGATTTTTGAAATCTTCTCTTCAACACACTCAACACACACACACTTCCTTCTTTTATTCTTTATAATTAAAGATCGCTTATTGTAAAGTAGAGCCTCCTGAAGTACAAAAGATGTATACAAAGGAGAAATCCCTAAATCCTCCCCCCTAAAGAAAGATCACCTATAAAACCTATCATAGCAAAAGAGGGATCACAAAAGTGCCCAGAAACCCAAAAATGAAAATTATGCAATAACATAGTCTTTAGTCTATACTCTATAGAATGGTAAAACGTTGTCCTCAAAATTCCTCCTATTGCGCTCCAACCCCCTCACCCATGCTATCAATTTTCAAGACACTGTTAATCTTTAATTGGAGCTTCAAATTTCCTATTTAAGAAGCCCTAGTTGTTACCTCTTAATTTGTTCAATCCTAATACACCAAAGAACCCAAAACTAGTAAAGTTACTGTCCCTGTCTATAGTTCTGAGCCTTGAAAGGGCCATGAGGTTTTCTCCATTTCTCTCTAGTTAAACTCTACCATTGCCCTTTTATACACCCCTAAACCCTAAAACCCTATACCTTCACTGGGCCTTCTAGCCACAAAGGAAGTAATAATAATCGGTCCCAAGTCTCTTATTTTAGTGCTTTTCTATATTGGTTTCAGTAACACCACTTGTAGAAGATTTGAAGCATCATGGTACAAAGTGTCACTTTTTCCCTTAAGTAAAATGCTTCTGTGGGGTTATTGTTTAGTACTTCAAACTTCAAGGAAAGCAAAATAAAGTATTTTTGAAGTGTCAGGAATCATTATCTGTGGATTTTACCAGATTCAAATGCTACAGTATCTATTTCTTTTCTAGGAAATCAAATTGCATAAACAATCTCATAAAAACTATTTGTTTAACCACCAGGCACCAGGGTTCTTAGGGGAACATTCATTTTCTTTTGTTGAAGGAGCCTTTAGTGGTCTCTAAAACAGGATTTAATGAATTACTCTAGTTGTGGCCTGGAAGAGAGATTAATGAGCACAAACTTATCACATGTAACATAAAAAAAAAACCACTTTCTACCTTTTTTTTTCTCAAAAATATTCTAGAACAAATGATCTCTTTTTTTTTTTTGTCTTCATATTCCAGATTTTGTTAGTGCACGCTTGTGTAGCTTACCCCACGTAATTGGGATTGTGGCATTGTATTCGAACCTTCTACTATTCAATAGCTGAAAAGACTTTAGATACTATTTGTACGTTGTCTTAAGAAATCTATTAAAATGTTTTGTTTTTTTCTGATTGTGATTTACATTCTTTTGTGGAAAGGTTTCTTTACAATGATTTGGGTATGAAGTTTGCTGGCAGCTTGTCTCAATGTGGTGCCTGTTATGGTTCACAAATCTGAAGTGTAAAATGTTCATGTCTTAAAAAATCGAAAGCTAAGTGTGTTGGAAAATGCTTTAAAATTTCATTAGACAAAAATTTAAATTATTATTTTTTACTACGCTCAGAATATGACAATCTATTAACACTCAAGTGTAGGTGCATCGAAGCAATAAATAAAATCTGATAAAACTGGAGTCAATTAACAAGAAACGGATAACAGAATATGCAAAATTAAGTGCTAAAATTCACATACAGTAAAGTATTAAACACTCACTAAATCACGCTAAACACCATGGCGTTGCAATGACTTTAGTTGGAACTAAACCGACTGGTTTGAATCTCACCTTGAAGAGTACCGATGAAAATAGGACAAGTGCTGTGGAAAACGGTAATCAAAATAAAATAGATGTTTTTGGGAGATTTGATGGTTGTAAAACTAGACTTTAAATAAAATTTAATAAAACGGTCTTGGATCCAATTGATCCGATCACCTGATTCATCCGAAATTTCAATGGAAGTTTTATAACTCAAATTATTGGCTTTGACTTAAGCCTTTGATTCGGAAGATTTAGCTTTTAGAATAGAAATTCTATAATAATTAAATCTAGAATAATAAAATTAAAGTATATAAATTCATACCATCGATTTGTGCAACAACTATACCAAACTAAGATTTGTGCATAGAAATTACCAAACTTAATCAAGAATCTAAGTTTTCTCAAAGATCTAGAATTTAATTACTAAGAATTGAAATATTTTAAATATAAATAATGAAAACTCAATTACCTCCATTAATATTCCAAGATCCTCAGATGATTCTCACAATTGATTTCAAAAATTAAACTAGCTACTCATAGTATTGAAAAGACATGACTTCAAAAATAACTTCATAATTAAAAAAGTTCATTACAGCAGAATAACGATAAGGAAAAGATTAAAAAATTAATTGACTAAACAACTACCAACAAACTAACTAACTAAAAGAAAATGAAAGACAGTTTTTAACCGAATGCCTCTCTAACTCCCTGCTCTCAAACAACCCCCACCCCCCCCCCCCCCCCCCCCGGGCAGCCCTACGCGCACGCCCCACTTACTCTCCTTCTCTTTTTATAATCGAGAAAAGGAGAGCATATATATATATATATAATATGTCTCTTTCCTCCTTTTTTTTCTTCTTTTCATTTATTTTCTTCTTCTTTTCTTCTTGTCCTTATGTCTTCATGTTGGCCACCTCACCTTTGTCTTCTTCACCTGCATACACTAACACATGCACACACACACACACACATATATATATAATATACACAATACCTGTATATTATAATAATAAGATATAATATAATATATATAAAATAATATATATTTATAATATATAAAATGTAAAAGATATATTATAATAAATATATATATATAATATACACACTCACTCATATAAATAATATACATTACCTTGCTTTATTTTGTTTAGTTTTATCTTCAAATCTTCTCAAAGCGTATAAAATATGAAAAATACTAAATTAATTTAAAAATAATAAATAACACAAATAGTAACTAATATTAGCCGGTAATTAGGGACTTCAATTGTACTTTTTTAGAGTGCAATCAATTTTATACTATTTATAGGACCCACATGTTTAATATATATATATATGTGTGTGTGTGTGTGTGTTTGTTGAAGAATCCAAAGAAGAAAAAGAAACCAATGAGTTTGTTTGATTTTAATGTTATATTTTTCTTATTCAGCTATCTTCATTTATCAGTTCAATCTTTTATTTTTGACTTAGGGACTAAAGCAATTGTTGCTTTAGACCTTTGAGAAAAAGGCATCCAATGCCTCATCTCTTAACCATTAGAGACTCTATTTATATGAGGCATTTCTGGCTCACTTAACACAGAGAGAAGATGTTTTTGGTAATATCGTGTTTTCCTTCCTATAGTTTTCTGTCGTGGGCTTTCATCATAGACGAGTTCAAACCTTTCTAGTGAATGCACATCATAAAGGTTATGTTGACTCAAGGTTGATCCCCATGTTGATTTTGATGATAACTAAATCTTTCGTTATTTTACTAATGCATTTACTTAGTATGCAGATTATCAAGCAATGAACTCTAAGAGCTATGTAATGAACCAAACAGAGCATTGACCCCTGTTTCTACTTCAAACAAATAATTTGCATTTGAAGAGATTGAAGGTATTCAAATAAAGCTTTCATCAAGTATGCATAGACTCAATAAAGTTGACTTACACTCAAGAAAGATTGAAGACTTCATCAAAAAGTGTAATAATCAGTTAAAGATGAATTGATTGTGAAGAGATTAAAAAAGCTCAAAAGAAGACTTCATCAAGTGTGCAAAAGGTCAATTCAAGATAATGTGATTGGAAGTTGCTTGAGAAGAAGATTCATCTTGATTGTCTGATCTCTACATGGAATCTAAGTAAAAATTCTTCTAAGATGTAAGGAATTAATGAAAACAATATGTATGAAGAAATTTCATCAAGCTTATAAAAGTTTCATTGAGGTGATTCTAAAAAAGAAAGAAGAATTGCTAGCTAAGAGAAGAAATCGGCAAAGAAGTATTTTGAAGCTTTACACAAAAAAGAAAGCTTAGCAATGGAAAAGAAAGCTCTATAATGAAAGAGGAAGATTTGCAATAAAGAAGAAGAGATCAACACTGATTAAGTAAAGCCCTAACAGTTTGGAAGTCAAGAAAAGATAAATATCAAATGATTAATTCAATCCAAATTGAATAGAAGTTAATTTTGATGAGTTAAAGAGTTTTGATTGATCATCATACCCCAAAAGAGAAGATTGTTTGAAGATCTTATAATGTTACTAAAAATGAATTTGATCATTGGAAGACAGAATGAAGATTTCTGGGCAATGAGCTGACTTATGAAAAGGAAAAACTGACTCATAAAGACAGAGGCACAAACGTAAAGACCAAATGATCAATGAGCCGACTCGTGGAAATGAAGAGCAAACTCATGAACACAGACACAAAAATCTTGAAGACCAAATGATCAATGAGTCGACCCATGATTATAAGGAATCGACTCATGAAGACTGAAACAAAATTTCCATATAAAGAGTCGACTCATGGAAATGAAGAGCCGACTCATGAAGATAGAAGCAAAATGACTCGAAGACAGAATGATCAATGAGCTGACTCATGGAGATGAAGAATCGACTCATGGAGATAGAGGACAACACCTGAAAAATGCAGACCAGAAGAGTCGAACCATTAAGCCTGGAGTCGACACCTGGGATATAATGGCTAGTTTTTCTAATATTATAACGGACTGGACATGCATTAAATGAGCCCTAACAACCTCCAATGGATGAAATCAATATAGAGGTTTATATACAAGCTTCCAACTGCATTTATAACAAAAAGAGAGACAAGAAACAAAAATCCATTGACTAATCAACTGGAAATTCTAGACATTCTTTGTCTTCACTTTGTGAGCTTTGATTATTTAATCCACTATTATTAGAGAGTTTGTAAATCATTTGTATATCTTTATACACTTATAAGTGAGAGTTTGAGAGTTCTCTTGTGAAAAAAAAACTCTTGTAAGTTTGAGTGGATCTTGGATAAAACCACTTGGTGGCTGAAGAACTTGGGGAGGAGTTCTTGTGTAAAGAGTGAGCTGAGCACTTGGTCAATCAGCATCCATTTGTAATTAGAGATTACATAGTGGACGAAGACTTCAAAGGGATCCTGGGGTGAGAACGTAAACCACGGTTTGTGGTTGAACCTCGATAATTCTTTGTGTTCTTTTTATTGCTCTATTTTCTATTCTTCCTTTGATTAAATTGCTTTATATATAGTTTGATCACTGTTACTTTGATTAGATTAATTTTAATTAATCTTAATTGTCATTAATCTTCAAAAAACCCAATTCACCCCCCTATTGGGTTGTCTTTTGGACCAACAATTGGTATCAGAACTTGTATTCCTTTTTTAAGGCTTAACATCATAGGAATAGATCCATGGTAACCAATTTTGGAAGCTCTCTCAGTTAGGGTCGGTCCACAAATAGACCACCTATGTTCAATGGCACTAATTACAATTATTAAAAAATAGAATGAGAATCTATATCTAATCGGCAGACTCTGAATTATGGAGACTCATAGTAAATGGTCCCAAAACACCTACAACTAGAGTAGATAGAACTAATATCCCTAAACCAGAATCTGAATGGGATGAAGATGATTTGAAAATGCTACAATCTAATACTAAAGTTATGAATATTTTATATTGTGCACTTGATCTCAATGAATATAATCGCATTTCTACGTGTGAAACAACTAAAGAAATATGGGATAGACTAGAGGTTACACATGAAGGTACCAATCAAGTTAAAAAATCTAAAATCAATATTTTGGTACATAGCTATGAATTGTTTAAAATGAAACCTAATGAATCCATTACCAAAATGTTCACAAGGTTCACCGATATTATTAATGGTTTAAAATCTCTTGGAAAGGTGTGTCCTAACAATGAGCAGGTGAGGAAGATTCTAAGGTCATTACCAAAAGCTTGGGAGGCTAAAGTCACAGCAATCCAAGAAGCGAAGGACCTCAACACCCTGCTTCTTGAAGAACTCTTGGGTTATTTGATGACTCGTGAGCTCACTCAAAAGCAACATGCCCAAGAGGATGAAGAAAAAAAGAAAAGGGTAGTTGCATTCAAATTCACCAGTCAAGATGATGAATCAGTAAGTGATGAGAACGAAGATGAAATTGCTCTAATCACTTAAAAATTCAGAAGATTCATGAAGAAGAAATTGAGAGGTGAAAAGAACCATGAAACCAAAGATGTGACTGTTTGGGCACTGTCCCTAGCGTTACCGATAAAGCGATGGAGCCTAGAGGTGTGACTCTGTCTCCAGTGAAACCGACAAGGGGGGAGTGAACCGGTTGTAGTTGCTTCCCGCCGACCTTCAGTTGTTCAAAGGCTTTTAAGAAAAGAATATCTGCCGAGCTGCCGCTGTCTACCAGGACCCGACGAATTAAAAAATTTAACACAACAGCTGATATGACTAAGGGGTCGTCATGAGGTTGGCATATGGCCCCAGCTTCATCGTCTGTGAACGTGATGGGGTCATATTCAGCTCGGGATTTTTTGGATGACCGGTCTATGGACATAACTTCTCCCTGGTTCTGCGCATCCCTTGCATGCCGTTTCCTTGCCGATGAAGACTCTCCTCCGCCTGCGAACCCACCAAAAATGACCCTAATCTCGCCCATAAGCTGCTGGTTTGGCCTTCCCCTTTTGGGGCTTTTCTGTTCGGCCTGTCTTGGTGCCGGCTCTCGCCTTTCGTCACGTCTGCCCCCCGCTATGTACCTGCCTAACTTCCCTTGCTTGATTAGGTGTTCGATCTGCTGCTTGAGGTCGTAACAGTCCTTTGTGTCGTGCCCGTGGTCTTGGTGGAAACGACACCACTTATTGGTCGGCCTTTTCTCTGGTGGAGTTCTCATCCTCCCGGGCCACCTCAGCGCCGTATCTCCCTTGATTTCGTAGAGCACTTGATCCAAAGAGGTGTTTAATGGGGTGAAGTACTGGTTATACCTGGCCTGCTTGGTCCTATCGTTCTCTCCCCTTGGCTTCTGCTCTGGCACTCGTGGGGTCTTTGCTATTCTGTCGTCTTTCTTTTCCTCCGCCGTCCTTTTCTTGTCCAGACTGGTTGCGACGCCCTCCTGGTCTTCCCTGGCTTTGAGTGTGTCTTCCGCATTCATGTATTTCTGTACTCGGAGCATTAGCGCAGCCATGGTTTTGGGCGCCTCCTTGGCCAGGGAGAACAGGAACTTGGGAGTCCTGACCCTTGCGATGAAAGCCACCACCGCCACTTTCTGGTCCAGGTCATCTACATAAAGGGTCTCTTGGTTGAAGCGGGTGATGAATTCTCACAAGGTCTCCTTCTCGCGCTGCTTAATGTTGAACAGGGAGGTGGAAGGCCTCCTCTGCCTCTGTCCTCCGATGTAATGGCTAACGAACAACCTGCTCAGGTCCACGAATTTATTGATTGTCCCAGGGGAGAGCCTGTGGAACCAAATCCTTGCTGGACCCTTAAGGGTGGTAGGAAATGCTCTGCACATGATTTCATCGGGGACCGCTTGAAGGTCCATCAAGGCCTTGTACGTCTCGAGATGATCCAGGGGATCCTTGGTGCCATCAAAGGACTCTATTGTGGGCATTTTGAACTTCGGGGGCAAGGGCACCCTCATCACCGTTGGTGTAAACGGCGTGTCTGTCCGGCTTACCAGCTCTTCTACCGTGCTGGGGCCTTTTTCTTTCACCGTTGCTATTACCCTAGCCAATTTAGCCTGCATTTCCTTCAACTGTTCGTCCCATATTGGCTGAGTCTCGGCAGTGTGTTCCGGGAGAACCACAGTTGGGGCTTTGGACCGATCGGCGTGGCTCTGGGCTTCGTCAGCGTGAAACCTGGCCCCCTTTGGAAGAGGGTTCTCCCCTAGAGGCGCTGGGTTTTCTACTCCTTCACCGGCATCGCCCCCTTGGTTTCTTGCCGCCGGCTGGTCTGCAGGTAATGGTGGGTCCTCTAGCGGCGGCGGCGGGCCTACCGTCCCCGGGGCCTCCGGCGGGGGAGGCAATCTCCTCTCCAACTCTTGATTCTGGGACTGGAGTTGGTTCATAGTTGCCATCATCTCCATGATCTGCTGCTCCAAAGCAGCGATTCTGGCGGTGCTTTGTTCCTCCATCTCTCTACCTTCCCTAGTTGTTGCAGCACTGGATCGGGTCAAGACCATGAAAAGATCGAAGTGTCGATTCCCACAGACGGCGCCAACTGATAATGTGATGAATTGGTACGTCTTTCCCAACTCCTAGTGTAGCTTGCTGGTGCGATGAGTCCCCCTTTGTCTGGGACACCGGTGTGGTGCCTGCCAAAGACACTCCGATGCCAAAGTTAAGCTCAGGGAAACATGGGCAGAATTACAGTATATAGGGTGGTGTGGAATCATATCTTCTTGGAGGTGAGGATCGTTCCCTTTATAGGAGCGTTGGCTTTGATCGTGGGCACCTTCGTGGGTCAGTTAATCATGCCCCCCGTCATGCCTCCCACTTCGTGGGGATATATCGTGCCTTGATTTTAGGCCCCATGAATCATGCCCCCGTTCATGGGGGAAACTCTCGAATCATGGGATTGTGGGGGCTATTTACCAGGCAAGAATCTCGGAGTGCCTTCATGCCGCCGTCCAGTGTATCCCTCGAGCTCTGCCGCTCTTCCTGTTAATGGACCTGACCTAGGAGGAAGGGGGCCTGAACTGGATATGGGAACCGGGCCGGTCTGGTCTGTCCACAGAAGGGGCCGACCAACCGTACTTGTCATTTGCATTATCACCTACTATCTTTAAATTGTTTATAGTGAATTTCTCTTACCAGTGAAAGTAGACACCATATTTTGTGTTGACGTATGAAAATCTTTGTGACTTATGTTTCCCGTTTTAGTATGTGCGTGTGATAGGTATACTTCCATATGTTTGAGCGGGGTTGTATCCCAATAAGTGAAAGTATAGCTAGATTGATGAGAGGAGGGAACAAGGGACATGTTGCAATGTCTATATTACCCCCACATCATTAACTTCTATCGAGTGAAAAGTTTGCTCTGATCTTGGGATATGCTTAGGGAACCAGTCAGTCTGTGGCTAGCAATCAGAGCAAATTCTGTATCTAATTTTTTGTTCCATATGGTTGCTGCATATTATACTTAGTGTTTAAGATTTCATTCCATTTTCACGTACTTTGTCTGATTCTGTTTAGTTGGCCGTAAATCTCTTGAAGCTCCGATGCACAAAGTGCATACTAAAAAGAATAATAATAACCAAGAATCGTAAGGTAGTTGGGGAATCAAATGACTAGTTTTTATATTAGAAAAAGCCCTCATTTTGAGTTTTTTCAATGTTTAGGTAGAAAACGTAGATTTAGTTTGTCCTATAACCCCTAGATGTATCTAGGGATGACAATGGACGGGGAAAAAAAAATAAAAGTCCGACCGAATCCGTTTCGTTTGAAATGGGGATGGGGGATACAAAATGGAGATGGAGGCGAAAATAGAGGTTGAAATGAAAATCCATCATTAGTCTTGTGTTGATTGGTGTCCAACTTATGTTCAATATTTTTTTATGTTGTTGTTGGAAGAGTTTTTGATTTGTTATTTTAAGCTTTAGTTTTTTTTTTTTTTTTTTTGACAATGCAATAACACAATTTTGATGTATATGTAACCAAAAATATTTGTAGATTACTTCTGTCTTATTGCTAAGTGGAGACTATGAGACTGTTAATATTCCTGATATCTTAGTTCTTTTATTTTTTTTTTTTCTTGTTTTGAGTTGTTTGTTTCCTTTGTACCAAAAAGAGAACAGAAAAAAGGCTTAGACTTGGGTTTGGGCTTAGGATTAGATTGGGTTTGGGTTTGGAGGTGGAGGCGGGACAGGAGGCGGGGGTGGGGCTAGACGAGAAGATGAAAGTAGCCTTATACCGGTGGAGACAGGGATGGAGCTCCAAAACAATCCCTATGCGGGGATGAAGGTGGATAATTTAGGTAGAAGCGGGGATGGAAATCCCAACCTCTGCTCTCTCCCGGTCCATTGCCATTGTAGATATATCTAACCAGGAATATCTAAACGATGGCCTTCTTGAAACCTGTGATAATAGCATATTGCTATTTTCCACAAGTTTGTGGGTGTGCTCTAGGAATGTAAAACCTGGACCTAGCCCGCTCACTATAGGTGGGCCTAGGCCTTCCATTAGATAGCCCGGTCTTGCTCAAACTCGAGTCCGAGCTCAAGCCCAAGCCTAAGCTTGCCAACTATAAATATATTAAGTTTGATTTACGAATTTAAACTTTTTGTAATCATAATTTTAATATAAAATTTATACAATTGTAAGTTTAATTATAACTTTATATAATTCTTAGTTTAATAAAAACTTTGTATAATCATAGGCTTATTCATAAATTTATATAATTGTAAGTTTAATAAAGTTTTATATAAGTGTAAGTTTAATTATATAAATATCTTATAAATTATAAATTTAATAAAAACTTTATATATTATAAATTTAGTTACATAAATATCTTACCACTTCTCATTGTAAGTTGAAAAAGGTATCAAAGTAAAATATTCTTGCCATTGCTCATAAATATAATTATAAAGTAGTTACAATTTATAAATTATTTTATAAGTTTAGTTTTGAACCATTATTTAAAATAATTATAAAGTAGTTACCATTTATAAATAGATAGTGTAGCTTCCCCAATTCTTATAAAATAATATAAGAATCGGGGGAGCTACACTATCTATGGTTCACGGCCACGAGAAGGTATGTGGTGAGAAAGCAGTGAACAATATTGGAATTTTGAAAATTTCCAATATGTAATTCCAAGATGGGCACCATTTAATTTCCCTCAGATAAATTCTAATCCCAGGTTTGCATGACCTACTTAAGTTGAAATCACAGTTTCTCGGACAATATGTCCAATATGCTTCAACTGGTCTGTTAGGGTCATGTTTGATACCACCACTGGTTTAATCTGCTTTTCCTTTTTCATATGAAGTCTCATTGTAGTTTCTCAAGGTTTAAATAATGGATGAACAGAAAAAAGTAGTAGATTTGGTTGATGCAGCTCGTGTAACCAGCCCTTTTTCTCTCCCCTTTTAATGGGGTTGACGTCCAATGGGAAATTGGTCCTCTTTGAACCCTTGTGCTAACGTGGCATGAGGATCTTTCACATAGCCAGCCAGCGTTCTTAATTGGTTTCTTTTCTCCACTGGATTATGAGCTAGCTGACGTTGCCTTTTGAGAGACACGCTATGCATCACATAAAGAATGCAAGCAATCTACATGGCTGCTATTATAAGGCTGAAGAGTGCATCCCATAAGAGGCTAAAGCCTAAAGCCTCAAGCTGAAGGGTAGGACCCGACCCTTAACATGTACTCCGGAATTGATGAATGTTAAGACAATGGTAGAAGAATGCCCCAAATAAGGCTATGTAACTAACTACGTGGTTGAAGGCTATATATACACCATTCAATCAAATATAGATGGTGCATTTTCTTTTTTATTCTTTTTGGTTTTCTTTTTTTTTTTTGGAAAGTAGAGCTAGAGAATCAATTGACCTGGCAGATATAGAAAGGTCCAACACCAACACCAGTGGTGGGTATTCGAAGAGCAGAAGTCACAGCAGCAGCCACAGGTAGCAGGGACACTTTCCAAAACAACAGAGAAATACCTAGCTTCCTCTACAGCCAAGGAAGGCTCCACAACCTGCACCAAGCAACGTTATAAGTAACGGTAGCTAGCGGTGGTAGTAGTGACGCGGTTTCAGGGTGTAACGGATGTCACGGAAATCACAGTCATGAATTTTTTTATCTTTCACCTAAGTCTCACAAACCTTACCAATACGCGTATTTTTTTTTGTTTTTTAGAATCACATTTAGTATGGTTAAATATATAGTTTTTGGTATGTTATAAACTCCATCTAATTTATACTATTTTCAAGTCGCTAGCAATAGAGTTTCTTTCAATAACTAATGATTTGCATATAATAATTTAATAGTGCATTTTGCACTTTGCAATGTGCATGAAAATTAGAATGCTTTAATAATTTAACAGTGCTTATTCATGTGTTCCTTTAAAATAAAATATACCAGAATAATAAAATAAAAGTTGTTAACATAAAAATTCAAATAATAAAATAATTTTATTTATTAAGTTAACAAATCATTTAAGAAAAATGTAATATGCCTTATTGCCAATTTGCCATGTATTTATTCATTAAAAATTGAACTAATTAGTAATTAATGAATATCATGAAAGTATGGATGACAAGATGGGAAAACACGTTACATATTTACAACTACATTGTTATGCATATACATTATCATGTGTGCATGCACACAAAATGATCTCATTAAAAATTTAAAAGTAAACAACGGGTGGGGGGTGGCATCTGGACACATACACGGACAATATATACACAAAAAGGTGAAGGAATTCACGTGATATGACTGCCCGCCGTAGCGGCCGTAACTGCTCGTTACGGGTGTTATGCTACCTTAATGGCCATTTGGGAGATCGTAATGGCTGTCACACAAATGAAATTCATTCCCACAAGTATAGTGGCCTGTAATGAACTTAGCATCAACCAAATCCGTTACATAACACCATTCTGTAACAGTTTCTGCCGCCTTTTAAAGCATTGATTGGAAGCTATGAAGGTATATAGATGCTATAATATGTGACAAAACACTTCTGTCAAGCCTCTTGCTAGGGATGGAAGATTGGGGAATTATTGAGTGATCCAATATGGACTTCCAGTCTAGTTTTGTTGACAGAGATGGAATCATTGCCTCTGAAACTTCCATTAAAGGTGCTTCACATGGACAACTACATTCCCATCTACCCTAAATCTCCCTGAATGGATCAAACTCGACTGAAGAGCCACTGCTGGTGACACCACTGCAGCACTCGATTGAAATCTCATAGAATGCTTTCTTTTTCACGAAATTTAGCTTATGTTGAGAATTTCTTCTTAACAAACTTGAAATTTTGTTGAAGTTAAATTTGTTTAACTTTTGAACCTATCTTGAATGAGCTTTAATTGAGGTGATCATGAGCCGAGCTCGAGTAACTTGAATTTTTTAGTATACTTTTGTTTATCGAGCCAAATTCAAGCCGAGCTCAAAAAATTAATGAGCTTTAAAATGTATTTAAATTGAGCTCATTATATAACGAGCCGATCTCAAATGAATTTTTAACAAGTCCAACATGAATCGCGTAGCTTGGTTGATTTTGCAACCCTACCTACAAACAGTCCTCCTATAGGCCTCTTTCCGTAGACCATCAAGAAGTAACACAACCTCTTGATCACATACAATAACAATTGTGGCTCAGTTTTGCCAACATAATAATTCAATTGTGGCTCAGTTTTGCCAACATAATAATTCAATTGTGGCTCAGTTTCGCCATTAAATTTTGTGGCCCTGAGGTCCCAAGCAAAATCAACAGTCTTGCCATCCCATTCTCGTCCTTGAACAGAGACAAATAATCAAATAAGTAACAAATTCTTGTACCATGTCACAGTTTTTACACGAAACTGGCCAGCAATATTTATTTGATAGACATGTCACACGCACATTAGTAAATTCTGGCATGGCCTCATTACGGCAGCTGGAACTTCATCTGGTCTCCGCCTGAAGAAAATATTCTCATAAAATTTATGTATAGAATGACATGGTTGAACAGAGTTTTTCACTTTAAAATAAGATATTCCTCATCATAATGACTCTTATTTCAATTTGAACATCTTAGAATACTTATATTTCTAGTTCTTGAATTGTTCACACAAAACAACACCCACTATTTTTAACTTCTTAGAATGTATTTCTAGATAATGCATTGTTCATATATCTACGAACAATTAGTTTGCATGGATACATGTCCATACATAGCAGTCCATTAATTTCCAACTCCATTTTCGAAGTTAAGAAATTTCATTCATAATGGGTCAATGTTCCCAATTCCATTAACATTAAAAGAGTAACAAACTAGGGTTAAATTTAGACCAGTCCAGTCTGTTAACAATAATCCCATTTGATATATATTGCCTGTATTTGTAAACATAAGAGTTGAATTCTTCTTGATAGTTCTTCTCATCACCGTCCATTTCTTTGTCATGATTTCAACCCAAAAACCAGGTTCTCCTCTATAAAAAGCTTTCTCCACAACGCTCTCCTCATCTGTCTCTCTCTCTCTCTCTCTCCTTTCTTTTCTGAAATTATTTCAGTGGAAAACTTCCAACTCGACTCAAAGTCAAAACCAACGTTAACCGAACCACTTATCACAAATCAAACCATATCAAAAGAGGGAAAGGGACAGGAAAGTGATGGGAAAAGGCACTGGGAATGGTTTTGCCCGTGGACCAAGGCTATGGCCCGACAAGGACTCATGGGGCTGGTCTTAGATTTGGCAGTCCCTGTATGTCTCCACCTTGGTCAGATCTTCTTCCTTCATTCGGGCTACAACTGAGCCTGATTGGCTGCCACCTTTGATCTTGGGCTTCGCTTTAGTGGGCCCATATTTTAATGTGGGCTTCTGCGCCTGGCTCGCTTGGGCTGAAGAGGGGTTTCATAAGAAGCACACAGAATTGGCATTGTACCTAGGCTTTATCGCTCTGAGTCTGGCCTGGGATCCTATTGTGTTTGGGTTGGGAGAAAAATGGGTCGGGTTATTGGGTAGCATTGGGAGGCTCGGGTGTCTGGTTGGATGTTCCTATCTCTTCAAGCAGGTGAATCGGGCTGCTAGAATCCAGTTTTGGAGTCCCGTACTATTTGGTCATCATTTGTCAGCCTAAATCTTCAACTTATATATTGAGTGTGCTGTAAGTAATCCTCTCTAACGCATTTATGGTCCTTAAATGATTTCAATTGCGTGATTTGAATTAAACTAAGGAAAAATTCATTTCTTGTAGTATTTTCATACCGAATTCTCTATTAGAATGACAATGAAATGATATGATAGCGATATTTTTTTAGTTAAAAAAAATTTAGTGGGTATTTGCTTTTAAAAGAATTTAAGTTCTACAAAATTTTTATACAAAGAACTCCACCATAATAATATGATAATGGTGTTTAAAATTTAAACAAAAATGATGAATGCTGTAATTTGAAATGAAAGGACCACAGACAGTCACTTCATTCTGTGTCAAAATTATGTACAAAAATTATGTATGAATTGATTATTTGTATTAGTCAGTGTTAATGTGTGAGTTGGTTATGATAGAAATTTACGATCTTTTGGTAGGTCAGTGCACGAGATTTTTCATCACTATAAAGTTTGAATAAGGTTAAAAATATGTTGTCTTACCTTGCGCGGATGTATACAATCTTACAAGTGATGCTTAGGTCACAATAAAGTTAATATACTTACAATCTTATTGTATTAAAATGAAGCAGACACTTCTGCTATTAATACTATTGTTCTTTAAGTTCGTGTTTTAAGGCAGGCCATATATGAATAGTGCTTATTGTAGCAAATTCAAGCAATAGTGAGTCTTGATGGCCACTTGAATGATTGTTTTTATCATGGGCGATATTTTTTGTTCTTTTTTGTTTTTTAAATTCTAGTACCAAGAAAGAAAGAACAAATCTATGTGGTAGGGAGCGGTACAAAACTATTCTTCAAACTTCCAAACAAAACCACATGGTCTAATGAAAGTCAACTTGCACTCTCAAATTTTGAAATTTGATATGCAGTTCTAAAATCTCATTATCAAGTCAAAACCACTGATCTCATTTTATCCAAAAAAAAAAAAAAACCAAAGACCAAAAACGAAAGCACTGATCTTATACTCCATGGTACTGCATGTATTCGAGTCATTGACGTCCATTTTGACTGAAAATCTATGATGTACCTTCAAATTCAATTGCACCTTGCCAGGCAAGTTAATTTATGTGAAATTGACACATCTAATACAAAGAGCATGAGAGAGAGAGAGAGAGAGAGAGAGAGATGAAATACTTCGAAACTAGAGATCTCCTAGAATCTCACAAAAATTTCAATTAGAGATCTTCTGTCTTTGTGACAATATAATCGTCGAAGGATCTAATTAGAGATCTCTAATTGTGACCAAAAAAAAGGAAGACAACTTCGGTCCTTGGGGCAAATTTATTTGATTTTGAAAAGCTTGCAATGGCATTTATAAAAAGATCAAATATTTGTAAGCTTTTTATAAATAAAAAAAATAATTGCATCAACGTATTGAAATTTTCTTTTATATATGATTTAAGTGTTAGCGTTGTTTGCATGAACCATTAACAAAAAATTTTTGAAGCCGTTGTTGGGCTATTGCCAAAGAATAATTTTTGTGAAGAACTTCGTCTCTTATTAGGTAAACAGGGAAAAAAAAAAAGTCAACTGTGTTTGAAAGAATTTCATGTGGGGACACAATAATAAATAAACGGCAAAAAATAAGGATAAGTTATTTTCTTATAAGGAAGCTACTAAGGACTTAACAATGGTCAATATTATATTAACTAGAGTTGAATTGGAAATTTGGTATCTTGATATAGGTATATGATACCATTAAAATATATTTGTGACTTTTGGATGGTATGGATGGATTGAGTTCAGATATTACACCCTTTTTTTTCGCCGAGTTATGCTAATCAAGTATTGTTACACTATGTTTTCTAGACTCATGCTAATTCTAAACTATTTTAAATTATACAAGAGAAAATCATAAATGTTATGTCATTTGAAATTTCTAAAAGAGGGTTGGAGCTTTTTTTTGTGGAATGCCGACTACGTCAATCTTTTTGTCCAAACACATTAAACTTGATGTGAGTCTGATAGGTGTCTTCAGGACCAACCTAGAAAGACCCATTATATTAAGAGCAGGGACATAAGCATGATATAGTGCTTCAAGAGCATTGATAATTTTTGTTGAGCACAACAAATAGCATTATACAATATCACACCAAGAAAAATGCTAGCGACCATCGCACTTGGCCTTCATGCGTTAGCGGATGGTCACCACGTCAGCTAGGTTCCACCAAACACTAATGGGATTCAGCTGACGTGACGACCATCCACTGGCGCTGACGGCCAGACACAATGGTCGCTAGCTGTCCACATCACACCAATCATTCCATACCGGTCTTTCTAAGCTAACTTTGTAACAACATTTATAGCAGTGTTGTATAACTGTTTCATTAAACTCTTATCATTTGGAATATTGTTCCTATGAATTACAACGGCAATTGCTTGTATCATTTTTGTTCCTTTCACTGTTTATGTTGTTTGATTGTTATAAGAAATATACAGAGCATGAAAGTTATCCAAACTGCCAATCACATTATGTGATTCAGTTTTATTTTATTACGACTCGTATTGTTCACTAATATACCGCACAACCTTACTTTCATTGGATATTTTTCAATGTTAGGTGCTCATTGCGTACACATTCAGTTGAAGGGAATACGGTTGTTGGGATACACAGATGCTATGTTTAGTGCCCGGATGCATAAAAAGAAAGAAGAAGGAAAAAAGAAAGGAAAGGAAAAAGAAAAGAAAATGAAATATTCTAAATTTTTACTGATTTTCTTTTTATGTTCTTCTACCCCTACTTTCTCTAACTACCAAACATATAAGTCTATTTCATTTCATCAAATCCTTGATCCAATCATATTGAGAATTCAAGAATCCTGAATTGCCAATCATGTCTTGATAAAACACCTTTTGATCACCATTGATTTTTATTTCTTTGCTAATCATGTCTTTGATAAAATACCTTTCGATCACCATTGATTTTTGTTTCAATCAGATTAAAAAAAAAAAGTGGCATCTCCCTCCTATGTGGGCATGTCTGTTATGGTTTTTATTTTGTGGTTGCTTGCCAAGACATGATGTTGTTCTCTTGTACAACTTATTTCATTTTATGCACCACTATGTAAAACGTTAATTTAGACAAGCATATGTTCATCTAGTACTTGTTGGAGCATCTCTGATATAAGTTCTTTTCCTTTTGTTTTGTTTTTCTAATTTATTTTTTGTGCAATCATTATACTGGAAAAAAGTCTAATGGTTAGTTAATATTGAGTAATCGGTAGTAATTCTAATCAAATAGTGACACATGATGTGTGAATATATTAACAACTTAAATTTGGGGTATAGTGGAAAGACTTCTAAGAAAAAATATTACATGGCAAAATTTGATAAAATGTTTCCTTAAAATTTTTTCCACCACACCACAAATTTAGGTTGTTGATGTATTTACATACTACATGTCATCATTTGATAAGAATTATTACTGAGTACTCAGTATTACCTAATTACTGGACTATTTTCCCATTATACTAGTGCAGAGCTAGCATTGGTCTGCATAAGTATACTACTACACAAATTCGAGTTAGCGAGGGATTAGAATGAAAGATGCACCTTTACTAATTTCTTTTAAAGCAAGAGTTGATATAGCCAAAACTGCAAATAGTGTCACTGCATAAATACTTCTAAACTCATTCTTCATAGCTAGTAAAGCAGTTTAGATATGCAAATTGTGATGGAGATAATTGGATGTTAGTAGTATTTGTACCATCTTTTATTATTTTGAAATGTTTCTTAAAGCTCATGCATGTAACTTTTAATGGAGCACAAGGGTGGGTTATGTTTGCAAAAATAAAATTATTTACTCAAAACGATTGAACAAAGAGGTATAATGGCTTTCTTTTTATAGCGCTAATAAGCTCCGTTTGGATGGATAGATTTGAAATCAAGAGATTTGGGATTTTAATTTACAAATCCATGTGAGTTAGTTATTAAAATTAGATTAAAGATTTGAACTGAAAGCTAGAAATTAAATTATTTTAATACATTCTTATACAATTAGAATCTTTTGTAGTGATTTGCAGTAAGCATGTTTAGCTTGTTATTTGGGTATTCAAATCCTTACAATTGTTTATAACGTCTCAAATGTAAGTTATCTTATCACCACCTAAGATCCACATAGTACAACATTGTTCGCTTTGAGTTTTGACCCACACAACTTTAAAAAGTATTGAACCCAAAAGATACAAGTGCCTACATATAAAACACTTTCACTCTTCTTTCACAGGTGATGTGGGATCACAACACAAATCCTTGGAGCTAGCCTGCCACTACTGTAACTTGCCAAGATCTCGTCTCCATTCACGTGCAGCCGTCTGTGTGTCACAATATAATTCTAATCCCAAAAATTTCAATTACTATAGGAATACAAAATACAATATTGTATAATATTTTTCGCTTTGAGTCTTGGCTCACATGGCTTTAAAACACATTGTACCAAGGAGATATAGGTGTCTACATATATAACATTTTTCCTCTCCTTTCTCAGGCTATATGGGATCACAACACAAATCTTTGGAGCCAGCTTGCCATCGACATAACTTGCTAGGATCTTGTCCTTGCCTACGTGCAACTACCTGGGTCTCACAATCCACTCCCTTACAGGCAATGTGTCCTCGCACTAAGTTGGATTCGTACACTTTCGGCTAAGATTGGTTCTAATACTATTATGTCACACCCCAAAAATTCGGGAGTGACTTATAGTAAAAATAACTAATTTTGATAACATAAACCAAATTTTCAATATTGAAAAAATAATGGACTCCAATTTTAATAAAGAGTTCATGGGTATAACAAAATTGCTACACGTCACTCTACTAATAATAGTCTCAATCTCAAAATGCTCAACTACAAGCGGACTATAAAATAAAATACAAGATTGCTCACAATACTAATAGAATATCTAACAACAGAAATTTAACTAACATTCAGCTACTTCCAAACCATTTACCTTTGCGTTCAAATATGAACTTGCAAAGTCTGGTGGGGTGTGAGTTTACACGCAGTCGTCTGAAACATCTAACATACAAGACATAACAAACAAAGTAGAATATAGGCATGTGAATAATATAGATCAGTAATGCAATATGAATACAATGCATATGATATATTGGCTTTCACTTCAATACTATAACTTTCTTCTTATTCCTTTATTCGAGTCCCTAACCATTTATTTTGTTCACTGCCATGTAATCTCATTATCCTTTACATCTTTCCCAGATTCACATTTTCTTACTCATTATCATACAATAATTGGAAAAAATAATGGTTTTTGAAGTTCTAATGCATGGTGTCATCCACCAATCCCATTTCTAAAACTTTCATCTGTTGTATGAATAAACTAACATGTCTCTGAGGATGCTAAACATGCTTGGTCAAGATTCAATTCTAGACTTTTCACCCGATGAAGGAACAATCCATACTTACTTACATTTCATGCTTGTTATTATTTCATAATTCTCAATATCCTAAAATCTTGTCATTAAAGTCCATCATTTCTCAAATGTCACAATGATACATAGTTATTGTTCAATATCTAAAATGTGTATTCAACTGCCTTACCATGAATTACATGACTCAATATGATGCATTTTTTAATAATCAATAGATTTGAAATAACCATAATTCTGCGACTCAATAGTTATGCATTGCATAACATTTTAATAAATGACATAATAATCATGTAAAACGAGATAACACACTCAATCTTCACAATCAGTGAAGTTATAGGTAGCAATTTAGCACTATATAAATTCATGATACACCCCAAGTATTAAAATGCCACACAGTACAATTTCATGCAAATAAAATCTAAAATATCATTCCACCAAATTTAATGCATTAGATCATTAAAGTTTATCATCAAGATCAACATATTAAAATTTCATAGCAATTCGATGACATTTGACCATCGAACTAACAAAACTACTATTTTGACCATTCGTTTGGTACCATTCAAGATCAATATTCTATGATTAAAATTTGAACAAACTATCATCATAAATGGATTCAAAATATAGAATAGGTTGTTTCCCAAATTCTAGACATGCATGAGTGAACACGATCAACTAAGTTTCACTGAATTACAATAAACTTGCACATACATAATTTTTTACTCAAACCGTCTTCCTCGTTCAATCACTTGACCCAGCAAGTTTCACCCTCTCTCTAAAAGTTAGATTACTCTTTTCAAATTAATTCCACTAGACATCGAATCTCTCCTTTACATATAATTGTTATTCTTTTCTTCTCTTTCTTCTATCTTTTTCTAAAACAATCATCAACTCTTTTTTCCCTTTTCTCTTCTTTATTTATTCTCTCTTTCTTTTTTTTCCCCTCTCTCTCTCTCTCTCTCTCTCTCTCTCTCTCTCTCTCTCTCTCTCATTTGTTTCTTTCATTTTTGTCTCGCTTTTGCCCATGGCCAGAACTCCCCTTCTTTAGCCATGAATGTATACTAGCCACCAACTAGTTTCCCCCTGTTGTTATCTCTTTCCTTTTCATTATTTTTTTCTGCCACTACCCAAGATTTACGTGAAAATTTCCAATCCAAACAGTTCCTCATGCACAGCAGCCCAAAAAACCCAGCACTGCCATTGCCGATTAACTTCCATGGCTGTACTCAAGATTCACATCTCATTCCTTTTTCTCTTTTCTAGGTTCCATTACACCAATACAAAATACACTTGAACTAACATACATAGATATATACATGTCTATATGAGGATATCCATACACACACGTTTACATACACACAATATTTATGGGTTTTCCTCCCCATCTCCTCTCACCATGGCTATTATTAGCCACTCTTTATCAGGGCCGAATGGCCACCAAGACCTTAGCTGAACTGCCCTAGTTCTCTCTTGTCCATCTATCAAACCCTTCTCATAGTCTAAAACAATCTTGTATATAGTCCACCAAAACACGAACAAGCTCACCCACAAAGTTTATACAGTTATATGTAAAAAGCATGCATCTATGACTATTAACTGTAGTATAGAAACAATCATATAAACATGTATACGTCAAGAGAGAGAAAGGTATATTGGGAAGTCCCATCATCCTATACAATTTTATGCATGACCAAGTAACAAATAAGACAATCAAGGGATGCTCCATCACCCCACCTCACATCGCTAAAAAAGAGACACACAACTACCCATCACCATGATCTCCTTTCCAAGCTTCAGACAAAGGAGACACATAACCACCCATCACTATGATTTCCTTTCCAAGCAGCTGACCCACTTTCCTACCTCTCGGTTGCCTCACTTTAAAACCAAAAACTAGGCCTCTCTTTTACTTTCTTGTAAATATATATAAGTATAGGTAAGCTGACTACCAAAACTCTATTTTAATTAGGCTTAACAAAAGTACAACAATAACCAAATGTAGACCCATAATTATCAAGGTAGCCCAAATCTAAATATGTGAGAAATTGAATAAATGATTACCAAATAATTCACTAATTAAATCAAAAGTGCAACTCAATTTAAATTATGACAAAAAGAATCATGGGAAAATAATTAGAAAAGTTAGGGTCTTACAATTTCTATTACGATCCAGGATCCACATGGTACAATATTGTATACTTTGGGTATTGGCCCGCATGACTTTAAAACTAGCTATACCAAGGAGATATAAGTGTCTACATATATGGCGCTTCCTTTCTCTTTTACCTGGTGATGTGAGATCGCAACACACACCATTGGAGCTAGCTTGCCACTGTCATAGTCTATTAAGATCTCGTCCCTGCCTATGTGTAGCCGCCTCGGTTTCACAATCCACCACCCTGAAAGGCAATGAGTTCTAGCATTGGGTTGGATCCTGGGTCATGATAGAATGGTATCAAAGGCAATCTCAGCCGAAAGTGTGCAGATCCAGATCAATGTAAGAACACATTGCTCGTAAGAGAGGTGGATTGTGACACTCGCGCAGGTGCAAGTTATGGCAATGGTGGGCTGGCTCCAAGGATTTGTGCTGTGATCTCATATTGCTTAGGGAAGGAGAGGGAAAGTGTTATATGTGTAAACACTTGTATCTCCTTAGTACAACGCGTTTTAAACTCGGGCAGGCTAAGGCTTAAAACGAATAATATTGTACCATGTGAATCTTGGGTCGTGAAAAAATGATATTAGAGCCAATCTCAGCCAGAGGTGTGCGGATCCAGCTCAATGCAAGGAGGCATTACCCGTAAAAAAGGTGGACTATGAGACTCGAGTGGCTGCACGTTAGTGGGGACGAGATCCTGGCAGGACACGGCAGTGGCAGGCTGGTTCCAAGGATTTTATTCTGTGATCCCACATCGCCTGGGAAAGGAAAGGCAAAGTGCTATATATATAGGCACGTGTATCTCCTTGGTACAACGTGTTTTAAAGCCATATGAGCCAAGACTCAAAGCAGATAATATTGTACCATGTGGACCCTAGGTCGTGACATATATAATATAGTACGAAGATAGATTTATTAGTACATTAATCTTAATGGTAAATGAGTCAAGAAACACAACTAAGGTTCAAAATAAGTAAAAGACCATGTCTTGTACAAACTTTCTAAGTATTCAAAGTAAACTATTTCAAAATGCCAATTTCCATCCTAGAGAGCCACAAAAATATTTGATGTTGAATAATCTACAATCAACCAAATACAAAAATAATACAGAAGGGCTCTTTGAAGCTTTCTATCTTGCCCCAATTTTTAACCAAGCGTCTCTTAGCTTGGGAAAAGACTGATACTCTCTTTAACAAAACTCTGTTGACTCCATGTCTTAATTTGGATAATAATGAAATAATGTGTTAAGAATCTAAAAAATGTACTTAGTAGACAGATCAAATTATGTCTTTAGTCTTAGTTACGATTATGATTTGAAGTTTGATATATTGAAGATCTTGTGTGTTGAAAGTTTAACAACCATGTTGAAGGTTACTGAGCTATGATGGTTGATGATGATGAATTTTACAATAAGATTATATTCACAATCTTATTTTAAAGAGATTGAATGTGCTCAAAGTCAATTAAGACTTGTTAAAGAGGAGATCACTAGACATGGAAGCTCTACATGAAGATTTGAAGATGTCTTGGATTAATGGAAGACCTTATGTTGATTGAAGAATGCTATAAATGATTAAAATGGATCAATTCAATTTTGAAGAGATTGAAGGTATTCTTGATAATCAACATTCATTGAAGAAGTTGTTTCCAATTTTAGATGCTTCATTTGGATGATTCTTGAAAGGTTTGAAGACTTGAAAATGTTTGGTCAAGACTAGCAAAAATTGAAGACTTTGGTCATAGTAGTCGACACGTCCATTCCAACAGTGGACACTTTAAGACCATAGCATTGGACAAGAATCTGTAAGGAAAAGGAGTCAATACCTCCATTTTAAGAGTCGACACATTGGTCAAGAATGAGAAGTCTTGAAAGAAGGTCCAAATGGGTTGACACCTCCATTTCATGAGTCAACACTTTTGAATAGTCCCTTGTTGGAGTTTGATGGAAGTAAGAGGACTCAACCTCCAGATTCTAAGGTTTGACACCTTTAAGTAGATTTGAAGATGTCTTGGATTAATAGAAGACTTATTAGGTGATTAGCAAGAAGGAAACAAAACAAATAAAAGAAGAAGAAAGAAAAGAACCCTAGAGCAAAAATAAATCTTTGTATCATAATACATTATTAATTGGTCTTATATTGAGGGATCCTATTATATTGAGAGAGCCTCTATCTAGGAACAACTGAAGGCTTTAATAAGAAATAACAAGGAATAAAATACAGAAAAAGGAGACCAATCATATACAAAAAACAAATATTTTTTATACATTGTGAAATATTTAGATTGAAACAAACATTTGATTTGGTTGACGCAAACTTGTATTTTGATTCTCTCTCTTTACTTTTATCTTCTATAGTTTACGTATATGTCTCAAATTAACTTAATTGGATATATATAATGTATTAATTTCCAAAACCATCCTCCCAATGTAGAAATTTCATTCATGATTGGCAATTATTTCGAGTTCCATTAATATGAAAAAGAGTAACAAACAGGTCAATTTTAGGCCAATCCAACCTGTTAACATTAATCCCTATTTCTTTGGCATTTCAACAGGAAAACCGGGTTCTCCTCTATAAAAATCATAGCTGTTAATCTAGTATCGGTCACTGCACTGTTTTTGTTATTAGGACAGTATGTACCGGTACCGGACTGTACTAGCGCACCGTATTGGGTTTTTTTGCTATAAATATTATGTATTTATGTAAATATATATATATATATATATGCATATACTATAAATGTATAAAATAAAATCTGATTATAGCAAAACATACACAAGTTATAAGTTGTTTAAAAAGTCTTCAAAACAATAAATCATAAGTTTCAAGTATTTTAAAAAGACTTAAACCACATACTAATTGTCTATTACATTCTAATAAAATGTCTAAGTATTCTGGTATAACAAATCACTATCAAAAGGTCTTAGCCATTGTTGTGTGTATATATATATATTCTAAATATAGAAATTACTCGTATTAAAAATTTAAAAGTCACCAAAACGAAATAACTAATATAAAATACAATGATAAATTAAAAACAGGGTAAAAAATCAAATAGTCTGGTACGTGTCAATATGTCTGGTACAGTTTGGTGTAGACTTGTAAGTTAACCGGCACAGTATTTAAATCTCTTTGCACCGTTAAGCACTAGATCGGTCGATGACGGACCTAGAATTTTCGATGGGGGCCAGCCAAGGTAAAAACAAAAAAAAATTATTCAAATGAGTGTAAGTTAAAAGAATTTTTTTTTTCTTTTAATTTTGGGTTGCCGGGGGGGGGGGGGGGGGGGGGGGGGGGGGGAGGCATTACACTATAGTGTTTTATAAATATACAAAAATCAATGGGAGTATAAGGCAATTTTAAAAATTTTGGAAGTGCTGTGACCCTTGCCCTCCGTCCGCTACTAGGTGGGGTATATACCGAGCCGTATTGACAAGTGCGGTGCGAAATTAACAATTATGATAAAAAGCTTCTCCACAATGCTCTCATCATCTCTTTTTCTCTCGAAAACCTTCTCTTTGTAAAATTCTTTCACGGCTTCCAAAAACCTCCGTCCTGAATCAAAGATGAACCCAATGTTGAGAGCACCACTAATAACAAACTCAATAGCAGGTAACGAAAAACGAGAGAGCAAGAGACCGGCCACGGCTATGGCACGACAGTGACCCTTGGTCGACTTCATTCGTTCGGCCCACAGGGTTTCGGCTAGGCCCATTTGTCTGCCAACTTGGATGGTAGACGTTGGTATAACGCTCCCGTATTTCAGCATGCGCCTTTGTGCTTTTGCTGTTTGGGCGGAAGAGGGGTTCCGTCAGAAGCCCACAACATTAGCTTTGTACGTACTTGGGTTTTATAGCTCTAAGTCTGGCTTGGGACCCCATTGTGCTCGGCATGGGACAAAAACGGGTTGGGTTATCGGTCAGTGTGGCGAGGCTCGGGCCTCGGGTTGGGTTTTCCCAGATCTTCAAGAAGGTGAATTTATTTGCTGGCGAAGTGGTCGCGGGTAATTTACTATTGGCTTATTCTTTGGTCAGCACAGATCGTGACCTTATATACTGGTGCAGTGTCGCGTGTTCTCTCATAAGTAATCCTCTTAAACATTTTATTGTACTTACATGATTTAATTTTAAATTAAGAAAAATTGTATTTTTACAGAAATTTTATGAAAAAATGCTCTACTAGAATTATTGAGATGTCGTACTGGCATTTTTTTTATATGAAAAATTCATTTCTACACAATTTTAATTAAAAAAAACAAAAAAATTACACGAGAATGATGTGTCAATTGTATTTTGAAGTTTGAAACAATACTATGTTTCGATTTAAAATGAAACAATAAAAAACAACCACATCATTCAGTACAAAAATTATGTTTATATAGAATTACTTTTTGTTTTGAAGTGATGAGTCACAATTTAGTTACATCATTTTGTAACTAATTTTGTACTCTTTTGATCATATGACATTACCCTTAAATTAATGTGTGTGACTTGCATATATGAGTTTATGCAAGGATGGTTATGAAGGTTAGAAGTTTTGACAATTAAATTCCTCCTTGAAGCTCTTAGCTATAAATGAAACGAAAAAGAAAAAGGAAGAAATTGATAGTTGATGATACATTTTGAATAATCTAGAATGGGTTAATTCTAATTTCACATGTTTAGCCACTGTGAATTGGTTGTAATACATGGCTATAATTGTTTCACAGCTCAGTGCATGAAATTTTCGTCACTACAAGATTTGGAGAGAATCGAATGTTTGTAGTATTATTTTGTGCAAAAATATGCAATCTTACTTTGTGCAAAGAGATTGTTTTCATATTTTGTGACATGCACTTAAGTCGTAATAAAGTTAGCATACCTACAATCTTATTGTATTAAAGTAAGACGCACATTTGTTATTAATCCTATAAAGTTCTTGATTTCATATTTTAACTTTTTAGGCATGAAATATATAAATATTGCTTCTAGTAGCAAAGTCAAAGAATTGTATGGAGCATAGAAGTGACTCTTGATGGCCACTTCAATGATTGATTTTATGATGGGCCTTGAACAAGAATCCTGTCTTTATATTCATTGGCAGATAATTATTGGATGATGAAGGATTTTGAACTCCAATATTATTTTTAATTATAGTTTGAGATTTCTAAACCTTGTTTGGAGTATTTCTGAAAGTAACGGGTTAATTATATTTTCATAATTTTGTGTTTAAATATCCTTGCATCATTCAGTGCTGGATATGAGTGTGCAACTTCCTATAAATAACATTGTTAATAATTTGTAATTTTATTTGGTGTGAGATGTTTTGCAGAGTATCTTGTAGTTCTGTAATCTTTATTTTACTGGATTCGTCTACCCTCAAGATTTATGTCCTCCATACTCTTTCGAATAAGAGATCTCTAAGTGCCACATTAATTAATAACAAATCTAAGGGCGGTAATTATTGATGATAAAAATTCAAATACCTTATTCATTTTTATCTCTAATTTTTTTACCAAAGAAATAGATAGGTATTAGTTTTTTATAAGGTTGATGGTTATGGGGGTTAGATTAATTTTTTATATATGCTGCACCTTTAGAATGGTTATATGGAGGGAGCTGAACCCTATTTCACTTTGATCTCTATGTAAGTTAGACTTACTGGGGGAAGAAGAGAGCCCACTCCTAAGGAAAAACTAGCCTATCTTTAATTGCATTCCACTGAAAACATGAAGAACAATCAAATTTAAAAAAGCCATCCTAGCGTCCAAAAAAAATCAGGAAGATATAGATTACGGTTCTTCATATAAAGTGAAGAAAATGCTAAAACCATTCAAGATGAGGACTATCCTTTATAACCTGCTACTACTTTATTTATTTATTTATTATAAATAAATATAAATTCGTTTTCTTCTCGTTTTCGTAACACGTCAAGTAAAAAAAAAATGGCTTTCACTTTATTTTATTAACATGTATTTTACTTTTCCTTTCTTTTCTTTTTCATCCGTAAATTCAAAATCAAAATACAACATTAACGAGAAAATATTTCAGTAACATGGCAAACACAAATTTAGCAAACATTTTATGTTAGCAGAAGGGAACTTTATAGGCTTTCTTTTCCCTTTTTTTTTTTTTTTGGTTTGATAAATGTAAACTTAGATGCTAGATGTAGGTATATGTCTATAGGTTCGTATATATGGACATTTACATACATCGTTTTATTTTATTATATCCGGCAGATTATGATCGGTCAAACATGATCCAACCACTGAACAAATATAGACCACTTCATGCAAACCTAGCTGTGTAGAAACCGTGCATGGTGGAATGTCTGTTTTGGTGTGTATGTGATTGTGAGCAGTGAGCATGTGACTCTCTCTCTCTCTCCCTCTCTCTCTCTCTCTCTCTCTCTCTCTCTCTCTCTCTCTCTCTCTCTGTTGTGAGATAAAGAAAACACGGACCAATAGGGCCGACTATTTTGCTTTGTCCAAAAAATTAAACAATACAATATGGGAAATGCAATTCTTTTAAAAAAAAAAATTGTGCAAAAAATCTCATTAGAATGATGTGGTAGCGTCATTTTTTTAGATAAGAGCTATCATAATTGGTGTTTTGTTTTAAAAACGAATTATTTTTATCCAAATAAATTACTCTAGTGATAAATTTTGTATCATTTTTTCTGTTCAATATAGTAATAATTACTGACCCTGGTTTTTTATTTTTGCTTTTGTTTATTTTTTAGTATAGGAATGGACTCCAATTCAAACTGAACATGAGTATTGACAAAACATAGCTCAAATCTACTAAGTATTGCTCCTAGTTTTACTGAATAATTTCAGAAATTATTTGAAAGAATTTGTGATTAGTGCATCTATACATGAAGTCCTTATTTTTTCTTGTCACCTTTGTCTTGTGGCCTCTAGGTTTTAGCTGACTTGGGAAAAATAAAAAATAAAAAATAAAAACAAAATATCGCACGTTTAAATTTTTTGCGAAGGCCATTCAAAAATTCGGGTGCTATTTATCAAAGAATAAACAAGGTAGGTGCAAAGACATCTATTCAACTACATTGAACAAACCTATGTGATTGGTGTGGCACTTTAATCAAGAAGGAAATTACTCCATTCCATTAGTTATGTATCAACGTTCCAACAAAAATACTTGTATGCATCAAAAACCCCAGGTTCAGCGGGGTAGATGCATTAAAAAAGGACAAATTTTAGCGGACGGTGCCGCTACAGTTGGTGGCGAACTCGCTTTGGGGAAAAATGTATTAGTAGCTTATATGCCATGGGAAGGTTACAATTCTGAAGATGCAGTACTCATTAGCGAGCGCTTGGTATATGGAGATGTTTATGCTTCTTGGCTATCAAGTAGCTTTGAATATGTTAGATAGGTCTTGTTATGCTCAGAATGGCTACATATGTACAATGTCTGCAATGGAGTCTACAAAGACTATTTCCAAACCATTGTCCTATCCTCCTAACTGATGAAATAGTTGATTGGGGTCCAAAACCTTTCAAGATTTTTGAACATTGGTATAAGATGAACTCTTTCAATCTCCTCACAAATGAATCTTGATTATCCTACAATGTTCAAGGCTAGGCAATTTTTGAAGAAATCTCATAACATCAAAAGGGTCCTAAAAGAGTGGTATAAGAGTAAGTCAAAATCTTGGGAAAGAAAATTTAAAACGTTAGGAGAAGAGCTTCACAAGTTAGATTTGCTGAATGAATGACGCAGCGAAACTTTAAAGAACAAGAAACTCAGCTCCAATCCGTTGATTCACAATGAATGCCGAATTAAAACTCTTCTTTCAACCTAGAGAATTACCACGAATCACAGGTTCAAAGGCATCAAGCGTTTGTTGATTCGCAAGAATACCGAACGATTGGGAAAAGTGCAATTTTCAAGCACAAATTTTATTAAACTTCCAAAACTGTTGAAAATAGGTTAAACAATAGTATATATAGCGGCACGCAACCCTAGGGCCCCAGAACAAACCGGGTTAAATAAAAGAACTAACAAAAGCCCAAAAATAAACAAGCCCAAAACATAAAACGGGCTAAAAAAACATACTTAGAGACGTTTTTTCACGTTTCTTAGGCCAAAAAATCATTTTATATTTTTCCCTTTCTCCGGCTCGTCGCAAGGTTTTTGAAAACATATTATAATAGAAAAACGGAATTACGAGTCAAAAGTTATAGCCAATTGAAGTTTACCGACCACCGGCCCGGGTATATCGCCGCCGCCGCATCTCCAAATAATCCTCGGCTATGCGATCCGCATCAATGAAGAGGCAAATCATATGATCAAATGCAAACAACCAAGGAAATTAAGAATAAACTTTGGAAAACTTATCTTAGAGAGGAATATGACAGTAAACAGAAATCAAGAAAGTTATGACTACAATTGGGAGATAGAAACACAAGGTTTTTCCAAACTTCAATGAAGGTTAGATTTAGAAAGAACTTCATAGGACAACTAACAGTGTGTGGGAGGGTGATTTTTCAACCAGATCAAACAAAGAGGAAATCTTCTCTCATTTTCAGTCAATGTTCATAGAGGATTATAAGGATAGCCCAATTCTAGGAGGAAAGGCCAAAGGGAAGCTAAGCATGGAAGATCAAATAGTTCTGGAGGAAAATTTTGGAGAATTGGAAGTCTGGAATGCTCTAAAAAGTTGTCATGGCAATAAGGCTCCAAGGCCAGATGGGTTTAAGATAGTTTCTGGAAGAATTACTGGAAAATGGCAAAGGAGGACATTCTAAAATTTATACTTCAGTTCTACCTCAATGGCAAGCTAGTTAAGGGTATAAATTATTCTTTCATCACTCTGGTTCCTAAGTAAGAGTCACTCGATACGTTATCTAGCTATAGACCTATTTTTTTTTTTTTTTCTACTTTCCTCTATCTACAAGATTCTTTCAAAACCCTTTCTCTCAAGATAAAGAAAGTGATGGATGGAATAATAGGGATGAATCAAACAGCCTTTGTAAAAGGCAGGCAGATTCTGGATGCGATACTGATTGCAAATGAAGTTATTGATGAATGGGGGAAGAAAAAGAGACATGGATTAGTCATAAAACTTGACTTTGAAAAGGCTGTTGACAATGTGAACTGGGATTTCCTCTTGCAAATGCTTTCAAAAATGAATTTTGGATCAAAATGGAGATGGATTAAAGAATGTCTCTCAAGTGCCTGGTTATCTGTTCTGGTCAATGGATCTCCCACAAAGGAGTTCAAAATGCAAAAGGGACTGAGGCAAGGTGATCCCCTTTTACCTTTTCTCTTCATTATTGTCACTAAAAGCCTTAATGTACTTCTTCAAAGAGCCAAATCATTAGACCCCATCAAAGGCTGCTCTATTGGTTCAAAAGGTATGTTCCTCTCACATCTTCAGTTTGTAAACGATTCTTTGCTATTTTATTCTGGAAACTTAAACGAAGCTGTCAACCTAAAAGGGATTTTGAGGTGTTTTGAGCTATTTTCTGGTCTTAAAATAAATTTTCAGAAATCCTTGGTTTTTGGTGTGGAGTCCTAAATGAGATTTTCATGGTAAAAGTCCAAAACATTTTCAAATATAAAATTCATTTCCTACCAATGAAGTACTTAGGCCTTTCTATTGGTGCAAATCCTAGAAACTCCATCTGCTGGAATGAAGTGTTGAAGAATATTAAAAAGAGGCTTGCTCCTTGGAAATAGAGATTTTTGTCAATTGGAGGAAGACTAACTCTAATAAAATATATCCTTACCCATCTCTCTACCTATTATTTATCAATGTTTAGACCTCCTTTAAACGTTTTTAAAGAAATTGATAAACTGTAAAAAAGCTTCTTGTGGGAGTATCAGAATGACAAAAAAAGGATGCATTGTGTAAAATGGAGCAAGATTACATCTAGCAAGCAGAAAGGGGGGTTGGGTCTTGTCCTAATTAGAGTGATGGATATGGCTCCACTAGCTAAGTGGAGGTGGAAATTTTCGAAGGACATAAATGCCCTATGGAGGAAGGTTATATGTCAGAAATATAAATGGAAGAAATCAAGATGACTATTTCTAGATGAAAATGAACAGAACTACTTAACCATGATGAATGATATTATGTTGTTCAAGGAAGATCAGCTAGGTTTCAAAAAAGTGCTTCAAGATAATCTTAAAATCTCCATTGGAAATGGATTATCAACTTCTTTTTGGGAGGAGCCTTGGGTGGGGGATTCTCTATTTAAAATTAGATTTTCTAGGCTTTTTTCTTTGCCAGAATAGAAAGAGGCAAAGATTGCTAAATTTCAAAATGAATCAGAGGAGTGGATTTTCAAATTTCAAAGAGAGCTTTTTTTCTTGGGAAAAATCTTGCTTGGAGGATTTAAAAAATATTGTCTGCAATGTACCGATCAGAAGCAACAATTATAACTCAATCCTTTGGTAAGGATATTAAAACTTTGAATTCATAACAAGCTCATTTTGCAAAGCGGTGGAAGCCAGTCTGAATCATGAAGATTTTGGAGCAGCATGGATTTGGAAATCATGGGCTAGCTTAAAGGTTCAAATTTTTTGTTGGTTGGCTCTCCAATGCAGAATCAAATCAAAGATTTTTCTGATGCAAAGAAAGATGTTAAAACCATTTGAAAATCCTCTTTGTGTTTTTTGTAATGAGGAAGTGGAGGACACAAATAACCTCCTATTTAAATGCAATACTTTATGGCTTATTTAGAACAAAATCCTTGAATGGTGGGGAATTCAACGGGTTAGTCCTTTTTCTCTACAGATCCATAGTGATCGGTGGTTTGATCAAAAGCATCGAAAGCTTGGTAAGCCAATTTGGGAAGCTCTGTTTATGGCTATTATATGGAAGCTCTGGGAGAATGTGGTTGAGGATATAAAGCTTCAGGTCTTCTCTTGGGTTCAAGCCAAAACAAGAGATGGATTGTGCAACTGCTTCAATTTCTTCCATTCTATTGAAGGGTAAAATCTTTGGACTTATCTATCATAAGTCTATAGTTTTGTCTTAGTTGGGTGGGTTCCTTGCTTCGATTGGATGGGGTTGGTTGAAACCTATTCAACCATTGTCTTTGTTAGGAAGTTATGCTTTGTAAAGCCTCTTTGGCTTGTATTGCTCTTCCTCCTTTTCATTAATTAATAAATTTTCATCTTTTCCTATTGACAAAAAAAGAATGTATTAGATTCTAGTGAGAATAGAAGAGCAGGTGAAGGCACAAGTAATGAAGTGTCCCAGACTTGGTGTAAGAAGCTATGGATATTGCAAGTTCCCTTAAAAGGTGAAGCTATTGTTTTGGTGCCTTTGCCAAAATATTCTACCTACTTTTGCTAATCTATCAAAAAGGAAGGTGTATACTACGAATAGTTACTATCATTGTGGAGAAACATCAGAGCATATTTTTATACATTGCTGGTGGGCTACTGAAGTTTGGTATTTGGTACTAGACAATGAAACGTTTTCTCCACGGCATACAGGAAGCTTCAAGTGTTGGGCTAGGGAGGTAGCATCTAAATGTTATTGGTATTGTCTTGAGCAGTTGATAGTTCTGGCTTGGGTGATTTGGAATGAATGTAATAGGGTAGTTCATGGAGGAAATGGACAATAACCTTTGGACTGTGTAGAATTTGCAGCTAGTTACTTGAAGGAGTATAAAGAAGGCATGTAGCGTGCTCCACAACCGAAAGCCTAGAGTGTAGGAAGATGGTCCCCTCCTCCGAAAAATTCTTATAAGATAAATGTGGATGGGGCGATAAAATCTACTAAGGGATGCATTGGTATAGGGGTAATATTGGTAATGAGCTTCCTATAGCCGCTCTTGCACAAAACCTTACAAGTGTTTACTCCACTATTGTGGTAGAAGCATTTGCAGTGTTGAGAGGTCTCTATTTTGCTGCTGAAATTAGGCTACATAAGATTGTTCTTGAAAGTGACTCACCCCCTGTGATGTCTACTATTTCACCCACAAATGACGAGCTATCTAGGATCAAAATTCTAGCTGATGAGTTTAAGCTTATGCTCAATAAATTTGTCTCTGCTAGTGTTACTCATGTTTATAAGGATTGTAATTCTGTTGCTCATGTTTTTGCAAAACATGCTCTCAATGTTACTAATTTTGTAGCATGGATGGAGAATGTCCCTAAATGGGCTATGTTCCCACTTACAGCTGTTGCTACTAATTCTTAATAAAATCCTTGATGTGTCTTCTGAAAAAACTTAGCCTTGTCTATAGTTTTGCTAAAGGATGAATATTAATGTAACCCTAGAGTAGGTATGACTATGGTTATGTGCAATCATAACGTATGTCAATGATAAGTAAAGAAACAAACCAATCACGCAATCGACACACGATATTTTGTTGTGGAAACCCAAATCGGAAAAAAACCATATGTTCACTTTGCTGGACAAAGATCATGCACTAAAAACCAATGTCAAACAGTTATAAGATCATTTATAACCCAATCCCGAATCGACTCCTTGATACTAGGTTGACTTGAACTTGCTCGATTCCTCAATACACCATTACCATGCTTAACCACCATATAGATCCCCTTAGTATGGATTTCGCGACTTGAACTCCTTCAAGACTTCGATCCTCTTTAATGATGTTGAAGACGATTTGTTGTTAAGAACCAATCGTGAACATTAAAGATGTTTAGAGAACTTTTCTTTTGTATATTTTGAATAGCAATTGACATAATGAACTTCAGAAGGCATACCTCAATATATAGGTAGGCCAAAAAAGTTTTTGGTACACTTCCCTAGGTTAGAAATCTTGTGCATCTTAAGGCCTCGAAGTCTTGCGAGGTTTTACGAGATTCAATATGCTAGAAAGGGTCTTCACTATTTCTTCTAGAAGGATGTCGCAAAGTCCTGCGAGGTCCATCGAAGTTCAACTAGAATAGACACCCTCTCAGTTTCTTCTTGGGAGGTCCATTGACCTCCAGCGAAGTCCTACAAATAACAACTAACAGTGACTCCTCGTTGTTTCTTCCTCCGAGGTCTAGCAAGGTCCAGCGAGGTCCATCGAGGTCCTGCGAAGAATAATCTCAATCACCTTATGTATCATCCAAGGCTTTCTTAGCACAAGCTCGAATGAATAGACATTAAGACCATGCCAAAGGCTTATGATAGACTCCACAATATCTTAAATTACAAAGAGAAACACGGGTTATGAAATTTAGCCAATTACATGATCTTACAATTTCCCCCTTTGGCAATTTCATGACCAAAATCCTATACTAAAATGTGAATTCTAAAATGTGAATTACAAATAAGATCATGGCTTTACAATGAGTTTCTTCAAAGCATAAGTATGTTGTCTATCATACACCAAGCATTGCAAACTCTTATACTTGCACAATATAAACTAAACAAAGAACTCATCAAGTGCAACAGTGCAAGAATGCATTGTTAGCTCACAATATATCTCTCTTTTTTTGGAACAAATTGTCAAAGTAAGCAATAAAAGCAAGAGTGACACATGATAACAATAAGCAAGTCTGATATGAAAGTAGGAACATAGTACACTACACAAAAAGAATTACCTAGAAGCCTACAAAAGAATCAAAACTCAACACAAGTACTCATCAACATATCAAGACCAATAACCAAAAAGACATCTACAACTAGCAACATAAATAAATGTAAAGCAAAACTAAAGGCTAGGTGGGGCAACCAACAACAACAATCCATGAGACCCTAGGAAATTCCTCTTTCGTTGTTGTTGTCAGAGGAATTGAAAAGTGAAGAAATAAAGGCATTACGGGTTTTAAAATAAGGGAACCCCTAGGTCTGATTTTTATGGCCATGAGGTCTAGCTAGGTCTCGCGATGTACCTTAGGAGATTTCGCAGCCTTGAAGTTTTGCGAATTTAGTAGAAAGGCTTAAAACTACCAAAAATGCTGGTAATTTTTCAAAACAAGTGTTTTAGAATCAGCATATCTATCAACAAAGCACAAAATATACCCCAAGCGACTCATATTGACTTTATTTTGAAAATATCAACATCAAACTTGCTCAAAGATCACAAAAAGATGAAAACAATTGGTCATAAGGTGATCGAAAGTATATCCATAACAATATATGATGAATGCATGAACTTCATTGAAATCAATGAGAATATAGATCCTAGGCGTGATCAAGAATATCACATCATGAAGAAACACATGATGAAACTCATGACTTAGAAGTCAAACCCATGTCATCCTATACTCATAATTCAAGCACTCCTCAACAATGGTAGCTATACTCACACTCACTAGTAGCCCTTTCCATCAAAGATATACAACTAATAGGAGAGGAAATCACATGAACATGATCAATCTAGTTATCAGAAGCTTCAAGTAGTTTTTAAAATGATATTTTTTTTAGAAATAACATAAAAAGTGGATTCCACATTCTAAGAGATCTCATGAAGTAGGCATCAAATGAAAATAAATCACAAGTATAACAAAGATCACCAAAACTATTGACTCATTAGAATGTAAGTAATGAAACATATAAGATTCAATCTTAAATATGTCATCACATCAATCAACTTATGTAGAATATTTTAAGCCAATGATTAGCACAATCAGACCAAGACACACAAAAGCAAAAGCTTTTTGAAATTTTTTCCAAACATTTATATATGTATAAAAAAAATCATAGCTCTAGGATTAAGCTAAACATGATGAACATCCTAGTCTATGTCACAAACAACCTTTACTTAACAAGGCTTGCCCCTACTTATTTTGTAGGAGTTTTCAAAGAATTTAAATCATATTTTTTCACCCAAATAACATTTGTCTTAGGCTTGACAATGATCTCATGTGTTTTGGATGTTGTCCTAGGTTTTGCCTTAGCATTATGGTTTCTCATTTTGCCATGATTTTAGAAAATTTCCTTGCAAATCTATTCACATGATTAGTAAGAACTCTAATATAATTTTTTAACCTTCATAATGATTCATAGGTTGATGTTGAGCATGAGAATTAGGAACCCTATTTAGTTTGCGACAATAAGGTCTAATGTAACTAAATGCACCCCAATAATGTCAAACATGATTAAACTTTGATGATTGTACAATCTTAGAATATTTGGGCTTTACATGAAAAGTGGTGAACTTATAAGGCAAATGCTTAGTCTCCCAACTAGGGCAATGAGGCTAGATATGACCCTTATCACCACAATGATACCAAGTAGAAACAAACCTAGTAAGCTTGGTCTCAGCAAAAGACACAACAAATGCATGTGTGGTGGTTTTCTTCACAAACTTGGCCTTTAAATTAGGACAATGAAGCCTAATGTGCCGTTTAACTCCACAATGGTGGTATGAGAAAACAACCTGGTTATGAGAAAACAACCTTAGCATGCTTAGACTCACATGGTATGGAAAACTTACCTTGAGCCTTCATAGAATTAAGCTTACTTGCTGGTTGGGAAGATGTAATCGTCTACTTTGTGTATCCAATTCCAGTCATGTTATAAGATATCCTTTATGCATTCTAAATTTAATGAATCTTTTGTGAACTTGCATCAAATTTCCTAAAAGACAGATGAACATTAGCAAGTTCAATTTCAAGCTTTTTCACTTTTTTCTTCCAGTGCCTTTTTGAACTCCTCCCTGTCATGTGCATCTTTCTTAAGAAACTTAACTTTATCAAACAAGGTTAATCTATGAGTCTTCAATTAACTAAATTCATCTTGAGCATCAATGTTCTCCTTTTTCAGAACTTCAACTTCGTCCAATACCTTTTTCAATTTTGTTCCTAGTTTGACATTGACTTTTGTCAATTTGTAGTATTGCTGATAAAGTTGATCATAGGCCAATTGGAGCTAGATGAAAATTCAATTACCTCAGATGTAGAGGCTATAAAAGCTGCGAAGTTCTCAAAACCATCTTCTTTGCCAAACTCTTCTTTATTTTCTGAATCACTTCATGTGACTGTCAAAACTTTGCTTTCATTGTTCTTCTTCTTGTTAGGACAATCTTGTGCAATGCGTTCATAGCCATGGCATTCAAAGCATTGTTTTTTACCAGACTTATCTGATGACTTCCTTACAAACTAGATCTTATCAAAAGATTTTCCTTTAGTTTTACCAAAATAAGGAGATTGACCTTGTTGTTGTTTATTAAAACATTTATTGAACTTTTTGACAAACAAGGCCATAGCCTCAAGACCCATTTCAAAATCACTATTATTAGCTTCATTCATGCTTTCCTTAATGTCATTTAAGGCAATACCTTTATTCCTTTTAGGTTGCTGAAAATTAGCTTTAAAGGTTTGCAAAAAACCCACTAAGTATTCTACCTTTATAGTGTTAAAATCCTTGCTTTCTTCTATTGCCGTAACCTTGGCTTAAAATGTCTTCGATAAAGATTTTAAAATTTTTGGAACAAGTTTAGATGGAGAGATTTGTTCACATAAGTTGAAACTTGAATTGACGATTTCACTGAGTTTAGAATAGAATTAATCAAAATTTTCATCGTTTTTCATTCTCGAAGTTTCAAAAGCAGTAGTAAATTGCCGAAGTTTGGCTATCATCACAAATGTAGTATCTTCATGAGTAATTTGTAAGATATCTCATGCTTCTCTAGTGATTTCACAGTTGGAGGTTCGATGAAACTCTTCTGATGTGACACCATTATAGATGGCATTCATGGCTTTACTGTTCCAACCAAAATTTTTAATATCAGTTTATCCCATTGATCTGATATTTTTAAAATCGTTATTTTTCCAGATGCAACAGTTGGTGGAGTCTAGCCATTAACAAAAGCAAGTCAAACACGTTCATCGATTGACTTAAGAAAAGTTTTCATCTTTGCTTTCTAGTAGGGGTAGTTAGTTCTATTAAGCAAAGGAGGTCTAGCAATAGAACTAACTTCCTTATGCAAATCCATAGATTTTGGCTACTAGGATCTCACTCTTTTAAAAATCAAAATATTTTTGAGTGTCTTGCTCTGATACAATTTAAAAAGCCTAGTCTTGTCTATAGATACAATCCTATATTAGGTATGACTATGGTCATGTGCAACCACAATGTATGTCAATAATAAGTAACGAAACAAACCAATCATGCGATCGACACACGATATTTACTATAGAAACCCAAAATGGAAAAAAAACAATATTTTCACTTCGCCAAACAAAGATTATGCACTAAAAACCAATGTCAAATGATTACAAGATCACTTACAACTCAATCCCCAATCAACTTCTCGATCACTAGGTTGACTTGAACTTGTTTGACTCCTCGGTACACCGTTACTGTGCTTGACCACTGTACATAACCCCTTAGTACCAATTTCGCATCTTGAACTCCTTCAACACTTCAATCCTCTTTAATGATGTCGAAGATGATTTGTTGCTACGAACCAATCATGAGTATCAAAGATGTTTAGAGAACTTCTCTTTTGTGTATTTTGAATAGCGGCTCACATAATAAATTTAGGAAGGCATACCCCAATATATAGGTTGGTCAAAAAAATCTTTTGGCACACTTCCCTAGGTCAAAAAATCTCGCGCATCTCAAGGCCATGAGGTCTTGTGAGGTCTTGCATGATTCAATATGTCAAAAAGGGTCTAGATTATTTCTTTTAGCGTGATATTGCGATGTCCCGCGAGGTCCTTCGAAGTTCAGTTGGAATAGACACCCTCTCTATTTCTTCCTGCGAGGTCCATCGACGTCCAAAGAACTCCTGCAAATAACAACTGACAGAGACTCCTCTCTGTTTCTTCCTTCGGGGTCTGGAGAGGTCCATCAAGGTCCCTCGAAGAATAATCTCAATTACCTTATATATCATCCAAATTTTTTTTAGCACGAGCTCGAATGAATAGACATTAAGATCATGTAAAATGTTTGTGATAGGCTCCCCAACATCCTAAATTACAAAGAGGAAAACGAGTAACAAAATTTAGCCAATTATATAATTTTACATATTCTATCAAAAAAAAAAAACTTATGTGATTTTTCTATTCCGTCATCATTGAGTTTTTGTATTAAATAAAAATATTCAATTGTAAGATAGTACAAACTACTGCACTCATGATAATGTGGTACCCATTAAATATATAGAATGTAAATATCATTAGTGTAGTAGTACCCTAAAAACATTACATCCACTAAAATTTAGTCATTATAGTGTGAGAAAGGTAAATATCATTTTATAGAAGTAGTAGCCTGAAAACATGGTGCTACCTACATACTGAATTTTTTTCACTAGATTAATGACAGTTCCTAAGCCACAGTTTTTTTATTCATATCGTGCATCTCTTGGAGAGAGAGAGAGAGAGAGAGAGAGATAAAAACATTTGGTCTTGTAAAACCATTGATAATTTGTGATAGCTTTAAATGGATAGAGTACCTACAAATTCTAGATAGAAAAGTAAGAAAGGGAAAAAAAAAAGAAAAGAAAAAAGATTTCCCAACCTAGAGAACTTGCATTCTTCCGGCACTAGGTATAGCAAATAGCAACTGTCTCATAAAAAATAAATTCATTTAGTATCACTCGATTATCATACACAAATCATTCCAATGTGATGTTCAATAAGAAATTTATGAAAGAATGGTATTTTTCTTTGGGTTTAATGAATGAACCTGCAATATGTTTTGTCGGTCATGCACAACCTTTGCATGAGTATATGCAGAACCCGGGTACAATAAATTGGAATGAAAGTGCCACAAAAAATGATTGCTGATATTCCATTTTATGTTAGTTTTTGGATTGGGTCATGGATTCAAATCAAGCGCCCATAGTGGGCCTACCCGGTAACTAATGGGTACAAAGTCATACATGTGACATGTCCTATTAGATAATAACCTGGTGCTTCTTAGATGTCTATATAAACATAAAGTGCAACCAAAGTTAAATACAATCAAAGTTAAATAGAATCCAATATATAGTTGTTAGTGTGTTGCCACTTTTATTGAGGTTTGCACAACATTGTGAGCTATCAGTTTTTTTTCCATTAGAATGGAATTATTTTCTACATCTTTTTATCAGAGGCCCTCCCTAGCTTACATTTGATTTGGTTGGCATGGACTTGTAATTTCGATTCTCTCTCCCTCTCTCTCTACCCCGCTTATCTTCTATAACTTGTCTGTCTCCACTTAATTAGCATGCATACATGTTGATATATAGTATTGTTACAACAAACAGTATTATGACAAACAATAGGGACCATCCAATGAGCAACTAACTGTTATTTACTCACCTTATTTTGCATTGTCCCAAAAAAAAAAAAAAATTGATATAATATTGGAAGAAAGTTTATATATTGGAAGATTGGGCTTTAGAGCTTATAATTCCCTTCTTTAGCCAGGCACAATTTTAGCCCAAGTAAAAGTTTTCCTCTTTTCTTTTGTTAAAGTGAGTTATCTTAGGCAATTTACATTTTTATTTTATTGGAATAGCTTTCTTCATATAGATGCAAAACATCATGACTAATATGTTGGGTTTGAAGTTTATTGTATGACGTTTTTGTATTGGGTAATGCTATATAAATAATATATATATATATATAATTATTACTAGAATGACGTGGTTGAATGAGAGTCATTCACCAAAAAGCAAAACACTCGTCATGATGGTTCTTATTTACAAAATTACTATTGTCACATTAATGCAGTGAGATTTTCTGTACAAATTTTTTATAAACATATAATTTTCCTTTAACATTTTGGCTACCAAAGGGTGAAGGACACGCAACATTTCAACACCATTGTCTATCAAAGATAATAATAATAATAATAATAATAATAAGTTGGCTCAGCTTGTCCTCTTTGTATTATTCATACGAAAACAAACTGGACATAAGAATGTATCGACAAAAAGAGCCATTTAGAGAGCAGCTGTTCGAGACTCATTTGGGAGGATTGATTCTCTAAAATGGCTAACAATGTCATTTTAAGGAGTTTATTAGAGATGCTCTGAGCCGTGGTTTTTTATTCATATGCCTATAAATGTAAAATGTTGGTTCCCAAGGGAACTTTTGCTTTTCTTTCACTTATTTTTCTTTGGTCTTTTTTTCTTTTTTTTTTTTTTCGGGATTCCATCCTCTTCACAATCATCTTAGCTACAATAACCAAAGCCCCAATATTGTGTAGTGTGTTTAGTGTATTTGTATGTCTATAAATTTAATATGTTGGTTCCCAAGGGAACTTTTGCTTTTCTTTCACTTATTTTTCTTTCGTCTTCTGGGATTCCATCCTCTTCACAACCATCACAGCTACAATAACCAGAGCTAATATTGTGTAGTGTGTTTAGTGAAGCAGAAAAAAGTGGCAATGGCAGAAGTAGGTTCCTTGGCAATCGAAAAGTGCTTGCACACTTCGATTGCTTTCTTGCACAACACTCCACTGGTGCTACATATATTGTAACTCTTCTTTCATTGTAATTCATTCATGCTATATTTGGATCAAATATTTGGTGAGAAAAAGTAAAGGGAAGAGAATATAAAATTACATCGTATGTTTGGTTGTTAAAGAAAGTGGAAGGTAAAAGAACATAACAAGGAAAGTAAGGATTTGAAAGGACTCATTATTTTGTTCTCTTTTCATACACATTTTTCTTTTTCTTTTCTTTTTTCTTGATAAATTCAAGTTCCATACACAACATCAAGGTTATTCTCTCTCTCTCTCTCTCTCTCTCTCTCTCTCTCTCTCTCTCTCTAGCATAAAACCCACAAAGGAGCTCCACTAAAGAATGATAAAGCAGTTTTATCATTCAAGAAAGATGATTGCACCTGGGGAATTGCAGTTCTACCAACTAGGCCTGTCAACGGATCGGATCTGGTCCAGACCATTTTTGGTAAGACTCAATCCGTTATCCAGATCCAATAAGAGATACAATAAGATTCAGATCTGTTAGATCCATTTACTATTAGAATGGATATGAGCAAACCCAATCCAAAAAATGCTTTATTATTACTTTTGCCTATTATCTATCCAAAAATTCTAGAGAGATCAAGATTCAAACCCTAATCTCTATCTCTTGCGCCTCTCTCTCTCTCATGCCTCCCTCTCTCCCTTTCTCTGTTGCTGATAACTCTTCCATTTCCGGTAGGCAATAGATTTCTTGGCGAACTCTCAACTGGACTTGCTCATGGTGAGGTCTTTGCAAAAGATTTGAGAACTCTTAATTAGGTTTTGAACAGATGCAATGATTACACTCTAAAAGTGTAATCTCGATCCCCTAATAGTGGATTCTTAGCTCTAGTTTAGGTATTAAATTAGTATTTTATTCTTAAATTATCCTAAATATGCCTTTTTGATATAATTGTAGAAATTGAATCTTAATTATCGAAGAAAAGGCCAAAAATGTATCACCAAGAGATCACCATTCCGACCAAGTGATCGCCAGTTCCATCGAGTGCTTAGATATCGAAAAAGGGAACCGATTGCTAGATTCTGTAAGCCATTTTCACTGATTGCTTATAAAGCGCTAACTTCAGAGTGCCATCTTTACCGATTGATTCAGGAGCGCTCAACCGAGCGATCGGTGGCTTGACCAAGTGCTCTCCTTACAGAGCCCTGTTTTTGTCCACTGTATAAAAGGCCATTTTAGGCATTTTTGGAGGCTATCTCTCACTTTTATACTTAGATATTTTAGATATAGTTTATATTTGAGAGCATTGTAGAGAGATAGAATATGTCAAATTGTCTAGAGACAATTCTGGAAGGGTGGACTTGGCATATTGAGGAATTTATACTTTCTCGAAAACTTGCCGAAGTGCTTGGGGGCCAAATGGTCATTTTGACCAAATGTCACCAAAATGGATTCGGAGTCAATTGGAATGGAATATTGAACATGTAGGACTATCTGGAGATAGTTTTGGAAAGGTAGACTTACCATCTCAAGAACTTAGTACTTTCTCGAGGTCGTATCGGTCTACTAAGGGGTAGAATGGTCATTTTGATCGGGCATCACCGAAATTGGTCCAGAGTCAATTGGAATGACATATTGAACATGTTGGAATGTCCAGGGATAATCTTGGAAGGTGGACTTACCATCTTGAGAACTTGGTACTTTCTCGGAGATGTGCCGGGTTCGATGAACTTACCGTCTCGAGGGGTTTTTACTTTCTCGCAACCTAACACTCTGCCAACCTTCATTTACATCAAAGACCTTTTTCCAAGCCTACATTATAGAGTGTATGACTTTGTCAAGAATTTCTTGGAGAGTGTACCATGCTAGACCAGGGTAGGGGTCCGCTTGAGAGCGGGGTACACTAGTCGAGAGTTACTTGCTGAAACATCAGATTCCGCTAGAGCAGGGTGAGAGCCCACCTGAGAGCGGGTTGCACTGGAAGTAATTTTTGGCTGAGGGGATGGAGTCCTTTAGAGTAGGTGTAATCTGCCTGAGAATGAGGTGCACTGGAAGGGATATTTGGCTAAGGGGATGGACTCCGCTAGAGCGGGGTTTGGGGTCTACTAGAGCGGGGTTGCCTGGGAGCCTTTGAACATATGACAATATCTTTGTTGTTTTTCTTTGTTTCCTTGATCTTGGAGGTTGATTTGGAGTTTGTTTTGAGCATAATTACATACACTAAGAACACTCAATCTCACTTAAGTCATCTAAACAATGCACAAATGGCCAATTGACCAAACAATCTCCCCCCTTTTGGCCATTTTGTGACAAATACCTTTATTACATAGAAAATCTCTTATTCCCCATAGCTACACATGAAGGATAATCAATCCCAAACACCATTTGACTTGCACCTACAACCAAGGCTTAAAACACGATCAAGTGACGATATGAAATACAAATAAAACACACTCCCTCTCAACACAAGCATGAGATAAACAATATATAGGTCAACCAATTATATCATCCATAGTGTTGACTCCACGCTTTGATTTTGATGATAACTAAACCTTGTGTTAGTTTGTTAATGATTTTAATTAGTGTGCAGATCAATGAGTAAATGTATTTTGCACCTAAAGTATATTGAATGTCAAAATGGATATACGAGGATCGAGCAATGCATCAAAAAAAGAAATGCACCAAACCAGAGCAATTACACCTATTCATATGTCAAACCAATAATGTGAATTTGAAGAGATTGAAGTTGCTCAAACGGAGAACTCATTAAGCCTATAAAGACTTTATAAGTTGATGTGAATTCGAAGAGTTTAAAGGTGTTCAAAAGAAAACTCAAAATGTGTGCAAAGACTCTATAAAAAATTTAATGGAAAGTTTTTGAAGAAACCAAAATGAGTTCAATCCAAATTGAATTGAAGACTTTACTGAATGACCACACTAGATTGAAAGTTTTAAAGAATTACTACACCCCAAAGAAGAAGATTCCTTGAAGTATTTGAAGTGTTTTTGAAGTTAAGCTTGATTAAGGATAGATAAGACATTTTCTGGGTGATGTGTAGACACATAAGGACAGAGGCCAATGTTTGAAGAATGGATAATCAATTGTCGATACATAGGTTTGATGTGTTGACACATGGAGACAAAGAGCAACTTTTGGAGAATGCAGGCTTGATGTGTTAGCACATGAAGTCAGGTGTCGACACTTGAGGACTAACGACCATATTTTTAAACGTTATATTGAACTGGACCCGTATTTAATGAACTCCTAACTACTCCAACGGGTGAAACCAATTTAGGATCATATATACAAGCCTCTAAATGCATTTATGGAGAAGAGATATAAGATTATTCCATCATTTGATCATCAAGAGTTGTCAATTCTAAAAATTCTCTTTATCCTTAATACTTAGCATTAAGTAAGCTATTCATTTTCTCATTTACTCTTCATAGAGCATGTGTACTTCAATTGTAAATCCTTTATACATTTGTGAGTGAGAGTTTGAGTGTTCTCTGGCAAACGAAAAACACTTGGAAGTTTGAGAGAACTTGGACAAAACTCTTGTAGCATTGAAGCTTGGGTATAAGCTTTAAGTAAAGTGAGCTAGGCACTTCAACTAGCCTCTACTTTATAATTGAAGATTGCATAGTGGAAAGAGACTTCAAGGAGATCTTGGGGTGAGGACGTAGGCCATAAATTGTGGTTGAATCTCGGTAATTCTTAGAATTTCTTTCTTGTGTTTTGCTTTCATTTTGTACTTGATTTTATTGCATTGCATACACTTGAATTATTGTTACATTTATTAAATCAGTTTTAATTTTTCTTGATTGCAATTAGTTTTTAAAAGCCCAATTCACCCCCTTTCCTTTCTTGGGTTGCCTTTTGGGCCAACAATTGGTATCAGAGCTAATATTCCTATTTTAGGCTTAACATCCTAGGAATTGATCCATGACAACCAACTTTGGAAGCTGTCTTAATGAGGGTCAATCTACAAATAGACCACCTATGTTTAATGGCACAAATTACAACTATTGGAAAAATAGAATAAGGATATATATTTAGTCTGTTGATTATGAATTATGGAGGATCATTGTAAATGGTCCTAAAACTTCAACTATGAAAGTTGAAAGAGTTGATATTCTTAAACTCGAATCTGAATGGGATGAGGATGATTTGATATTGTTACAATCTAATGCTAAAGCTATGAATATTTTATATTGTGCCCTTGATCCTAACGAATTTAATTGTATCTCTACTTGTGAATCAACCAAGAAAATATGGGATAGACTTAAGATAACCCATGAAGGTACTAATCAAGTCGAGGAATCTAAAATCAATATTTTAGTTCATAACTATGAATTGTTTAAGATAAAACACAGATGAATCTATTACCGAAATTTTCACAAGGTTTACCGATATTATCAATGGTTTAAAGTCTCTTGGAAAGGTTTATCCTAACAATGAATACATTAGAAAGATCTTGTGGTCATTGCCAAAGACTTGGGAAGCTAAGTCACTGCCATCCAAGAAGCAAAGGACCTCAACACACTATCTCTTGAAGAACTCTTAGGCTCCCTTATGACATATGAACTTGCTTAAAAGCAACATGTCCAAGATGAGAAAGAAAAGAAAAAGTGGTCAGTGGCATTCAAATCAACCAACCAAGAAGATGAATCAGCAAGTGATGAGGATGATGATAATGAAATTGCCCTTATCACACGTAAATTCAAAAGATTCATGAAGAGAAAATGGAAAGGTGGAAAGAAGGATGAAGGCAGAGGAGATTCTAGCAAAGAATCAACAATTATATGCTATGAATGTAAGAAGCCTGGTCATATAAAGACTGAATGTCCCATACTCAAAAAGAAAGAAAAGAAAGATCAAAAGAAGAGGGCAATAGCTACTATGACTTGGACTGATGATGAAGAATCCAGCTTCAAAGAAGAAACAGAATCTGAAGAAGTGGCCAATCTATGCCTTATGACTCATGATGAAGAGAATGAGGTATCATCTCCTAACACTTCTCAATTTACTTTCGATGAACTACAAGATGCATTGGATGATTTAATTATTGAATTAAAAAAGATAGGAATTAAAAATGGTTTTCTCAAAAAGATGATTTCTACCTTAACTAAAGAGAATGAGGACTTATAAAAAGAAAATGAAGATTTGAATAATGAAATTTGTGTTTTGAAAGATAAAGTCAAGGAAAACTCTTCTCAAAAGGATTCCTCACTTTCAAAGAAAAATCAAGCTTTGAGAAAAGAAGTTAAACATTTGAAAACAAGTCTTTTTAAATGTGTAAAAGGAAAAGAGAAATTGGATGCTATTCTTGGAAAACAAAAATGTTCACTTGATAAAGCGGGACTTGGTTTCGATCCCTTCAAAAGGAGAATTTTCAAAAACTAGATTTGTTTCTTCCACTAGTAAACCACAAATTTCATGCTTTTATTGTCATAAACTAGAACACATTGCTAGTAAGTATTATGCTATGCAAAAATCTATTCCTCCTAACATTGCATGGGTCCCAAAAAGGCCATTGAGGACTAACCCTTAAGGACCAAAGATGGTTTGGGTATCTAAAGTCAAATAAACTCTTGTGTAGGTGTGCCCAAGCTAAATCCAAGAAAGACCATTGGTACTTGGATAGTGGATGCCTAAGACATATGATGAGAGATGAAGCACAATTCACATCTCTCTCACCAAAGGATAGAAGACTTGTCACCTTTGGAGACAATAGCAAAGGAAAAATCATCGGTATTGGTAGTGTTGGTAAAAACTCTTCCACCTCTATTGAAAATGTCTTGCTTGTTAAAGGACTCAAACATAATTTGTTGTGCATTAGTCAACTTTGTGACAAAAGATGTAAGGTTGTCTTTGAGTTCTTTAAATGTGATGTGATTGACATCAATAGTAACAAGGTCATTCTCACTGGGTATAGACAAGACAATATATACATTTTTTTTTTATCTAAATGACTTATCTTCTGGTAAAGTTGAATCCCTTGCCGCTATGAATAGTGATGAAAGTTGGTTATGGTATAAAAAACTTGGTCACATTAGCATGAGCATACTTTCACAGGTTTCTAAAAATGATTTGGTCAAAGGACTTCCAAAAATCAAATTAGACAAAGATAGAGTTTTTGATGCTTCTCAAATGGGTAAGCAAACTTGCATTTCTTTTAAGTATATAAATATGTAGGCCACTTCTAGGCCATTACAATTGTTACATATGGACTTATTTGGACCAATTAGGGCTTTAAGTCTTGGTGGAAAACAATATGCACTTGTTATTATTAATGACTATTCTAGATTTACATTGACATTCTTCTTAGCTCACAAGGATGAGACAAATATTTCTTCACAAAATTTTGTAAAAAAGTTCAAAATGAGAAAGGTTTTTCAATTACTTCTATAAGAACTGATCATGGAAGGGAATTTGATTACAAACCCTTTAAAATATTTTACGATGAAAATGGTTTTAACCATAACTTTTCAGCCCCTAGAACACCTTAACAAAATAGAGTTGTTGAGAGAAAAAATATAATTTGGAAGAAATGGGAAGAACCATGCTTTGTGAAAATGATTTGCCAAAATATTTTTGGGCTAAAGCTGTCAACACAGCTTGCTACGTTTTAAATCGAATTTTATTTTGAAAATTTAAAAAAAAAACCCCCTATGAGCTTTGGAAAGATAAAAAATCAAATGTCTCATACTTTAGAGCCTTTAGATGCAAATGCTTTGTGTTGAATAAAAATAAAGACAACCTTGGCGAGTTTGATGCAAAATCTGATGAAGGTATATTTCTTGGATATTCAACGCATAGCAAAGCATATAGAGTCTTTAATAAGAGGACTTTAGTGGTTGAGGAATCGATTCATGTTACTTTTGATGAACATAACTCTCCTTCTAGAAATGTTGCAAGTGATGATGTAGATAAAATAGAGCAAAATATGAAAAAGATAGCATCCATCCAAGCTCAAAATAAGATCCACAAAAGTTGAAGGAAGTGCAAGAAGTCTCAACAAGCCAATAAGAGATCAATGAAGGTCTACCCAAGGACTGGAAGTTTATGCATAACCATCCAACGGAACAAATCCTAGGTGATCCTTCACAAGGGGTAAGAACTAGATCCGCTCTTAGAAATGTATGTAGTCATCTTGCATTTTTATCATAAATAGAACCTAAGTAATTTAATGATGCTAAAAATGTTGAGTTTTGGACTAATGCTATGCAAGAGGAATTGAATAAATTTGAAAGGAATGAGGTATGACACATTGTTCCTAGACCTAATGATCATTAAGTCTTGGAACTAAATGGATTTTTAGAAATAAAATGGATGAATTTGGAGTTGTTGTGAAGAACAAGGCAAGGCTTGTTGCTCAAGGGTATAGCCAAGAGGAATGCATTGATTTTGATAAAACGTATGCTTCGGTAGCTAGATTATAAGCTATTAGGTTGCTACTTACATTCTCGTGTTTTAAGGATTTCAAATTTTATCAAATGGACATTAAAAGTGTATTTCTAAATAGTTTCATTACCGAAGAAATATATGTTGAGCAACCCCCCAGATTTGAAGATCCAAAATTTCCTAATCACGTTTTCAAATTAACAAAAGCTTTATATGATTTGAAATAAGCCCCAAGAGCTTAGTATGAAAGATAAAGAAAGTTTTTGATTGAAAAAGGCTTTTCAAGAGGAAAAATAGACACTACTCTTTTTATCAAGATAAAAAATAATGACATGCTCTTAGTACTAATATATGTGGATGATATCATATTCGATGCTACTAATGAGTCCCTTTGTAAGGAATTGCTAAGTGTATGCATGGAGAATTCGAAATGAGTATGATGGGAGAACTTAATTACTTCCTCGGTCTTTAAATCAAGCAATTAAAAGAAATGTATCTTTATCAACCAAGCCAAGTATATTAAGGACTTGATCCAGAAGTTTGGCATGGAAGATACAAAGCCCATAAGTACACCAATGAGTACTATAACAAAATTGGATATCGATGAGAAAGGTAAATCAGTAGATACTAAACTTTATCGAAGCATGATAGGTTCTTTGTTATACCTAACTGCTAGTATGCCAGATGTAATGTTCAGTGTTTGTTTATGTGCTCAATTTCAATCAAATCTTAAAGAATCTCATGTGATTGCTGTGAAAAGAATCTTTCATTACCTAAAGCACACACCTAACCTTGGACTATGGTTTCCAAAGGGTACATCTTTTAATTTGATTGGATAAACCGATGTTAACTATGCAGGGAGTGGAGTTGATAGGAAGAGCACAAGTGGCTCTTGCCAACTCCTAGGCAACATGATTGTGTCTTGGTGTAGCAAGAAACAAAATTCGGTTGCTCTTTCTACAACTGAGACTAAATATGTAGCAGGTGGTAGTTGTTATGCTCAAGTATTGTGAATTAAACAAAAATTAGAAGATTATGATATCTTATTTGATCATATTCCCATTAGATGTGATAATACTAGCGCTATAAATTTGACTAAGAATCCCGTCCAACACTTTCGCACAAAACACATTGAGATTAGATATCATTTCATATGAGATCGTGTGCAAAAAGGTGATATTGAACTTGATTTTGTAAGTACAAACATGCAATTGGCTGATATTTTTACAAAACTGTTAAGTGTTGATAGGTTTTGTATGATAAGACGAGAATTGAAAATGAGTAATTCTATGTCTTCATCCTTAATAAAATTGAGTGAAATATATGATATTTGTGTTTTTAATGTGAACATTGATTATATGAATTATATTTCTTGCTCTCATGATTCGTTGCATGCTTATATTAGAACACATATTCATCTAAAGTTAAAGACTTGAGCCCTGAATTCATAAATTCTCAATCTAATTGAGTCTGGCTTCATGTGTCGACACATCAGAATAGTGGGTTCTAAATAAATTATTAACACCCATGTGTCGATACATGAAGTTCATGTGTCGACACATGAGTTGGGCCTATATATTTTAAAGAAGCCCACTTTACGAACATTCAAATTTTTCTTCTCTCTCTCTCTCTCTATATCTATCTCCCTTTCTCACTTCGCACCAAACCCCACTGTAACCAACTGTCATCTTCAATCTCTCTTTCAAACGCATTACAAACCCTAATCATTCCTTGCCCACCCTTTCACAAACCGTCATTGATCCCTCAATGGCACCAAAACCCTCTACACCGAAAAAGAAATCTAAAGCCCTTATAGTGTCAACACCCCATACTTCGAAAGGTTAGACGAGGAAATCAAAGGGGGCTTTAAGCAAGGACAAAGGAAAGAAGAAAAGAAGCAAGAAGGGGGAGCCAGTGTCTTCCATTGAATGAAATGAGTTGTATTTCTGTGAAGACAAGGCACGAGAAAGGTACAATTTTAGTTTTTTTCTTAGAAAAGTCTATAATGGATGATGGGTGGACTACAATTTCTTTGATTATTACAAATTTGAGTTGAGTACCAAACTGGCTAATCTAGGTTAGAAATCCATGACTGCTTTAAGGGACGATGTTTACCCTGACTTAGTGGCACATTTTTATGCTAATGCTGAAAGAGAGTATGGAGATGTATCAATAGTAAGTTATGTGAAAGGTGGTAATCTCACTCTAGATAGAACTGTGATAAGGCACATTCTCGGCATTTGACATGGTGGAGAAATTTATAGAGATAATATTCTTAGAAAAGGTCAACTGAAAGTTCTTTATGTGAAGGAAGTGGATGAGTGTATACAACCTATTGCTAATGACTTGCCTCTGGAATTGAGGTTCGTTCATCACTTCACTTGTACCATTTTCACCCCCAAAACTGGAAAATACGAATATGTGTCTGAAAAGAAATTATTTTTCTTATGGGCTTATCTGGCTAATTCTAGAATTAATTTGCCATTGTTTATCTTAGATCATATGTATAAGGCAACTATTGCTATAATTAGTTTACCATATGGTATATTCTTGACCAAAGTTTTTAAGCATTTCAATGTTGATTTGAGTAATGAAAAGAACAGAACTTCCAAAGCTATCAGTGTTGAGTACAATGAAAAAACACTTAAGAGAATGGGATACACTCTGAAAAACAAAAAATGGACCCCAAAGAAATCTGGTACAAGCAATGCTTCAATAAAAAAAGCCCCTTCTGGGAGTAGTTCCAGGCAAAGGACTACCAAGAGAAATCTGAGTCAAGAACTTGAAGGAAGTGCAGGGGAGATAAGTGTTTTCATGGCTCAAGTGATGGAGTCTCTTGAAAAATTGAATAATAAGGCAGACATTGCTGCCATAAGAATGTTCTTTGTGAAAAGAAAAGTCTGAGAATTGAAAAAGGAAGTGCAATTAATAAGAGCTGGGAAAGGCCAATTGATGGAAGAAGAAGATTATGAGAAAAATGAAGAAGAAGCATTAGAACAAGAAAATGAAGAAGAAGGAGAAGAAGAAAAAGAAAAAGAAGGAGAAGAAAAGGAAGCTGAAAAGGAAAGAGATGGTGGGGAAGAAGAGGCACACGAGGCTAAAGAAGGAGGAAATGCTAAAAAGGACCTGGAAGCATGTCACGCCTTGATTTTTTGCACTTAAAAAAAGACAAGTGAGAAAAACACAGTGCTCTCTCGTTAGAACTCATCCTCCTAGAAGAATGAGTGCAACTAGGTTAGAGTTGAAAATTAATTTGATTAAGGGCTTTTGAAAAAATTTCAGAGTCGCCACCTAACTTAGTTAAAGTGAGTTAGGTCACCTAAAAACTAAGCACAATTCAAAGATTACACTTAGGGCTTTTGAAAAACAATTTTGAAAAACATCCTCAAGAGAGGGTTTTTAAGAAAATAGGTTGTTTGGCAACCTTTGAAAAGTTTTAAGCCCTTTTAGAAAAATAACTCCGTTTGGTCTCTCGAAAATAGTGATCCTAAGTTAGGGGGTTGGTTACATGTAAGGAAGATGCACTAAGCCATCACCCTACCCCGCCCTTGCGGTACCTTCATGTCTATTCACTCTAGATTCACACATTAGAGTCTTTGATTAATATATGTCCAATATTATCTACTTTAGAAAAGAAATTAAAAAAGAAATTAACATGATACATGATATGCAAGTGAAAGAAAAGACTTGATTTTGAAAAGAGATTTGAAAAGAAAATTTCATTTTGGAAAGAGATTTGAGAAAAAGGCTTGACTTGATTTGGAATGGATTTAAAAAGACTTGGTTTAAAATTGGAAAGGTTTAGAAATTGGAAATAGGGATCTGAAAATAGATTTTAGAATTAGAAACTTGAAATAGAATTGAAAATTTAAAAAATGTTATGAGATTAGAAGTATGAAAAAGGTTGTAGATTTAGAAACTTAAAAAAAGGTTGTAACCGCACCCATGAGGGTTGCCTATGTATCATTTTTGAGAAATCAGGTCAGTCGTAGTTCGGACAAGAGTCCAATAGAAAATAGAAGATTTGACTTGGAAAAGAGCTGGAGTTGGAATTTGGATTAGAAGATTAGGAAAGATTGATTTTAGAAAACTCAGTTTTAGGAAACTTAGTTTTAGGAAAGATGGGATTTAAGAAATGATTTGAAGTTTAAGAAAGATTGGACTTGACTTGGAAGGGATTTAGAAAATATTCGATTCGAATGTTGGACTTGAAAGATTAGGAAAGTTGGAATTTAGGAAAGGTTCGATTTAGGAAGGTTCCATTTTAGAAAAGTTTCGATTTAGGAAAGTTTCACTTTAGGAAAGTTTCATTTTAGGAAAGTTGCAAACTTAGGAAAGATTATTAATTAGGAAAATTTATGAAATTGGAAAGTTTTGAATTTAGAAAGGTTTCGTTTTAAGAAAGTATCGAATTAGGAAAATTGTGAATTAAGAAAGGTTCATCTTAGGAAAGTTTTGAATTTAGAAAGGTTTGAAATTTAGGAAAGTTTACATTTAAGAAAAACTTATTTTTGGAAATGTTCAAACTTGGAAAGTTAGGATTAAGAAAGATTTTGACTTTGGAAAGATTTAGATTTTTGAAAGATTTAGAATTTGGAAAGATTCAGGATTTAGAAAGTTTCAACTTATGGAAGTTTCGAATTTAGAAAGCTTGAACTTAAGAAAGGTTTAAATTTTAAAATTTTTGGATTTGGAAAGATTTGAAATTTGTGATTAGGAAAAGTTTGAGTTTAGGAAGATTGAAAGGTTTGAAATTTGGAAAGGTTTAAAATTTAGAAAGTTTTAACTTAAGAAAGTTTCGAATTTGGAAAGTTTAGAATTATGGAAAGGTTTGGAATTTAGACAGATTTGAAAAGTTTGAAATTGGAAAGGTTTAACATTAGGAAAGTTTAGAATTAGGAAAGGATTAAATTATGAAAGGTTTGATGTTTATTTCCAAAAAGAGATAATTTGATTTCCTTTCTAAAAACGGAGGATTTGATCTAGTTTCCTAAATATGAGATTGGATTTGGTTTTCTAAAGAAAATATTGGATTTGGCATGGAATTGGAAGGAGAAGTTTTGGAAACCTTAGATTTTGAAAGCTATAGTTTGATGTAGAAAATAGATTTTTGGAAATTGATGTTTTTGATGTGAAAAATGAGATTTTGGAAACCTAGGTTCTAAGACAAGATTGAAAATCATGTTTTAGGAAGGAAAAATTAGGGTTTCCTAATTATTAGCTCTAGGACTTGACTTAGGCTCCAAGGAAAAGAGTTTTTGGAAAGTGAGTTTTTTGGAAAGGAAGATTTTTGGAAGGAGATCCTAGCAAAGATTTTTTGGAAAGTAAACTTGAGAGGAGTTTTAGAAAGGAGATTTTGGAAAGTAAAATTTTGAGAGAGTATTTGGAAAAAGAGGCTTTTGGAAAGAGTTTTTAGAAAAGAGATTTTTGGAAAAAGAGTTGTTAGGAAGGAGTTTAAAAAGGAGTTTGGGAAATGAAATTTTTGAAAAGAGTTTTTATAAAAACAATTTTTTAGGAAACAAATTTTAGAAAGGAGATTGTAGAGAATTTTTAAGAAGTATATTGGAAAAGAGATTTTAAGGAAGATTTTGGGAAGCAAGTTTAAAAAGCAAATTGGAAAGAGATGGACTTTTGCAAACCTCTAAAAATATCTCACTTTCCTAAAATGATTATAATCATAAGAAGGTTAGAACCATTCTAGGATCGTGGTTTTGAAAGCAGCAAAGATTTAAAAATATGGACCATATTGGTCACTTTAAATGTAACAGTTTCCTAAAGCAACCCTAGCCATGGAAAAGCTAGAATCACTATGCGATTGTGATTTTGAAAATAAGTTTTGAAGAAGAAAATTTAAATGCAAGTTTTGAAAACGATTTTAGTACAAGTTTTGAAAACAAGTTGGAAAACAAATTTTGGAGCAATGCAAGATTATGATATGCGCAATGCAAGTTGGGGTTGTGAACATACAAGGTTAAAGGTTTTACCACATAATCAAGGAGGCCGAACCAACGTGGTCTCCGGTTAGACTAAAAAAATGTCCCCGACACAGTGACCTTCCTAATCCTACAAATGGATTGGGAAGTCCCTTGTTTCAAATAAGCAAGAAAGTTGGGGGGGGGGGGGGGGGGGGGGGGAAGATTGAGGATTAAAATAGAAAAAACCTAAGTGGGTTCAGAGAGTGAAGAGAGGGGGGGGGGGGGGGGGAAAGTTGCATAAATGTAAATAGAAAGCCTACCTTGTGTCTTCTTTTGCTTACTTTGCTTTATTTGCTTTCTTTACTTCGGTCCTGGCTTTAATCTTCGCCTTGATCTTCGAAAGTTTGTCTTGATCTTTAGGAGCTTCAAAGTTACAACGCTTCGAGTCCTCAATGGAGGCTTTGGAGGCTAGTATATAAGTGTATAGGGGTGCATGTGAGTGTATGTGAGGCTAGAGTTTGGAAAACCTAAAGCGGACTGGGGTTTATGGAGGCTACGAGCTCTGTATATCGAAGAAGAGGGTTTTCAGACTGAGTTTATGACCCCTTTTCACGTTGGAGGAGGCTCTGTATTTATAGACAAAGGATGAACTTGGCGCCTGTTACAATAGCGCCAGGCCAAAGAATACATTAGTGGCACCAGGCCAATTTTTGCCTTGTAGTGGCGCCAGCCATTTGGGAAAGTTTTAAGGTCAGCAAGCAACGTATCTTCAGAAGATTTGGGCGCCTGTATTAGTAACTACCATGTAATTTTTAACCTGGCTTCACTAGGAGGGACTTCGAAAAGTCTGGGAAGGATTTAAAGGACCGAGAATGGCCCGGAAGGCCGGGAAGGAACAAGAACCCTTAGAATAGAATCCTGGAGGCAATAAACTTGAAAGATGATGACAGGATGTGCTTGAAGGGTCGACGGGGCCATTAGGGACAAAACGGTCAACTGGACCAGAAAACTATCGGAATGGACTCAAAATGTCCCGGAACAAGACTCGATGTTTGGAAACATTACTTAGAATGTCCCAGGAGGTTACCGGTTGGATACCCAGAGCAAGTGTGGTTAGAAGAGGCGATCGGCCTACCAGGGGCAAAATAATCATTTTGCACTGGGTTTGTCGAAATTGACTCGGAATGATTTAGGAAAGTATCGGAAGACCAAGAATACTATCAAAAGCATCCCTGAGAGATTACTGATTTAATACCCAAAGCCGGTGTGGTTCCTGGGGCACTCGGATGCCTAAGGACAAAATGGTCATTTTGACCGACGAGTCTCGGAATTGGCCTGAAACTGACAATCATGCCGAATCGTCTCTGGGATGATCTTGGAAAGGTGGACTTACCACTATAAGGACTTAGGTACTTTCTCAAGAAACATGCCGAAAAATGCCTTTAGGGGCAGTTTGATCATTTTTTGCCGGAGTAGGCTAGCAGGCACTAGTATTGTCCTAGGTTTTGAGTGTTTCCATCAATGTGACGGTGGTCCCGTGATACAGGGGTTTGTTGGCAATTCCCTATATCGACCTGTTTACGAGTGTTTTTGCCACTCTAATGGTTGCGATGTTTACAAGTACTTCCACTAATTTGACAGTTTGCGATCATTCTCGAGACAGCCTGATCTTAGGAAGCTGCTAGATAAACTTAGCGCCTGTTTGAGGAATCAACTTTCTTGGAAGGCGTGCTAAAATGGACATTTCTTTATTGGCGGGCTAGCAAGCCCTAAAGGTAGACTGTTCTACCATCTTAGGAACTTGGGGTCTCGTCTCAGTCGACGGGTTTGAAGGGACTTATTGTTCCAAAGAACTTTCTTTAAGAAATGTGCCAAACAAGATGGACTTATCGCCTCGAGGAATTAACTTTCTCAAGGGGCAGATTGGAATTGGAATTGGACTGGAATTGGATTTGAACTGGAACTAGACTAGAAAAGTGGACCCACCGTTTTCAGGAAGACACGCCCACTAGAATTGGACCGAACAATGCCTCCAAAGGCATTTTGGTCATTTTGCTTCTATTTGGGCCCTACGGGCCCATGAAGCAATAGATTGACTGGATTAGGTTTGAAAAATTGGAATATGTCCATATTGACTTGAACTCAAGTCTGGACAGACCAGAGACTACCGAGCGAACAAAAATAGGGTGCTTACAGCTACTCCTCTTTTTCTGTCTTTGCTTGACAAAGATAGAAAATGATAGAGTAAGAGTTCCATGTTGACTGCGAGGCGGTCGGAGGGACGAACTTTGAAAATTTTGGAAGACAGGAGTTTGGAAATGGATATCGAATTCAAAGACATTTGAAATTGAGTTTTGGCAGAAAAAAGGGTGAAACAGCCCAGAATTAGGAACTAATGCCACTAGCAGTGGCGCATTTGTTAAAATTGGCTTGGCGCCAGGCTTGGGATCAAAACTAGAAAAAAATTTTGTTCGAACACTTGTAGGATTGTGAAGAATTTTGGAAAATCTAGAGTTTTCATGAGGAAACTGACTTGGACATTGAAGGAGCACTTCTTAGGGATCACGGGGAATTGCCGGAAGTAGACACTATCGTCGCCAAAAGGGAAGGTATCACCGGAGAACTGCAAGAAGTGAGTTTTTAATTTTATGTTGATTTTAATGTGTAGAACTCTGTTTGTGCCATGTAAACTGTGAAAATTGATGTTTTGAACACTATGATGAAGTTATTTTTGCATTTTGGTGTTTATTTGACTGAATTTGAGTGATTTTATGTGATTACGTGAAGGAAGTTTCTACAGGAATTGGGGGTTTGTTCCTACAGGCTTGGGTATTGAATTTTTCAACTAGATTTTTATACTGTATGTCTTAGAAAAATGTGTTTAACAGCTGTGTGAAGTTTTGTGATTTTTTGAAAACTCGGTGAGTTTTTGATTTTTTAAAAAATAGAAAAATACTTAGAAAATTAAGAAAATTGATGAAATTATTTGAGTTTAAAAATTTAGAAAAATTTGAAAATATTTTAGGAAACATTTGAAATGATTTTGAAGAATTTTTGGATAACTTTGAAACCCATTGATTTATTGAAAAATAAAACAAGTTTTTGAAAAATCTAAAAATTTAAGAATTGTGTGCGGGTGTTGATGTTATGTGACTGTGATGTTGTGCGGTGCATGGTTTGTGCTTTGTGTTGATGTTGTGGGTGTTGTCGGGACCTTTTTTAAATGAAAGTCTATCAAAATGTTTTTAGAAATTCAGAAAAAGGGTTGGGAAAAATTTTAGATTAAAATTTTTTTGAAAGAAAAAAATATAAAACCATTGAGGATGGGATCTTTTTGGTGGAGAAGACCTTGAAAAACTCGGAGGCCTTGAAAACTATTTAGGAAGACTTTTGGAAAATAGAGATTTGAAAATGAACATATTTTACAAGATTTGAAAACGGATTTTGACTTTAGAAAACTTAAGACTTTTGATGAGAAGTTTGGAAGACTGAAAACTTGAGGATTGAGAAGAAAACCATTTAGAGGAAAAGTTTTAGAAAACTCAGATTAGAATAAAAAAAGCTTGGGATGGATTTTGATTGGAAATTCTTGAAATTTTGATTTAAAAATCATTTGGAATTTTCAAACAAAACATGTAGAGAATTCGTTTTGACCTGGCTTTTGAAGACAGAGTATTTAGGCAATTCATTTTGACTCGGAATTGGAAAATCAAAATGTATAGGAAATTCATTTTGACTTGAAAGTGAAAATTTTAAAATTAAAATGTGTAGGAAATTTATTTTGACTCGAAATAGGAAATTTATAATCAAAATGTGTAGGAAGTTCATTTTGACTCGAAACGGGAAATTTAAAATCAAAATGTGTAGGAAATTCATTTTGATTTGAAACAGGAATTTAAAATCAAAATGTGTAGGAAATTCATTTTGACTTGGAACGGGAAGTTTGAAGACAAACGAAAAAGAATTTCACAGAAATTTTGGAACAGGAATTTTTTTCGAAACTTTGAAAACTTTTCGAGGAAGATTTTTTTTTGGAAAACCTAGAATATTGATTGGAATAAACACAAGATTAGAAAAGCTCTGAGATGGATTGAAAATTTTGAGATTATGATTTTGAAAATGATTTTTTGACCTTAACTTAGAATTTGATTTTAAGAAGTGATTTTGAAGATGAACTTTTGAAAGAGAGAATTAGAAAACCTCTTGAAAACTGATTTTGGAAAGGAATTTTTAGAAGAAAGAGTTTTTGAAAACTTTTGGAGGAAAATAATAGGAAACCCTTGGGAAACTGATTTTTGAAAAAGGGTTTTTGAAGGGAAGAAGTTAAGAAACTTTTTGAGAAAATTTTAAGAAACCTTTGAGAGTTGATTTTAGAAAAGAAACTTTGAATAAAAAGTCTAAGAAACTATTTAGGTTGGTTTGAATAGAATGTATATGAAAGTGTTGTCATTCATTTTCATTTATATTTTATCTTTAGTTATTATTTTTCTACTTTCATTTCTTATCTTTTGAACTGCATATACCGTATATTAATACTTGTTACCTTGACTTACCTTTTAGAGTGGCAGACGCGGGCGATGACAGTTCGGAAAGGAGACGCCGCTCTTGGAGGGTGGCCCGGACAGATTCTATCGGCAGCTCCAGCTGTTATAGGGGTAGTCAGTGCTTTGTTGGCCAAGCATCTTCTAGCTAGAGTGGGAGGGGGGAGTAGGCCTCCAGTCGACCCCTTCATTCCAGTTGAGCCAGCCTTCGAGGATGAGATGAACGCCGAGATTTCTCACTTTTGACTTTTAGGACGACCGATGCTATTTTGAGTTGACTGCATGTTTGGTATGACGGGTATCCTCCATATGAGTAGTACATCTTTCATTGGTCCTTTGGTGGTACGACTTCTCTTCTATCAGTGCAGCTCATTTTTGGCAGTGGTTCCCTTCTGGCCGCCTGACTTTTCTTTCTTCTCTTTGCTCGCTCCCTCCTACCATGAGTATGGTTTCCTCCTAGGTCTTCAAAAGGATTTGGCTGACATTGTGCGACCTATTTTTCCTAATGGTTACATCATGATTGTCTTTTCTTAGCTTGGGTTCCGTCGTGCGGTCTTTTCTTTTGATCTTTTGCCCCTAGTTTCCTTATGTTCCAATGAAAATTTTGTGCTCTCATTTTGAGTTTGTGACGGATAAGAGAGTTCATTCAGGGGATTGGCATACTTCTTAGGAACGGTCCATTTCTCCATTGTAGCCCTAGCTCTGTTTCTCTTGAACTTGTTCATGTTTCCGCGTGGGGATGACTCGGTCGGCCATCGGTTATGTACACTGCTTGCTAGGATTCGTGAGGAGTACTTTTATGCTCCTATAGTTATGGAAGAGACCTTCGTGAGCCTTACTAGACTCTATTAGGGGGTCGATGCTCATTTTCGGGGATGTGCTTCATTATTCCAGCTTTGGACAATCAAACACTTATTCACTACTCCTCTTTCAAAATCATGTGATTAGGGAGGTCGAGGGTGGGCCATTGCCTCATTCTCTGTTTCTTATCTACCATGGAACTCTGAGCTTTTTGAAGTGTGTGCTAGTGTTAGAGATGTTCGAGGGGTGGCTTTAGCTCCTTTTTGCGTTTTACCTTATTCCTTGTTTCTTGTTTGAGAGAGAGAAAGACATAGAGTTAGTTTTTGTACAAAAACAATTTACTTATGCTAATTCTAAAAATACACAGGTAAATGGGTGAATGTATGGTATACTTTTTGGTGGATACATGTGGAATTAGATGTATAACTTATTTTGCATATATATTTTTATGAATGCACAGGTTCATACATGAATAGAATTTAATGTATGTTATACTTTAAATGAATGTACATACAAAAATGGAATTGAATGCATGCCATGCCTTTGATGAATACATGAATAGATACAAACTACATAGGAATTTAATGAATGTATAGGTTATACATGTCGTGGATGCTACATGTATATAGGTTATTTACAACAAATGTCCTAAGATTGCCCTAGGGCCCATACTCTCAGGATTCTATTTCCTTTCCAAGATTCTGCCCCATTCAATTTTGTCCCATTCTTATCGGAGTGTGACAGCATTTGCACTATTCTCCAGGGATCTTGACCTTTCGGTTTGCTTTCATATCCTTACTTTCTACAGGGTTGCTATTTGAGGTTTCTCTGACCTCACTTGGTTTTCTTTCTTAGATTTTCAAAATGCCACCATGGCTAGAGCGACAACTCGCATGTCCTTTGCAGAGCGATAAACGGCTAAGCCCTTAATTCGAGAAGACTTATTTGAGGACCGTAATGTAGGCTGGGTTTAGGGGTTGTAAGAAACGAAGGGATATTTAGGGTCAAAGATCTTCTTTTAGTGGGTTGTTTAAACCAAAACCATTTAAGCACACTCTGGAACATGAGATTGCCCCTGCATTTCTCCCCAGTTCTCCTTTCTCATCTTACTTGTCTTGGTATTGTTCAGGTTTATTTGGACTAAGCAATTTTCTTTGACCAGAGAGGACTTTAATTTGGATCGTTACATAGGCTAGGTTAAAGGGTTTATGAATGAAAAGGATACGCATGCTCAAATTTGATGTTGCTTCTAGTAGGGTTTGGATCCACACCATCCTTGGTTGGGCTTCCAGCAGGGTTTGGTCCCCTGATATCTTCTTTTAGCTTCAGCAACACGTTTGGCTCATTTAGATCAAGCAACTTTTTTTCAACCGGAGAGGACTTTAACAGAGTCATCATGTAAGCCATGGTTTCGGGTTTTTACAAGAAAGGGTAAAGGGTCGAACCTATTGCTTATACTGGGCTTCTTTGTTACCTAGGATCACCTTTGAATAACTATATGTTCTTCAGGGAGTTCACCTTTCTTGTAGTTTGATCCTTAACCTTCTAACGGAGTTGCCTGACATTTGTCCTCTGACTTCTAGCCCTTCTATATGTTTTTCAAGATAACACAAACATTTTTTTTTTTTCGGTCACCTGCCCCTTGGCAACTCTTTTCCTTTTCTTTTCTTTTTCTTTCTTTTTATGAAACGAACAATTCTACAACCCTTTTTCCTTTGAACTTTTTCTTAATAACTCAATCTAACCCATTGTGGGCGGTGATCCCTAGATTAGAGTTTTCTAAAAAAAAACAAAAGGCTCAATGGGTTTGGCATGGGATTGCTTCTGACTGTATAGGAAATGAAATGAGGGTCTCTCTTCACTTTGAGCTAGATTGCTTGATCCATAGGGCTTTCGCGTTACTTCAGCTTGATAGTCGATAACATTCTCTATCAGATCTTCTGCTGCGTGTCTGTCCTAGTATGGGGGGATGGTTTTAGATCGAGGTTGACAAGAAAAAAAATCTTCCCCTTTCTACAAGGCACTAGTGGGTTAAGCAAAAGAGATATTTTTTTGTGTATGGTAGTAGAATTGAGGGCCTCTAATCATTTCAAATTGAATTACTTAGTCCATAAAGCCTTTGTACAAAATTTAGTCAATATTCTTAAGGATGATGTGTTTCGGCCAGTGAACCCCTACATATTCTATCAAATCAACTACTCCGTGCTTACCCCAGTGTTGGGGATGGTTATTGGTTTGGGGTTATCTGAAAAGAAATCATGTACGGTTCTAGTGAACTGACCAAAGGATATTGTTTATTTGGGATAAATAGAACAATGGCTCCTCATCATTTCGAGGACTTAGCTACCCATCGCTTAGCTAGGATATCACACAAGTGTCACCTCTTCAATAAAATTCGCACCATTTTATTCAGATTGTCTTCCTCTTATCTCTCACTCTCTCTCTCTCTCTCACTCTCTCACTCTCTCAAAGGTTTTACCACCCCTTTGAATGAGTTATCCATGCTATCCTAGCCTTCAAGTCAAGTCATTACTGAAAGGGAAAGAATCCTTAAACACAATAATCGGCCACAAGAGTATGAGACAAAGGGAATAAATTGGGAACCACCTACTTTCATTTAAAAACATGATTACATGGCATGTAGTGTTTATTTAAAGAAGATATGTAAGAATTAGAAAGACGAAAAGAAAATAGACGAATTTCATGAAAACCTCCATTTTCTAGTGGGCCTCTTGGTGAGAACCCCTAACAGGGTTTTGAAACTGTGTCAGCTTCTTTGGCATTTCATTCTTCGGGTGTATGACCAAATGACGGAGGGCGGATTGATAGATCTCTTGCGGTGTTTAGCATGCATTGGAAGTTAGGAGATTCTTTTGTAGTAATGCATAGGTCTGACAGAACTTTAAAAATGGTGAAGCCTTCTTCTACATGGATGGTGATTGTCGCGGCATAGTGTGGAGGTAGTTGGTTAGTGGTAATGTCTTGTAGATAGATGGATGACTTTGCACACCGTGATGGCTTCCTCTTCTTACTCTTTAATATAGGTTCGACCTCCTCTAATAAGTTTGAATTAGGTATGATTTAGAGGGGTTTCATATGCTATTTGACCTAAAAAAAAGGAAGAACAAACTACAGTCAGCATGTGGGCTTAGAGGTTTTATGCGATGCGTGTCCTATGGAAGTCCCTTTTTTGAGGGAATTTAGCCATGATGCTGAGTCCATTTTGGAGGCAGATTTTTGCCCCTTATGCAATACAATACCTCTTTGGCATGGGCCGGTTGATATTTCTTTGTTTGGGTAATTCCACCTTCATGGACTAAGATAGATTTGGGCCTCTCTCGAAATATGTTTCTATGCATGGCATGAATCCTTAGGGTTGAAGAACCTTTAGGACTTTTGGTAGGTTCAATTAATATGAGATTGGATTGCTCCTTTCTCTCTACGATTGATTAGATGCATGAGAATGAAATGGCTTGAGTTTTTTGGAACTCTTGTCTTGCAATGGATATGGGTGCATGAGCATAAAAAAAGTTAACATGTAAGCAATATGATGATAATAAATGAGTGATTTAGGAAACCCCCTACTTGTCTTGCGTTTGCCTTCGATTCTCTTGGTATTCAGAGATGAGGAGGGGAAAGACAGAAGACAAGAAACAAAGGAGAAGTTAAGTGCCTTGATTTGAAGATTTTTATGCAATGCATGCCCTAGGGGTGCCCCTACTTATGAGGAAGACTAAATATGATTTAATAGCTCACTTTTGAAGATAGGGGACTTGCCCCTGCATACAAATACCTTACCGTTGAGCAGAAACATTTATTCATCCATTCGTTCATGAAAACTAGAGGAGTACATTTAACTTTGGGTTTAAAATACAAAAGAATTAAAATACATTTTAATAGGGGGAGGGGGAACATTTTTCTTTGGGGTTCCACCTATCTAGTTTTACATATGAAATCCTAAACTACTCTTGAGTCTTCGGATTCGCCTTCTCTGGGTTCGATATCGAGGAGGTCGTTGAGAGACCTTCACTACTAAAAAAAGCCCCATTTGGGACGGATTATTTGTGACGGCTAGTTATGCCGTCACAAATACCTTTGTAATTGCGACGACAATGTCCCCGACACAAATAAAATCATTTGTGTTGCACTATTTGCGACGGCAACATTACCGACGCAAAAGACCTTTCAAAACGATGTCGTATGGACGCATAAAACCGACCCCCCTTATTTTGATGGTTTATTTGCGACCGGATTAGCCGACGCAAATACGTAAGTTAAACGAAGTCGTTTTGGCATAAAAACGGCTTCGTTTTGATACCAAAATTTATTTCCCCCCATTTCCTCGTCTTTCCCTCAAAATCCCTCAAAATCGCAGCCCTAACTGTTCGACGAGCTTCAGCCGCCCCTACATCAGTCTTCCCTCTTCCCTCATCCCTCATGCACAGCCCTAATTTGTACGACGAGAGAGACGCAGCCCTCCATCACTCTTCCGTCTTCCCTCATCCCTCACGTTGGCTGAGGGAGGGATGCCCTTCCTCCTTCTTTGGTCATCCCTGACTTTGGCTGGGAGAGACGCCGCCGGAAGCCGTCGCCGCCAACTATTAACACCGGAAGCCCTTGCCGCCAGAAGCTATTGACGCCAGAAGCCCTAACCGCTAGAAGCTGTTGATGCCGGAAGCCCACACTACCACAAGCCATTGACGCTAGAAGCCCTTGCCTCCGGAAGCCGTAGGATACATCGATTAGTAAGCTTATCTCCCTCTTGAATGTTGATCAATTTTCATTGTATGTAAGCAAATTGACTTCCATGTCCAAAAACCATTTAGTATGCCCATAAAACTAAGTATCAGCCGGAACCCCTTCTATGTCCCTTTCAAAAATGTGAAAATTCATCTGCCCAACCAGGCTAACCATATCACAATTCTCGTTCTGATAGGTCTAATATATATATATATATGTTGACCCACAACCAATATAGGTGATTGATGGATTAGGCAGGTTTCAGATATTTATTAGATTACAACTTGAGGTTTGGGTATCTAAAGTATAATAAACTCTTGTGTAGGTGTGCCTTCAAGCTAAATCCAAGAAAGACCATTTGGTACTTGGATAGTGGATGCTCAAGACATATGACGGGAGATGAATCACAATTCACATCTCTCTCACGCAATGATGGAGGACTTGTCACCTTTGGAGACAATAACAAAGGAAAAATTATCAGTATAGGTAGTGTTGGTAAGAACTCTTCCACCTCTATTGAAAATATTTTACTTGTCAAAGGACTCAAACACAATCTTTTGAGCATTAATCAACTTCGTGACAAATGATGTAAGGTTATCTTTGAGTTCTCTAAATGTGATGTGATTGACTGATATTACAAGACCATTCTCACTGGGCATAGACAAGACAATATATACATTTTTTATCTAAATGACTTATCTTCTTGCAAAGTTTAATATCATGCTACTATGAATGGTGATGAAAGTTGGTTATGGCATAGAAAACTTTGTCACATTAGTATGAACATACTTTCAAAGGTTTGTAAAAATGATTTGGTCAAAGGACTTCCAAAAATCAAATTTGAAAATGATAGAGTTTGTGATGCTTGTCAAATGGGTAAGCAAACTCGCATTTCTTTTAAAGCTATAAATATGTTGACCACTTCTAGGCCATTACGATTGTTGCATATGGACTCATTTGGACCAACTAGAACTTTAAACCTTTGTGGGAAACAATATGCACTTGTTATTGTTGATGACTATTCTAGATTTACATGAATGTTCTTCTTAGCTTACAAGGATGAGACAATTAATTTCTTCACAAAATTTTGTAAAAAGGTTTAAAATGGGAATGATTTTTCAATCACTTCTATAAGGACTGATCATGGAATAAAATTCGATTGCAAATCCTTTGAAATATTTTGCGATGAAAATGGTTTTGACCATAACTTTTTAGTCCCTAGAATACCTCAACAAAATGGAAGTGTTGAGAGGAAAAATAGAATTTGGAAGAAATGGGAAGAACCATACTTTGTGAAAATGGTTTGCCAAAATATTTTTGGGCTAAAGCTGTTAACACAGCTTGCTACATTTTAGATCAAATTTTATTTAGAAAATTTTTAAACAAGACTCCCCTATGAGCTTTGGAAAGATAAGAAGCCAAATGTCTCATAATTTAGAGCCTTTGGATGCAAATGTTTTGTGTTGAATAACAATAAAGACAACCTTAACAAGTTTGATGCAAAATCTGATGAAGGTATATTTCTTGGGTATTCAACACATAGCAAAGCATATAAAGTCTTTAATAAGAGGACTTTAGTGGTTGAGAAATTGATTCATATTGCTTTTGATGAACATAACTCTCCTTCTAAAAATGTTGCAAGTGATGATGAAGATGAAATAGAGCAAAATATGAAAAAGATGGACATCCATCCAAGCTCAAAAGAAGATCCACAAAAGTGGAAGGAAGTGCAAGAAGTCTCAACAAGCCAATAAGAGATCAATGAAGGTCTACCTAAGGAATGGAAGTTTGTGTATAACCATCTAACGGAACAATTCCTAGGTGATCTTTCATAAGGGGTAAGAACTAGATCCTCTCTTAGAAATGTATGTAATCATCTTGCATTTTTATCACGAATAGAACCTAAGTAATTTAATGATGCTGAAAATGATGAGTTTTGCATTAATTCTATGCAAGAGAAATTGAATGAATTTGAAAGGAATGAGGTATGACACCTTATTCCTAGGCCTAATGATCATCTAGTCATTGGAACTAAATGGGTTTTTAGAAATAAAATAGATGAATTTGGAGTTGTTGTGAGGAACAAGACAAGACTTGTTGCTCAAGGGTATAGCCAAGAGGAATGCATTGATTTTGATAAAACTTATGTTCCGGTAGCTAGATTAGAAGCAATTAGGTTGCTACTTACATTCTCATATTTTAAGGATTTCAAAATTTATCAAATGGACATTAAAAGTGCATTTCTAAATAGTTTTATTACCAAGGAAGTATATGTTAAGCAACCCCCTGGATTTGAAGATCCAAAATTTTCAAATTATGTTTTCAAATTAATAAAAGTTTTATATGGTTTGAAACAAGCCCCAAGGGCTTAGTATGAAAGATAAAACAAGTTTTTAATTAAAAAAGGTTTTCAAGAGGAAAAATAGACACTACTTTTTTTATCATAATAAAAAACAATAACATGCTCTTAGTACAAATATATGTGGATGATATCCTATTCGATGCTACTAATGAGTCTCTTTGTAAGGAATTTGCTAAGTGTATGCATGAAAAATTCAAAATGAGTATGATGGGTGAACTTGATTACTTCCTCGGTTTTCAAATCAAGTAATCAAAGGAAGACATCTTTATCAATCAGGCCAAGTATATAAAGGACTTGATCAAGAAGTTTTGCATAAAAGATGCAAAGCCCATAAGTACTCCAATGAGTATTATAACAAAATTAGATAGCGATGAGAAAGGTAAATCAGTAGATACTACACTTTATCAAAGGATGATAGGTTCTTTGTTGTACCTAACTGCTAGTATGCCAGATATAATGTTTAGTGTTTGTTTATATGCTCAATTTCAATCAAATCCTAAAGAATCTCATGTGATTGCTATGAAAATAATCTTTCGTTACCTAAAGCATATACCTAGCCTTAGACTATGGTATCCAAATGGTACATCTTTTAATTTGATTGGATACACCTATGTTGACTATGCAGGGAGTAGAGTTGATAAGAAAAGCACAAGTGGCTCTTGCCAACTCCTAGGCAACATGATTATGTCTTGGTGTAGTAAGAAACGAAATTGGGTTGCTCTCTCCACAGCTGAGGCTGAATATGTAGCAGCTGGTAGTTGTTGTGCTAAAGTATTGTGGATTAAACAACAATTAGAAGATTATGGTATTTTATTTGATCATATTCCCATTAGATGTGATAATACTAACGCTATACATTTGACTCAAAATCCCATCCAACACTTTGCACAAAACACATTAAAAATAGATATCATTTCATAAGAAATTATGTGCAAAAAAGCGATATTGAACTTTATTTTGTGAGTACAAACATGCAATTGGCTGATATTTTTACAAAACCATTACGTGATGATAGGTTTTGTATGATAAGACGAGAATTGGGAATGAGTGATCCTATGTCTTGATCCTTAATAAAATTGAGTGAAATACATGATACTTGTGTTTTTAACGTGAACATTGATTATATGAATCATATTTCTTGCTCTCATGATTCATTGCATGCTCATATTAAGACACATATTCATCTAAAGTCAAAGACCTGAGCCCTGAATTTATAAATACTCAATCTAACCCAATCTGGCTTATGTGTGGACACATCAGAAAATTCTGAAAATCCTAAATTCCATCCTTTGATCATCAAGAGCTGTTAATTTTGAAAATTCTCTTTGTCCTCAATACTTGGCATTAAATGAACTATTCATTTTCTCATCTACTCTTCATAGAGAGTGTGTACTTCAATTGTAAATACTTTATACACTTGTGGGTGAGAGTTTGAGTGTTCTCTTGTAAAAGAAAAACACTTGTAAGTTTGAGAGAGCTTGGACAAAACTCTTGTAGCATTGAAGCTTGGGTGTAAGTTTCAAGAAGAGTGAGTTAGGCATTTCAACTAGCCTCTACTTTGTAATTGAAGATTACATAGTAGAATAAGACTTCAAGGAGATCTTGGGGTGATGACGTAGACCACAAGTTGTGGTTGAACCTCGGTAATTCTTGGTATTTCTTTCTTGTGCTCTGCTTTCATTTTATACTTGATTTTATTGCATTGCATACACTTGAATTACTACTACATTCATTAAATTAGTTTTAATTTTTCTTGATTGCAATTAGTTTTTAAAAACCCAATTCACCCCCTCCTTGGGTTGCCTTTTGGGACAACACATAAAAGGCATTTAAACAAAAACAACAAATGTCATTATACCACCAATATGCAAACATGTATAAGCATATATAAACACTTATCAATCCATACTCCCTCTCAACAAATGCATTAAGTCAAAACACAACTATCAAGGCAAAAAACAGAAGTAGCCGACTTTCATTTCATAAACATTTTTCAAAAGACAGGTCAGTATATTAAAGAACCAAGAGAGAATATCCAAAATAAACAAAACATCATGTGACAAGGTATCATGCACCAAGTTTGACAAAAACTATGTCATTATATTAAGGTTAGCTCACTACCTATGACCAAAGGACACCAAAAAATAAGGAGGAACCACTATAAAATCTCCCCCTTTTTTGACACAAAATGATCACGGGTACTAGTCCAGAAGATGGTGGGGGGTAAACCGACGGATATAGGCGAGAGAGGTATCAAGATTGCTTCGCATTCTAGCAACCAAGTTAGATAGCTCATCAACACACTCATTAAGATGCTCAATGTCAGAATGGATGACATCAATGGAAGTCTGAAGGCCCATAATAGCTTGAAGAACAGGACCGAAGTCAACACCACTTGGAGCTGGTGGAGGAGGAGGAGCAGCAGCAGGGGCAAGAGCAAGGATAAGCGGAGGATGAGGACGCTAAAGAACATGAAATTCACTCTTATTAAGAGAGTTCTCATTTAGTTTGCAAGCATTCAACTGGATTTGTTCCTTAGGAATGCTAGGACACTTGAACTGCTTGAGAAAATGGATCAAGGTCACACCATAGGGAAGAGCAAGATTGTTCGGCCTAGTCTTGCCAACACAAACCATGTGGTTGTAAATGAGAGAAGGGAGGTCATTGGAATACCCGTGGGCAATAGCATACATCAAACGAGAATGATCTTTATTAAGTGAGGATGTATGACTTCTGGGAAGAAAATTTGCGGAGAGGATGAGATGGAGAGAAAGATGGGCAAGAACAAGATAAGAGGCAAGGGTGGTGTCTTAGCCTGGTGCAAATGAGCCATTAGTAAGATCATGTTGCACTTGAAGGTAGTTGGGAAACTCAGAAGGAAGATTATCTGGGTGCTGAGGGTTCTTAACACAAGGAATGTTGAACAACCCAGCAAGGTCGTCCTCTGAGATAGTGAAATCAACCCTTCAAACAAAAGTAGTGAAGGTCCTATCCCCATTCAGATATTCGACCAAATGAGTATAGAATTCACGGACCAAGTTTGTGATAATCTGTCCCTCAACATAGAGCAAATGAATCCAATCACGATCTTGAAAGGCCGTAGAAAGAAAAGTATCGACAAGTTGAAAGAGAAGGTGAAGCGAGATATCTCGTTCACCAAGAACAGTGCGAGTTGCAAACAAATCTTCAAAACGATTTTTGAAATCAGGGTTTTTGAATAACTCAAAATTGAGTCGGGGTTGACATTTTGAACAATGATGCACTCTCTTCCTAGAGGGTTCCGCCATGGATACACCACACCAACCAAATCAAAGAGAAAGAACTAGAGACAAAAAAAAAGAAAAAGAAAACCCTAGGTGGAAGGAAAGAAAGTAGGACAATGAAGGAAGGAAGAGATAAACCTTACAGGAGACGAAGAGATGGAGAAAGGACGATCAAATGGAGAAGGACCCTGGACCTACATTATAACAAAATATCCACAGAGAGAGAGAGAGATAACCGAAGGAGCAAAAAGAAACAAGTGAAACTCACTGGGCCCAAAAGAGGGTTTTAAGCCCACTGGGCGAAGCGGGCTAGATTAGGCTTTAACCCCGATAGGGCGCGGTATTTTTTTTATTATTTTTAAATGAAGGAAGAGAAAGGCATACTACTATAAAGACATAAAAGCAAAATAACTATTTGAAACATATTTTTGAACAATATATACAAGTGTGTCATGTATCAAGATATTATATCATTTTTCAAGTACAACTAGATGCAATACATGGCAAGGTGAAGCAATAAAATAGAAATACCATTAAGATGCTAAGCCTCATGATTGATAACAAAGTGAGTGTGAGCATCGATTAGAGTATTGTCAAGTCTTTAAAAGAAGCGAATATGTGAAAAGATGCTTCAGAAGAAAAACTACAAGAGACCATAATCATGAAAATCGAACCGATTAAGAATTAATCACAACTTGATATTCAATAATGCAGAGGCTCCCCCTCAAATGCTTAGCACTTCTCAAAAACTCACTTTTTTTTGAGACATAAGGTGGCTTTCACTCTAGTGAGTAAGGTAGCCTTCTCTATGACACTTCAAACTATGAACCACATTTTTTGGCGAATGTCTATAGAAGCTTTCACTCTACACTCATAAGTAGCCTTTTCTTGGTCAAGACTATATTTGAGAATTTCTTTTGACTTTGTAGTAGATCTTTTGACAAATAACTCACTCTCAATGTTCTTTTTGTATTTCTAAAAGCATAAGAGGGAGTCAAGGCATTTATGGCATCAAGCTTATGAAAGGATATGCAATCATAGGTCTTTTCAAGTCTAGTGCTTAAGAGATTCAACTAAACCAACTACAAATTAAAACACAAGACAGGCCTAACATATTTCACATCGATGAGAGTGCACAGGAGACAAAACAATCATGAGAACCGACACTCAAGGCAAAACATGAGAATCTTTTCAAACTTAGCATGTACTATACCCTTAACCCTTAAATATGCAACACGAATCTATCACATGATAGATAAGTATAGATAGGCTAGAACATGCACAAAACCAAAATAAAACAAAAAGAATGAATATACAAATATACACAAGAAGGACCAAAGATTACTCTAGACAACAAACCCCTATGGCTTTTCTAAGATTTTCAAATCGAAGAGCATTAAGAGGTTTTGTGAAAAGATCGGCACGTTGGTGATCTATGTGAATGTACTCAAGAAAGATAACTTTATTTTCAATGAGATCACAGATGAAATAATGGCGAATGTCAATGTGTTTTGTATGAGAATGTTGAACTAGATTCTTTGAAATGATCGCACTCGTATTGTCACAAAATAGGGTGATCGTACCTTGTTCAAAACCATAGTCAGTCAACATTTGTTTCATCCAAAGCAGTGATGTACAACAACTGCTAGTAGCAATATACTCAGCTTTGGCAGTGGACAGGGAGATGGCACTTTGCTTTTTGCTATGTCATGCAACAAGGTTGTTTCCTATGTAAAAACACCCGTCGAAGGTGCTTTTTCTATCATTTACACAGCCTACCCAATCGGCATCAGAAAAGCTAACAAGATTAGCATTTGTATCTAGAGAGAACCAAATACCATATCTAAGAGTTCCATTAACATACTTAATGATTCTTTTTACAGTATTCAAATGAGATTCTTTAGGACATGATTGAAATCTAGCACAAACACCCACACTAAAAGCAATATTTGGTTGACTAGCTGTCAAATATAGTAAACTTCCAATCATGCTTCTAAATAATATGTGTTCAACTTCCTTACCAACTTCATCTTTACTCAACTTAGTACTAGTGCTCATGGGAGTTCTAGCATGTTTTATTAAAGACATTCCAAACTTATTTACCGAAGCTCTGGCATATTTAGATTGTGATATAAAGATATCGGAATCTAGCTATTTGATTTGAAGACCAAGGAAATAATTCAACTCTCCAACCATACTTATCTCAAATTCAACACTCGTATAGGTTGTAACAGATTTAGACAGGAGGGCACATGTAGAACCAAACACAATAACATCCATTTAAATCTGAGCAATCAAAATATGTTTATTCTATCTTTTGATAAACAATGTTTTATCCACTCCCCCTTGTGAAATTATGTGGAGATTGGAGGTTTGAATGGATAATTATTTAGCATTGTTGTGTATGATGTGTTAAGACGCGGTGCGCTACTCTTGTTTGTGCATTGCATCCATTTTCCATCGTGCTTTTCATTATGTTTAGGGGCACATTTTCAAATCATCCATCATCCAACATAACAATGAGGAACCTTATAACCAATGGCCTAAGGGAGCCTCCCCGACTACCTCCCAATTTTGGGGGATATAATCACCCTCCATGGTGGTAATGAGAGCATTCATGGGAATGGTGGTGTGGAAACACCTCCATGTAAATCTCTTAGAGACTACATTCGGGCTAATAGGCTTAGAGCACAAGAACCATAAAAAATGTCTCTTAGGAAATGCCTTAGAGTTAATGGTCAAAGGGAAACTCCCCGACCACTTCCCAACCTTAGGGAGTGTATGAATTTAACATTGGTAAGGAACATGAGGGAGCCTTTTCAAAGCATTATCAAGAATCCCTTCAAACCTACAAGAACCCCTTTGACTATTTTTGTGAAGCTTCACGAATTTATTACCACCATGAGCACATTGAATATCCACCTCCACCCCAAGTGAGTTTTAATAAAAATCACCTAAAATTTTACTCTAACCAAGAGCAAATCCATCCAATTGAACAAATCCTTCCCGTCACTAACTTTAGGATTGAGAACATCATTAACCAAACCATCCTTCCCTAAGACTTTGAGTCTAAGGAAGACATTCCTAAGATAAGTGAGGAAATAATTGAAAATGAATTTAGGGATTAAGAAATTGAGAGAGAGGAGTCCGAAATTGGGGACTCCAAACAAGAGGAGTGGGGTAGTGATGAGTCTACCCTTAATGATGACTTTGGTTTGTTTAATGTTGGAAATGTGCATGACAATGCAGATGTTGATGGTTTAGAGGACATTCTTACCATGTCTAGGGATCAAGTGACCCCTACTTTTACACCTCTAACACCTAATCCTAACCTACCAGAGCTCCATGTCCTAACCTTTGAACCAAGCATCATTCCCATGGCCGACCAAGAAGAAGGGGAGGGTTAAGCACTTCATGGCATTAGCATAATTGGCACATTTTTGCATGATCATTCTTTATTTTCTACATTCCATGACCTTTTTTACCCTTATGTGCTTTCATGCTATATCCTTGAGGTCATCAAGGTGGTCGCCATTGTATCTTCTCATTTTTACGCGAACTCTTTGAAAATCTCTAAGTTAGGGGTGTGGTATGATGGCAAATTCCCACTTTGTGGCATTAGGTGATCCATTCTCTCTCTCATTTGTGTAGGAATGGGAGTAGTTTTATTTATTTGTTTTCTTAGTTTATTTTCTCATTTTAAGTTGGGGGTGCTCTAAGTTGTTTAGTTTCTTTATTTTCTTAGTTTATTTTGCATTATAAGTTGGGGGTGCCTTTTGCACTCTATTTTTCTCTTTTTTTCACCATTGAATTACATTTAATGCTTTGTTCTCATGCATTGAGGACAATGCATCACTTTAAGTTGGGGGTGGGGTAGAGGCTTTGCCTCTATTATTTTGTTTTTGTTTATTTGTTTTGCGTCTTATAAAAAATATAAAAAAAAAGAAAAAGCTTTGCCTCTATTATTTTGTTTTTATTTCTTTGTTTTGCACCCTATATAAAAAAAAAAAATCTTTTTACTTGTGAAAGTGCCTTTTGAGATTAGAAGATAGAAAGTTTTACATGCTTCTTTACTCAAGATGATGTTGATTCACTCCTTATACCCAACATGTTGTGGGGGTTGCTTAATTCAGGCATTTGTGAAGGGGAATACATCATTGTGCACAATCATGATTTACAACATAGTTGTTACTAGTTTTTGCTTTTCCATCCTTATATTATTAGAGATTATTACCTTGCGAGCTTTAGAGCATTTATCGTCTTTTGGAGTGTTTACATTTACTCAAGGATAGTTCTTCACCCTCATTTCATTCATTAGCTTCATTATGCTTGTATTTGGTTCATGAGTTGAGTTTTGATCTTATTATTGACACTTCCACTCTATGAAATGTTTCGGCTGTACAACTTGGGATAAGATGCTAGGCCCTTTTCCTCTTGATAGCCATGAGTTTCCCGTGCCAAACCGTACATTTTCCTTGACCCTTGTTGATCTTTTACTTTTAGAAAGTGCATAACGATTTCATCTCTTGTATTGCAAAGGGACACCTATGTGAGAAAAGAGTGTTTTTGCATTGCTAAAAAAATTTAAAGAAGAAGAAAAAGAGATTGATTTGGAGAATTCAATGCCAAAAAAGCATAGTGAAATATGAGAAGTAATTGTTGATTCTAAAGGGGATGATAAAAGGATAGAAACAAAAAGAGATGTAAGAAAAGAAAAAAAAAAAGAGAATAAGGGGAAGAAAAGAGTGAAAGAGGAGTTCAAAAGTCGAAAATATTTCAAGAGAAGAGTGAGAAGTGAATTTTGTGTATTAAAAGTTGAAAAGGAAGAGTTGTAGTTGATTTGCATTCATCATGTCATGTCTAGATCACACATGATATGACCATTTGCTCCATCTCCTTACCCTTGCCTTTTACCCATTCTACATTGCTCTTTTCACCTCTACATGGCATAGTTAATCCAAGTTGTGCTTGAATGAAGTTTTCAGTAGAGTATAAGCTATTTTTTGTCAATTTTTTTGAATCAATGCTTAACTTTAAACATTCTTTCATAGAGCTATGCTAATGTCGATACATTTCTATATTTTCTATTTTTGTAATTGGTATACTCACTTGATTTGTCTATTTACATTTACTCCATTATTGAGCATACCATTGTGAGAACCATGTGGGACTTTAATTAGGAGTGTATGTTTGGTGAGGATTGAATCAAAACTTTAAAGGGGTGGATTTGCATAAGTGAGTTCATTTGTATTGTTTAGCATGATTCTTCACCCACACACATGAACCTCTCTTTTGTATGACTTGTTGCATCTTAATGCAAATGTAGAGTTTGGAGTGGCATCAATGTTAACTTGAATAGGATTATGCATCCATTCCTTATTCTTATCTTAATTGGCAATTCATATAAGTATGTTTGTAGTTATCATCACTGAAAACCCTCACGAGACACCACTCGTCCACTAGGGGTAACCTAGGGGTTTAAAGACTTGGTGCATAAGCTAAATGCATCCGTAACTCCTATGAGAGTGGAGATTTTCTTTTATGTTTTTTTTATAGATTTTTCTAGGGACTAGCAAAATGTAAGTTGGGGGTTCTAGAGTGGGGTTTGGGGTCCGCTAGAGCAGTGTTGCCTAGGAGCCTTTGAACATATGACAATCTTTTTGTTGTTTTTCTTTGTTTCCTTGATCTTAGAGGTTTATTTGGAGTTTATTTTAGCACAATTACATACACTAAGAACACTTAATCTCACTTAACTCATCTAAACGATGCACAAATGACTAATTGACCTAACAGTATGGTTGGTAGAACTGCAATTCTCTCAAGGGCAATCACTTTTCTTGTGCAGTGGAACTGCTTTACAATTCTTTAGAGGAGCTGCTTTGTGTATTATATGCTTGAGAGAGAGAGAGAGAGAGAGAGAGAGAGAGAGAGAGAGAGAGAGAGAGAGAGAATAACCTTGATGTTGTATTTGGAATCTGAGTTTATCAAATGAAAAGAAAAAGAAAAGAAAAAGGTGAGTGAAAAGATGACAAAATAAGATATTTCAAATCATTTCTTCTTTTCTTTTTATGTTCTTTTACCCTCCATTTTCTCTAATAACCAATAATACGATGTAATTTCATATTCTCTTTTCTTTCCTTTTCTGCAACACAAAATGAATGAAAGAAGGGGTACAACATATGTAGTACTGGTGGAGTGTTGTACAAGAACGCAATTGAAGTGTGCAAGTACTTTTTGGTTGCTGATGAACCATCTTTGCACAAGTGGTCTTGCCAAGTACTCCACTCATATGTGATGGAAATTTGTGGTGTGCACTAATACTACTTTGTTTGGAAATATGTAGTATAAACTTTAACACTTTGGAAAGAATCTCATAATTACAATTTTCTTTTCTTCTCTACTTTTCTCTCTTTTATTTTTATTTTTATCTACTACGACATTACATAGCATGTTTATATAGTTCCACTAACATACATCTAAACATGTACACGTACCAAGACACTTATTACATCTATAACCCTTCATCTACATACATGTATTTACCTACGTACATAAATACTAATATACATATATCATGTATGTGCATGTGTCTAGAATATATTAAAGCAAGTTTACTTTTAAACAATATCTACTATGGAAGTCACCATTCTAAATCTCAATATATCAGAGCTATTCCACAATTTTGCTTCCTTTGCGAACAACATCACCAATTTGTTGATAATATATAAAACTTGCTGCAACTTCTGCCATTGCCACTTTGTTTTCTGCTTCACTAAACACACTATACAAAATTAGCTTTGGTTTTGCGAACAAATTGTGCTCGCTTTGAAGGTTTTTTTATTTATTTTAGAGCTGTATATGTTGATGGTTGTAAAGAGGTTGGAATCCCAGGAAAAAAGACTTGAGAAATATAAGTGAAAGAAAAGCAGAAGTTCTCTTGGGAACCACCATTTTACATTTATAGACATATGAATCGAAAACCACATCTTAGAGCATCTCCAATAGTCTCTTTAAAATGACCCTCTCAGCCATTTTAGAGAGTCAATTCTCTCAAATAGCCCCAAACAGCTCTCTAAATATATGGCTCTTTTTTCTCAATACATTCTCATGTTCAGTTTGTTTTCCCTAGTTGAAAGGCTCCCACAAAGAAGTTAACTTATTATATTCTAATTTCATCATCTTATTTGAATGATATTCAAGTAACAAAAATTCACCCATGACATCACTACCATGGTGACATGCCAACCACAGGCAAAATCTTTAATCGGTGTTTTTTTTTTTTTGTTGTTATAGGGTGTTTAGCCTATTAATCGACTACTCTCTCGAGATCATGTAGGGTCACCGTTCACATGAACTACATGAATGATATGAAGTTTATAAACAAGAGCCACCATAATGGATGTTTTATTTTTGGTGAATGATTTACATTCAACTACATTATTCTAGTGATAACTCTATATGATTTTTTTTTTTTTTTGTATACCATTACCCAATAAAAAAACATTGTATAATAAACTTCAAACCCAACTTATTAATCATGATACTTTGCATCTATACCAAGAAACTATTCCAAGAAAATAAAAAAAGTAAAAAAAAAAAACCCAAAAAAATAGGAGTAGCAAGTAAAGGGATAACCATCTTCTCTCTGGAAAAGTAATAGAGGTTGTAGAGGACAACCTTTATCTGTATGATTTTAGCATTTTCTTCAGATTATATGAAGAACCATAATATTCTATATCTCCCTAAATGTTTTTAGAGTGTGCCTTTTTAATCTTTTTAAAGGCTAAGTTTTCCTTAGGAGTGCCCTCTCTTCTTCCCGTTGTATGTCTAACTTACATAGAGATAAAACTGAAATTCTTTTTCCTCTTTGTAGGTGTTGCATGTGTAAAAATTAATCTAACCCCTATAATCATCAACCCTATCAAAAACTAATAGATTTTTTTTTTTTTGGTAAAAAGTTTAGAGATTAAAATGAATAAGGAATTTGGCTTTTTACCATAAAAATATTAAAATTCACTTAATTTGCCAATCTAGTATCAAAATAGAGAAAATTACCAATATAATATTATGCTCACAATTTTCAAAGCAACTGGACTTAATTGCCCTTTTCTCATTGTAACAAGTTTTTTTTTAACAAGTACAATATTTTTTTATGATCTTTCTTTTCTACAACCTCTCAATCTTAGGGGCTATTTGGTTACACTATCAATTTTTATTTTCTACTGTCTATTTTTTTTTGTTAGAAAAATATTTGGTTATCCCAAATTTGTTACTTATCTTTAATTTGCATTATAAATATTTATTTAATATTGGTGGGCACTGGTGGCTGGTGATGGTGGCCAGCTGTCGACGATGGTAGTGGCTGGGGGGGTAGGAGAAAGAAGATTTAAAGAAAAACCAAAAACAAACACAAAAAATATGTTTTTTGTATTTTAAAGTTTGTCGCACCCTGGTTTTTGAACCAAGTCCTTTCGGCTCGGGAAGAAATCACTGTGCTCTCTTGTTAAAACTCACCCTCCTAGAATGACTAGTGCGATTAGATTTGAACTTAAAATTGATTTGGTTAAGGGCCTTTTAAAAAAGTTTGGAGTCGCCACCTAACATAGTTAAAGATGTGTTAGGTCACCTAAGACTAAGTATAATCTAAAGACTAGACTTAGGTTTTCTAAAAAGGTTTTAAAAATGTCCTTCTTCAGAAGGCTTTTGGAAAAAAGGTTTTTAGCAACCTTTTGAAAATATTTGTAAAGCCCTTTTGGAAAAGTGACTTCGATTTTGGTTTTCGAAATAGAGATCTATGGTATGGGGGTTGGTTACGTATAGGGAAGATATCCTAAGATCATCACCCTACCCCGCCCTTTCAGTACCTATATGTCTAATCATCCTTAGTTCACTCACTTGAATCACCACTTACTAATTGTCCACTTGTATCTATTGAGTTAAGGTTGATCCCTATGTTGATTTTGATGATAACAAAACCATGTAGTTGTTATTTAATGATTTCACTTGAGTGTGCAGATTAGATTATATTCATTTGATAACAAGAAAATATTTGAGCTGATTGGTTGAGTATCCAACAAGATGATTGCTTAGGTAATCTTATTCTTAAAGAGCTTGAAGATGCTCAAGAAGTTCAATAAGTATTGAGAAGAAGGATGCAAGTGGTGACACTTCAAGAAGATATAAAGATTTGGATATGCATATGTTTGGCAACATTCATGGCCAACTTATTCACTATGAAGACCTTCGATCCTCATGGCTATATTCAGTCCACTATATCATCATGGGAGCAACAAGTTGAAGCTTGTCAAGTAACAATGCAGAACTTGTCACATTGAAGATATTGAAGAACTTGTGGTGAGAAGCTTGTCAAGAAACAATGGAGACAATGAGTATGATTCAACAATCTCATAGTTGCAACGTCATTTAGATGATTCTTACAAGACATGGAAGCTCACCTTGAAGATTTGAAGATGTCTTGCAAGTATGGAAGAAATCACACGACTTGGAAGCTTCATTGAAAGTTATGTTGAAGTCTTGAATAGATGGAAGAAATTATAGAAGAAATCAAGTTGATGAAGATCAAGCAAAGAAATTGAAGAAGTTCAAATAAGCATAAAAGATTAATTGAAGAAAAGAGATCTCAAGTCTTGGAAGCTCTCTTGAAGATTTTGAAGAAGACTTAGATCAATGGATGAAGTCATGGTGATTGAAGAACTCTACATGTAATCAAAAGTGTAGTGATTTCATCTTGAAGAGTTAAAGGTGTTCGTTAAGTCAACATGCATTGAAGAAGTCTTTTCAAGCCTTAGAAACCTTATTTGGATGATCCTTAAAGAGCTTGAAGATATTGAAAAAGATTGAAGAAGTATTGCAAAAGTTAAGGATTTTCCTAAAAAGAGTCGACCCCTCAAGCGAAAGAGTCGACTCATTCAAACAGAGGCTGAAAATTCTGGTGGAACATCAAAAGAGTCGACCCCTAGCATAAAAGAGTCGACTCATTCCAATAGAAAGTTGATTGTGCAGTTTTAGACCAAAAGAGTCGACCCCTGGACCAAAAGAGTCGACTCATTTGGGCAGAACTTTCAAAAATTTGCTGCAACATAAAAAGAGTCGACCCCTGCAGCAAAAGAGTCGACTCATTTGAGGTAATGGCTAGATTTTGGAACATTACACTCCGCCATTTTCGTATCAAATGGTCTCCTATCCATCTCCAACGACTATAAGCAACTCAAGGCTACATATACAAGATCCCCAACACATATATGATGATGAAGAACAAGAAGAACATGAGAAGAACTCAAGATTAAGTGCTACAAAGTGATATTTCATCTTCTACATCTTATACTCTATTTTTATTCATTTGGGGGGTTCTTGAGTGAGCTAAAAATTTGTTCATCTACTCTTTGAGAGAGTGTTATTCATTATACAACCTTCATCTATTATTGGGTTGGTTTGTAAACTTGTGAGTTTGAGTGTTCTTGAGAAAAACACTTGTGAGTTTGAGTGTAGCTTGGGAAAAATACTTGTAAGTTTGAGAGAAGTTTGGACAAAATCTCTAGTAAAGTTTGAGTGAAGTTTGGACAAAGTCACTCGTAAGTTTGAGAGAAGCTTGGACAAAATTCCTGGGTTTTGAGAGCTTGGGGAAAAGCTCTTGTAAAAGTAAGCTAGGCACTTGGAGAAAAACTAGCAGCTGTGTAAGGAAAGTTTACATAGTGGAATACCTTTGAGAGGATCGAGGAAGAGAGGACGTAGGCAAGGTTTGGCCGAACCTCTATAAATCTGGTGTTCTTCATCTCTTTGCTCATATTATTTCCTTGCATTACATCTTATTGTTTGCTTGCTTGGTTATTAGTTTGATTGCTCACTGCTACATTGTTTAAATTGTTTTTAGTTGCATTGTTTGAAATAAATTTTATAAAACCCAATTCACCCCCCGTCTTGGGTTGCCTACTTGGGCCAACAGTATCCACTTTGGAGTTTTAAAAACAAGGTTTGGTCATCACTTTTTAGATGAATGATGCATGATGTAAGTTTTGAAAAAAAATGTTCGAAAATATGAAAGTTTTGAAGGGACTCAAAATATAAATCTTGAATTGATAGAAAATTTTGAAAAGAGAACTTGGGTTGAAATAAAGGTTATGACTGTACTATTTTAGGTTGCCTACGTATCTCATTTAGCAACAATTAGGTCATTCATAGTTCGGGCAAGGGCTTGATGGAAAAAAAGGCGCATTGGGCCCATTAGAAAGTTTTGAAGACACTTTGAGGTCTTTGGAAAAATTTGAATACGCTTTGAGGTCTTTGAAAAAAGAAAACTTGAAAGTTTGGAAAAATGCCTTTGAGATAGAACTTGAGATGTTTGAAGTATTTTTGAAATTGGGTTTGAAAATGATTTGAAATGTTTTTGAAATTAACACAAGCGGGTTTTGGAAAGTTCTTGAAACAACTCAATAGAGTTTTATAAATATTTTGAAGTCTTGTTTTGAAAACTTTAGAGGTAGAGTTTGGATTGGAAATGCTCTTGTAAACTTGTTTTCGAAATTCTTTTAAAAATAGTCTTTGAATGCCTTATGAAAGGCATGTTTAATGTTTTATCACCTTTAAGAAGTTAGTCGTTGAAGAACTAAACTCCTCTAAGACTATGAGTTTTGAAAACTTTTTGAAAAAAAGGGGTTAGCAACTTCCCTTTGGTTTTTTTTAAAACTTTGGAGTTATAGAACTCTTTTTGAATTTCTCACTTGTACTTGACCAATCCTAACCCTGGAGGATTAGGATTGCTTCAAGAATATGATATTTGAAAAGAGCTTTTAAAAATACTTAGGGTTTTTAGAACTCTAGTATAGGCAATTTTGAAGGTTGTACTTAACGTATCACATTCCCTTAGCATCCCTAACCATAAAAGGTTAGGGACACCATAGGGTTGTGAGTCCTTGAAAACATTTTGTAAGTAGTTTTTGGAAAATGTTAAGGTCTAGCCATTTAAGTTGAAACAAGTTTAAGAGAGCTTCTTAGAAGCATTTTTGAAGATAGAGTATGGGAATATTTGAAAGGGATTTGAAGTTGATTTTTGAGATCTCAAAAGAGTAGGATGTTTTTGAAAATATGTTATGAAAATGGTTTTGAGTTGAAAGATTATTTGAAGAGGGGTTTTTAAATTGGAACCTTGAAGCTTACTAACCTAGGTTGGGTTGACCTAGGGCTAACTAACTAGGGTTAGGTCAACCTAAGGTTAAGGTGACATAGGGTTAACTAACCTAGGGTTAAAGTGACTTAGGGTTAACTAACTAAGGTTAGGTTAACCTAGGGTCGAGGTGACCTAGGGTTAACTAACTCAGGTTAGGTTAATCTAGGCTCGAGGTGACCTAGGATTAACTAACTAAGGTTAGGTCAACTTAGAGTTAAAGTGACCTAGGGTTAACTAATTCAGGTTAGCTTAATCTAGGGTTTGGACAACTAGAGCAAGTTGACCTAGGGTTGGAAGGCAGTTTTATGCATGAAATTTGAAAGTGTGTTTTGAAAACTATTTTATGAAAACCACTCAAGTAAGTGTCAGGGTCCTATGTTTGATATTTGGAAACCACTCAAGAGAGGGTTGCCTTGGAACCATTTCACACATTAACTCAAGAGAGTAAAACTTGTGAGAATCTATATTGAATTGATGTTTTTAAAGACTTGAAAATTAAAGAGAATGATCCTTTGAAAATTGGTTTTGGAAAGGAGGTTTTGGAAAAATCACTTTTAAGAGGTTGAAAACCATTCTAAAGAATAAGGGTTCATATAGTTGATTTGAAGAAAATCACTCTAAATATGACTCCATAAGACCATTTTAACCACGATATTCAAGTGAGCAAAACTTTCACAAATCAAGGTGAAAATAATGGTTTAGGGAATCATTTGTGTGCAAATTAAAGAGAGTGCAATTTTGAGAATCCATTTTTGAAGGGAATTGTTTTGAAAAACATTTTGAAGTGAATAGAACTAACTCTAGTTAACTACGGTTCATATGGCCAAGATAATGGTAAGACCACTCAAGAGAGGGTTCCAAAAGACCCTTTCAACCATAAAGTTCAAGAGAGTAAAATCCTAGAAAATTAAGAAGAGGGTTTGAAAAGCATTCTAGTGCAACGTTGAAAAGTAATGACATGTAGGGTTGCAAAATAAAGTCAAGAGGACTTAAAGCAGGTTTTGTAAGGTGTAAAAATTGAGGGTTTTCTAATGAAATTTAGTGAAAGTTTTAGAAAATGGTTATGAATATGAAAACAAAGCCAAACATGCAAAACATGAACAAAATAACCATATGCAAAGGGGTCATAGAATCATATAAGGCTAGAGGCTTCACCAAATTGCAAGGTGCTCCAAGGCCATACCAACTTAAAGTAGGTTTGTGAGAGGTTCCCTACATGGTGGCTCTCACAAACTTTTTTCTAGGCATGAACTAAGAGCTTCCTTATTTCAAGCATATAAGAAAGGGAGGTAGAAGATGGGGGTTAAAATAGATAATAACTTAAGTTGGCTAGAAAAGATAAGAAAGAAGTCGGGATTGCAAAAATATAAAGAGAATACTACATTTTGCCTTTAAACACTTTCAAACCTCTATGGATGCTTTTGACTTGAGCTTGAATAGCCTTGAAGAGGCTTGAAGGGGTTGGAATGAGGTCTTTTGCGGCATTGAAGACTATATAGGTGTAGTGTGTGAGTTAGAGGGAGGTGAAATCTAACCTAAGTACTTGAAGTGTGAGACGTATATAGGAATTCGAGGTTCAGAAGAGATTTCTACGGAGCTTCGCTGCCAATTTCAATTCTGGAATATGCAAAGGGGAATGCCTGTATTTATAGGCAAACCTGGAGGGGTTACATGTGCCAGTACTATTCCACTGGCAGAATGCCACGTGGCACACTCTGTACTGCTAAATCTTAACGGCTAAGCAAAGTTTGATCAATCTAATCAAAATCTGGGCGCATGTAACATAAGCTCTGCCGCTGGGATCGTTTATTTAAACTTTGCCTCGATAATTGTGCAATTTGGAATGGATTTGGGGAAATTGATCACGTCTATGATATTCTCCAACTGTTTCTCAAGAACCTAAAATTTTTGGGAAGCTTAAAAGGTGCTCGAAAGAGTGAGATATTGCCTTGGGAAGCATGCACGAAAAAACATTTTTGCGGAGCATCTATGATACACTTTGTGGACGCTCAAAAGTAGCAATTTTTGAGTCACGCAATTGGGGGCTTTGAGAAGCAATCTATTCAATCGATCTGTATCGATGGAAAGACCTATGGTCAAGCTTTTAGGAATTTTCTAATTTACGCATTTTTCAAGTCATTTGACGGTGCTTATAACTAGGGAATCAGGAGAAAAAACAACCCTAGCGGAGCGTCTGCGAGACGCTTCGGGGGACTTTCATTGATTTGGAAGTGTTTAAAGTCACGTGACTCACCTTTGATTTAATAGGGGTGTATGATAGGATTTTCAATTTTGTACCCAGAGCTGGTGTGGTTTAGAGGCGTGTTCGCCAGGGATAAAATGGTCATTTTGACCAAAATTAGTTGAAAAGAGTCAGGATGGGTTGGAATGGCATTTTAAGCATGCCGAATTGTTCGAAGATGGTCCTAGAAGATGTTTTCACTATTCGGCAGGATTTGCATTGTGTTGAGATGCCTAGGGGTAAAATGATCATTTTGACTAGAGTTGACTGGAATAAGACTGGAATTGGACAAGATGGCGTATTAAGCAGGTCAAACCATTTAGGAACATTTTTTAAGGGTGGACTTACTATCTTGAGGGATTTTGAACTTTTTCAAAGACGTGTCTAGAGGCCCAAGGGGCAAGTTTAGTTATTAGGCATCTGTTGGACTTAGTGGGCTCGAGAAGTGATTGACTGATTGGATAGGGCTCTGAAAGTTGATTTGAGCTTGGATATTTCAATGAGATTTTAAAAGGGAGTTCAGCCAGGCTAAAGATTGCCGAGTGAGCAAAAATGGGGTGCTTACAATGAGCTATTACAAGAACTTAAATATTTGAAAACAATATTAACGAACAAAGTAACAAAGGCAATTGACATCATCGATTTTATAAGGTCTTATTAGAAAGATGATAGTTTTCAATTGGTATGGGTTGCTTATCGAATTTTGTTGACTATATTGGTTATAGTTACTTCGGCGGAGAGGAGTTTTTTCTAAGTTAAAGTTAATAAAAACTTACTTTCGTAATACCATGTCACAAGAGAGATTAAGTGAATTGGCTATGATCTCAATTAAAAATGAGTTCTTGGATAAGTTAAAGTACAATGACTTAATTGAATAATTTACTTCAAAAAATGTAAGGAAAAGTTATTTGGTTTCAATCAGATCTTGCTAATCATAAAGCACCATAACTGATTAACTGGGGTTACATTTTGATTATGATTATTTTGATATAATTCAAGTTAAACACACAATGTAGCCTTGATTTTTATTTTTTTTTAAACTTCTATAACTATTTTTTTATAATAAATTAATAATAAGAGGGCAATCATGTCAAGGTCTGGCTAGGACAACCGAAATGTCAGGGCCGACCTTGGATACAGGTATCTAGAGTTTGAAATGGTATTTAGTACTTTTATTAGTGGTGTGCAAAAATTCTTATGCTTATATTTAGGTAAATCTTTCCCTCGAATTAAGTTCCTAGGCCTGTACATGCGTTGAACATTCTCATATTTTTATATTTTTGTTACTACACGAGATAATTTTTTAACCATGGCTATGTATGTTGTCATGAAATTTACAAACTTCGTGAAGAATTTTTTCAATTCTGTGCATGGAAAAATTATTTTGTTTAACCAAACACATGAGAGAGAGAGAGAGAGAGAGAGAGATTGATTGATTGATTCAATGAGGATTGAACACATGAAGCAAACACATAAGATAGCACTTTATATCTACAGTTACCATATTTGATTTTTTTTTTATCATGACTCCAAGTTATGTCTCAAAATGTTATTCCACCCCAGTCATAAGGAACCAAGGACAGACCTATCTTATGACTATAGTACTTTGACAAAATTATATATAAATTCTATAAATTTTAAAAATTTATGATAAAAAATAGCGTATTAGTCCTTTAAAATTCAAAAAATTTTATTCTAGCTCTTCAAAATACAATTTTTTTTTTTTACTTTGGTCACACAAAAAATTCAAAAAAATTACCTTTACGTATCAAAATTCAAAAAAAACATTATATTGGCCCCCTCTCACCAAAATTCTTGGTTCTGTCCCTGTAAGTAGGGGTGGATCCAAAATTTTTATTCAATGGAGGCAAAACTTCTACATAATCGTCCACAAAATTATTTTTTAATGGAAAATATTTTTCTTTGATAAATAAATATATAATTATATTAAAGACGCTGAAGGAGGCACCATTTCTGTACAAAAGTTGCACACAAAAAATTACAACGCTATAAAAAAAAAAAAAAACAAAACTTAACTCAAACTTTGATTGGCTACGATTTGAAATTCGAGAAGAATTTTGAGATTTGAGTAACCAAGCATCTATGGATTCAATGAAAAGAGTAGATGAATACAAAAGGTTTTAGAATTTGGTTCTTTTTTTAACCTTTTAATAAAGTAGTAGGTAGAAGTTAGATAAATAAAATATTCAATGGGTAAGAGCATTTTGATTAATTATTAGAATAGCAGGTTATGAATTAAGATTGTATTGTTTATTTGGCCAAATAAGGAAGGGTTAATGATATATATATATATATATATTGCTATAAATTTAGTGATATTCAATAGGGACAAATTTAGGTGACAATAAATTCGGAGGGGGCCAAAAACAATTGTTAATATTTTCAGTGGGGCTAAAATATACATTTATAGTCTAAAATCAAATAAATATAAATATTTTTTTTTTTAAAAAAAAAGTAAAAATTGCCAAGTCAGTGGGGACAACTCTTCATCGATCCACCCTTGCCTGTATGAAACTATTTTTTTTTTTTTTTTTGTTATTTAGTTCGGGATGTCTAGGCTAGCTTGGAGTTCATAAAGAATTATGTTGATTAATGTATACAATATCCTAACTTCTTATCCGATCCATACCATGGGTTTGAGTGACAATTAACTACAATTTTTTAAAATATGACAATGCCTAAAAGAATTAATAAATTAGTTTACACTTAGTACATTTTACTCGATCTCACTTGACAATATTCAAATTTTTGTAAGAATTAAACCCTTACACTATTAGTATTTGCAATATCAATTTTTTCTAACATTGATTTAGAAAGTAGACAGAAAATGCACACATCACAATTTTTCAAGGCTATTTTACTATTTGTTCTTAGTCCTAACTCTTTCAACTCCCGACTCCTATTACCGGCAAGCCAAACCAAACGCCACTCACTCTAGTTACCCCATCGTCGGCCATGCTCCATTTCCATCAACGTCATTGCTGGCTACACTCACACCAATATTTGTACCATCTGAATGCCATGACCCCTTAATATTTGGCCAACCAAGGAAATGGCACAATTTCAATATTCTGATCTAATATTAAAATTGTGAGATTATGTGGCAATTATGAAAGGGTCTTTTGACTTTACAAGTTATCTTAATTTTTAGTGAATGGTCTAATTTTTTCTTGTACACGTCCCATTTTTTGGCATCATTAAAAATATTATTAATTAAGAAAACAAATTCTATGTACTGATTCTAAGTTTCATGTCCAATCAACAAAAATCTTATATACCATTCCATATAAATTTTGCCCCTGCCCACCACCAAACCTAGCCCCTTCCTTCACACCGGCCACCAATTCCCGTGAATTCCATCACCAAACCCAGCCCTTCCTTCAACTCGCAACCGCTAAACCCAGGCCCTCTCCACCCCACCATGCTTTCCAATCACCACCGGCCAGTGGCCACCAAACCCACCTCGGTCACCCATTCCCGTCACCCCCACCACTAAGCTTATGAACTCCTCCCTTTATTCCCCAACCGTGAAACCCAACCCCTCTCTTCACACCCAACACTCTTTCCCGGCAGCCTTACAACCAAACCTAATCCCTTCCTTTGGCCCCAACCACCAACCCAGTTAAATTAGTCAGGAGCCATCGCAAGTTGCGGGTAATTATGCAGAGAGAGTACGACATTGAACGGCTGTTTAGCAGTGGTTTGGTGGCACTGGTGGGAATGGTTATCCACAGAGAGAGAGAGAGAGAGAGAGAGAGAGAGAGAGAGAGAGAGAGAGAGAAGGTATGGTGGTAGGGGAAGGTACATTTATACACATGTCCATATATAGTAGTGTTATTGTGTTAATGAAGGAACGAAAGGGAAGGGGACTCTTGGAAGCTAGCTGGTCTATTCTTTTAACTTTTGCAGTGCAAATATGTAGGTGTCTTGTATCTCTCTTGTGAGTACATGAGATTTAAACTACTATGAAAAATGCTTACGGTGAATTACTATTTAAAATATTAGCAATAAATTCATGCTATGCACAAAAATTTATAACAAAAAAAAGTGTGAAACCATAGTTATTTGAAATGTATGTAAAATTATAAATGATTTTTAACTATAAATATTATAACAAAGAACAATATTTTTTTGATAAAATTAAAAATTAAGTACTAATTTTTTAAAATAAATACTATTTCAAGATAAAAGCATGAAAGGTCATTAAGCTAACTCAAAACTATGTCATTAATTTGTTTTTAGTTCTTCAAATTGCTATTCTCACTTGTCATTGCTAAATTTTTAATTGGCTTCCACCAATGATTAAAAAAAGAAAAAAGGCAAGCAACTCATCACCTAAATGCATTTTAACAAAAAATGTCATGTTCTCCTCACTCGCCTATATCACCATGCTTCGCATGAGAGAGAATATGAGTGAAGTCCCACATTGCCCAAATACGAAAGTCATCATCTCTATATATGCTCTTACACAACCCTCACCTTGTTAAGCTAATTTTTAGAGCTGAGTTAAGCCCACGAATTCTTCTAGCATTACACAAAGAAGTAGCAGACTTTTATCTTATCATTTTCTTACAAAAAGAAGAAAACAATAAAGAAAAAAACATGAAACCTTCATCCAAAAAATATTATCCAATTAATTACTTGAAAATTCAATTAAACACTTCTTGATTCAACTAAAGTTGAGGTGGGTGCACACATAATGCGTGTGTAATATTTACACAACAGTTGCATAATTTCTATTGACTGAACTCATAAAAAAAGAAGACGTGGATATAATGAAAACCGTTACAGTTGTAAAATTTGAATGTGAGAAGGACTTGTGTTGAAGTAATTAATGTATTTGACCCTAGAATTAAGAAAGTTAAATATACTTGATATTGGTAATTATGTCATTTGGTAAGAATTTTTTTAGAATTGAAAGTATCCTTACGGCTTCAGAAACTAACTATAAGGACCCATATTTCTTAAATTCCTCACATTTTTCATGCATTTGGGTTTTCTAGACACATTTGTTCCATTTAATAGCTTTCTTATTTGTTTAATCCAAGCATTTGGATGAGGACTAAGATATTGGTGTGGTGGAGACGATGTACAAACTGTAGGATAGAGTTTTGGTGTTGTGCAGCCCTTGGAGTTAGATAGAGTTAGGGTGTATCTAGGTACATCAGTTTGTTATTTATCTTGACTCTTTTATCATTAGACAGCTCAACAGAGGACATGTAAACTTGTTTGTAGGGGATTAGATTCTAAGGCTGATTTGTAGGAGCCTTTTACGTTATTTGCTTCGTAGACGTCGTGTTAGAGTTAAATTGCATATGGATTAAGAGAAGAAGAGTTTCAGCAGTAGCCGTATATACAGTTTGAGAGAGAGACAAGTGTAAACCCTATTCAGAGAGAGAGAAAGAGGGATGGAGGGAGCTTCAACAGCCAATTGGAAAAGGGGAAGAAATAGTCTGTAAAGCTTGCAGAGTTAGTCAAAGTATTCTGGCTATCATCCTTAAGGTATGAAATTTTGTTTTGGGTATTGTAGTTTGTATATGGAGCATCAAATAGATTAGTATATTTTGGCGTATTGGGTTTGGTTGATTTCATAAGAATGAATCTTGGTGTAAATCTGTTGATGAGGGTATATGGAGATGGGTTGAATTCTTAAGGTCTGGTATAATGAATGTGTTCGGTGATTTGAATAGCTTTATGCATTAGTAGACTGTGGCTTAATTCTAATTCTTATGGGCTTGTTATAGTTGGAAAATTGTATAAAAGATAATATGTGGGTTGGAGTATTGTGAGTTTGGATAAAAATCAGTGTGTGTGTGTGTGCGCCTGCTGGACTGAAGGTGATCATGGGCAGTCATGGCTGCCATACAAGGAAGAGATGTAGGAAGAGAAGAGAACTTAAGAATATGGAGAAGAAGAAAAGAAAAAAAGAAAAAAAAAGAAAATAAATAAATATGAAGTGCAGAACATGAATCTGGAAACAGGGGAAGAGGCGAAATTGATTGGGCCTTTATTCGGTGTGGTCAACTTTATGGTGCTTGGTGCACCCTAGTGATCTTGTCCCCATGGGAGGAGCCTTTAGCCTTCAAACTATACTACCCTAAGATTTTCAACGTGTGGGTTTCAATTCGAACTGGTTTTTTTTTTTTTTTTACTAATTTTGATCCTACGTTATACTTTTAAATATAGGCATTACTTTTTGGTATTCAGCGTAACAACTGTTATTTAATTTGCGTTGTGTTTTGGCTTCTTATTCTTTGGACATCAGCTGAGTATGTGATTTTGTCTTACTAATATGAAATTTGCAAATTTAATCACATACACATGAGATTTGTAAAGAATGATTTTAATTATCACAAGCATTTATTTTAATGAAACACAATATTTTATTTTGACATAAAAAAAGTAGTTACTTTTGAGAATGAGCATGTGCTTTGAGATCATTATTTATTGGTTTTATGATAAATGCACTATTTTATTACTTGAGAAAATTCTTTCATGCAAGCTTTAAAAATTATCTTATAGAATGTTGCAAACTTTATGATATTGTGTTTGGGACCATTTTTGAGAAATCTAAGTAATACGCCCTCTTCTTGAGGTAACTCTAGCAACTAGAAAGTAAACTTAGTTCTCAATGAATGTAGGAGAATTTCAACCGGATCGACTAAGGAAAAAGACCTAGGTGCCACCCTAAGGTGACTCTAAATGCAATGTTGATGGATCCACTAGGCTTAAGCCCAAGTTAAGATTTGGCATAACCAATTAAGGTCAGCCTAGTTGGTTAGGATTTTGACTTCTCTCAAAAACGTCAAGGGTTGGATGCCCCTTTCCTGATCCCCTTCTTGACTTAGGTTATTCCCAATGAAATCCATTTTGATGTACCAAAAAAAAAAACAAAAAAGATTTGACAATGAGTTTGGAGATATTATTTGGTTCTCTGAGTTTTTACACTTGTCATTTATGCTAGCACTATTTATATTGAAGAGAAGATATTTTGCTTCAACGTTGAGTTATAAGATATTAAGAGATGATTTTACTTCATTATTGAGGCTTACAAGATTTACTTCATTTACTTTTATAAAGCATGCAAAGTATATGAATGTGCTTGAGAAAGTTCTTTTATCTCATTATCTAGTATATGGAAAGTTTTATTTTCAATTATCAAATGTATTATTGCAAGGCTTGTCATTTACTAAATTGTGAGCTGACACTCATTTAAAATATTTCAAGTGAGTGAGACGGTCATTAGATATGGAGTTTGAAACCGAAGACTATTGAGTAGAAACCTCCATCGAAATTCTTCTCTGCTTCCATTATTAATTAGACTTGACTATTAGTTATCAGATTTAGAGATTTGTATAATTTAACTCCTGATGATTTTCAGAGATGTTTAGTTAGTTACTTTATTTTTGGATTAGTCAGAGATTATTTATTCACCATTTGATGGATTTAATTGATAAAGAGAAATTTCCATTGGACTGATATTTCATTACCTTTATTAATTGAATAAGTTAGAGGTTTTCGTGCCCCAGGGACTAAGACTCTGTGATTCATGGCCGGTCGAATTCTTAATTGGTATGTGACACTAATTGTGCTTCTCCCTTTATAATATAGATAAATCTACTCATTTCTCGAAGTTACATTAACTCTTATTTACCTAAACTTCAATATACATAATCTAAAATGCAAAAATTTTGACACAGGTAAATTTATTGTACTACCTTTATCACTTCTTATTGATGCAGCTATTAAGTGATTGAAAAACAATAAATTGGCGAACGAAGCATATAAATATTGGAAGCAAATTGAATCAACAATATATATAGCTTAATTTCGCAGACTAACTTGATCAAACCCCATTCTTTTAATAAACGATCTAAATCACCCATAAGTAGAAATCTTCCAAGAAAAAAAAAAAAACCCCAAAAACTTGAAAAGGAATGGATATAAAGTGGCTACTAAGAGAGAGAGAAAGAAAGAGAGGGAAAAGAGAAAAACAAAGAGGTTGTAGCTCATAAGTTGCTATGGGTGGCTACCGTGACAGGAGTATATTTCAATACATAAAGACCCTACAAACAGAAAAAGTAAATTTAAAAGTTTATAATCGGATATAGATGAATAAAAAATTTAAAACATATAAAAATGTTACAAACTGATGAACTAAGTTATTTGTTTTTATTTTATTTTATAGATTTGGATAAAGTAAGTTTAAAAGTTTACCGGATAAAGATGTAACTAAAATTTGAAATTTAAACTTAGACACAAAATTGAAATCAAACAAAAATTTAAAGCATATAAAAATGTAATAAATGGATAAAGTAAGAACCCAAGATTATTTTATTTTATTTTATAGATTTGGATAAAGTATGGTTAAAAATTTACTGGATAAATATGTAACAAAAATTTAAAATTTAAACTTAGATTCAAAATTAATCTTGGGTTACTTACTATTAAGCTATATGAGTCTTTATTATACTTTATCAACAAATAGTTTAACTTGTTCTAAAAGAATCAATGTTATTACTCTTTATCAACGAATAGTTTAAAAATCAATGTTATTGTGGCAATAAGATTGCGACATGTAATATTATTAATATTTTAAAAATCTGATAACCTAAGAATAATGTATTGAGACTTTGGTTCTTAAAAATCCAACAACGTTTTGCTATTTATAATTATATAGATTGGACTGACAGTGAAAGAGGTATCATGAAAACTTCATGATACCATGTGGCCAAAAAAGAAATTTCATCTGTAATCTATGTATTTATGTTCAAGCGTTCGTGTCTCTAATGAGAAACTTCGTTGGATATATATAGTTGATTAATTTCCAAAAATCATGTTTTCAATTGAGAAATTTCGTTAATGAACTATCAATGATCCAGTTCCATTAATATTATAATAATAAAAAAAGGTCAATCCAGCCTGTTAACATTTATCCCTATTTTCTTGGGCATTTCAACACGAAAACTAAAATAGTCTATTAATTTCAAAAATCATGTTCCCAGTTGAGAAATTTCATTCATGATCTGTCAATGATCCCAGTTCCAATTATATGAAAAAATGAGAAAACAAAGTAACAAACAGGGTTTAAATTTAGGCTACTCCAGCCTGTTAACATTAACCCCTATTTCTTTGGCATTTCAACATGCAAACCGGGTTCTCCTCTATAAATTTAAACTTTCTTCACGACGATTTCCTCATCTCTCTCTCTCTCTCTCTCTCTCTCTCTCTCTCTCTCTCTCTCTCTCTCTCTCTCTCTCAAACCTCCCCTTTTTGAAATTCTATCTTGGCTTCCAAAAACTTCTGACTCGAAACAAAGACCAACCCAACATTGACGACACCACTAATAACAAAGGAAGACGACAGTGCAGGAAAACGGGCATGGACACCGGTCAAGGCCATGGCCCGACGGGCATTCATCAGGAGCTGGGTCATAGGTATGGGAGTCTACATGTCTCCTGTTTGTAGACCTCTTCTTCATGGGTTCGGCCGATGGGTAAGTCCGATTGGCCGCTACCTTGGATTTCGGACTTTATTGCTGCGGGTCCGCTTTTCAGCTTGGGCATTACGGTTTTTCTCGTTTTGGAAGACGAGTAGTTGCGTAGGAATCCAGCTTTTTACGTTGGTTTTATCGCTATGATTTGGGCCTGGGTCAGCATGAAGAGGTTCGGGTCTCTACTTGGCGGTTTGGAGATCTTCAAGGACGTGGATCCGTTTGTTGGCGACCTGGCTGTGGGTTCTTTAATAATGGCTTATTTTTTGTTTAGCCTGCTCTCCGGCTTTATGTATTAGTGAAGCGCCACGTGTTGTCTTATAGGTAATCATCTCTAAATCATTCTTCGGCCTTACATGATTTTAATTAAATTAAGAAAAATCAAATTATGTACTAGAATAATGACAATGATGATGTGACAGGGGCATGTTTTTAATTAAAAATTATTTTAATGGATATTTTCTTTTATGAAAAATGATAAGATGAGAGAAAATCTAAATAAATTAAGAGATTTTAAATCCTTACTTCTTTTTATTTTTATGTTCTTTTACTCTCCACTTTTTCTAACAACTAAACTTACAATATAATTTCATATCATCTTCATTTTTCTTTCCTCTTATCAAATGATTAATCCAAACATAGCGTTAGGAAAATTCAATTCTTACAAAAATTTTACCAAAAAAAAAAAAAACTCTACCAAAATGACATGTCAATGATAGTTTGAAATTATATACAAAAATAGTAGGTACTTTGATTTGAGATGAAAGAACCACCAACATTTACATCCTCGTATGAAAAATTCTATGTCAAAATTATTTTTGTGTATAATTATTTTTTGGTTTCGAAATAATGTGTTACAACTCAATCACAATCACATCATTCTTTATCTAAATTATACGAGCTTCTGTTCATATAACATTACCTTCTAGTCAATGTGGGTGACTAGCATAGTTGATTTTATGCAAGGGCGGTTATGAAGTTTTGAAAATTAATTTCTCCTTGAAGCTCTTAGATGTAGATTGAAGGAAAGGGGGAAAAAAATTATAGTCAATCACTACTAGAAAATGGAGTATTTGCGACGGCACAAAACCGTCGCAAAAAGCCCCTCTGCTATCGCAAAAGAGTATTTGCGTCGGGGATGCGATGGCATTTTTGACGATGAAATTACGGGTGTCGCAAATAGTTTTTGCGACAGCTGAGCGACGGCACGAGGCACCATTTGCGGCGGCAAGGAAACCGTCGCAAACACTCTTCGTCGAAGTACTTTTTTTGCAACTGCTGCCACGCCGTCGCTAAAGTATTTTTGCGACGGTATTTTACCATCATTAATACTTTTGTGAATACTATTAGCGACGACAGAAAACCGTCGCAACAAATCTATGCATAAAAGGCATTGTTTTAGCAACTGGTGTATCACTTTTAGCGACAGTTATCATGTCGTCGCTAATACTTTTTAAAAAAATCAATTTTGTATATAAATTATAAATAATTTTTTTAATTTGTTGTTTCATTGATACATTTAACATGATCCAAATAAACAAAATCCATGCATTCATTCAAATCCAAATGCTTACAAAAATACTTAACAAAGTTAATCAAAATATCTTTTAAACATTTATCCGAGCATTCCATCCCAAGAATTCACCATCAATTTGTAGCATTTCTTAAGCAACTCGTCAATAGCAAAGCAATCATAAAGCATAAATCTCACAACCATATGTATCTCTAACCAAATCACACACTATAATCACATTTTTGGTACATGAGAAACTTAGTAAGTCTGACAATAGTCTCTGAATGAGGACGACACTTTTTGAAGTGAAAGGTCTCACTGAGTGCTATCTCCAAAGCTTTCAAGAAGCCTTCTTTTTGTTCTGAAATCAAGATCACAAGAATATAGAATATCAATTAAGACTGAAATTCTAGGGATACCTTGCATGGTTCAACAAATAATGATCTATATATATGTATATATGCATGCATGAATGACCATATTAGAATTGTTGATTTATTCTTTACAAATACCTATTTCATCTCCAACCTCCATCTTACCTAAGGAGTATCAAAATTACATCATGGTTCATGAGAGAAAAGTTAAATAAGTCAAATGATCTCATTTCTCCATTACCATCCATGTTATCGCTTAATAAATTTGTTAGGAATAACAAACATGCAAATGCTGAAGATGTGATTACGATGCACAAACGAACAAAATTTGTAACAAGTGTAGCAGTACGATACATATATGGCTAAGAACCATTTAACATGAAAATTCACTTCTTTCGTAAATTTTTCTTTTGAGGCATAATGCAATGAGTAGGAATATTCTCTTCAAATTTATTTGCATAAGAAAAAAAAAAGGAATGATGAACTCACCCAATTAGATGCTGGAACAATTGGAAGGGATGTGGAAGTACTTGGCCAATAACTGCTTGGCTGCATCAAACAGTCATTGTTAAGAAATTTGCATGTTCGTGTTTCTAGTGTTGATATATTGTTTGAGAGCAGTCAATTTGATTCCTGCCAGGACTAATTTAGCTCTTGAATATAATGTTGATGAAGCACTCAAAAGAGTGTTACGAGAGAGAGAGAGAGAGAGAGAGAGAGAGAGAGAGAGAGAGAGAGAGAGAGAACCTAACCTGTGTAGTCTAGTTCTTGAGCAATCACCTTGACCAACTCACCTACCTGAGGGGGACACAGTAATTATTCCAATGGCTCTGTACTCAACAATATCCCTTATGCAATTTTAATGAATGAAAAACTTGATATACCGCATAGATCTAGGGAGATATGCTTGAACTAACCAATAAATGAAGTTTTTATATTCTAATTCCCAATGATGAGAACAAAGCAAAGAGGTCTCCAAACAGTTTTCAATTTATTGCATCTACCAAAGTGGCTCTAGCAATACTTCAAGCAAAATGCATATACCATCACAGAGCATTTGTGGAAATTTCCATCATTGCGACCTTTTTTTTCCTTCCCCTAAACTGTTCTCAGTTTTACAAGAAAAAAATGATTCAGGGTAAAAAGAAAATGTATGATATAAATCTACACTTACTGATGATGAAGTTTGTAAACAAATCAATTCCTTGTCTTCCATCCTTGATCAACATTCAACACAGCCTTAGATGTTATGCTTCAATAGCTGATTCTAGTATTATCTGGAAAACATTTTATTCACTTTATGACAAAATTATAGGAAGATTACCAAATCACAAGTCAAAAGAAAATACGAAAATAGGTATAAAAGAGGGCAGTTTATGAAGTTTGTCCTGGAAGAAAATATCTCTAACCTCTTGGAGTTTAAAATTTCAATATTGAACATAGTATACCCATAGGAGTGTGACAATTAATCATTTAGAGCAAGTCTTGAAGAACTCCTAGGCAAGTTTTCAAGAGGAGAGAGCACAAATGGCTCACGCTCTCCACCCAGCTAGCATCCACTGCCTAGCCTCATCCACAAAGAAGTCCTTGTGGTAGCATGATTTCACCATAGCTCTTACTCCCTTCAGGATCTCCTAGTTCAAAGGAAGCTGCCTGAATCCAGCCCTCAGAGTTCGAGTCTGCCACTGTTTGTATATCTCTAGCCTTGCCATCATATCTAATCCTTCACATGCAATAAATGAATATATATATATATATATTGACAGGAGAAGAAGCTATTTCCTACTAACAAAAATCCTTCAGAGACCATATACAATTCCAAATAACCATGCATTAATGCGTCATGTGAAAGGCTTCGAATTAATCAAATCACAGCTTAACACATGATTTTTTCTATGTCCAGAAATAATACTACTTTTTCCAGCTAAGTATGAGATGGTTTCTTAATGTTCATATTGATATTATGACTACTTTTTCCATGTTCCCCCATTTGTATGACTACTATTTATTTATTAGTTGACAATATAGGGGACAATCTCAATGATTTCTTTCACTAAATTATATATAAAGTGGAGATAGTGCCAACCTCAACCAATTTATTGCCAATTTTATTGAAAATTGATCAGAAATTGTAGCCACTTTATGCATACTAATACTCTATACAGCCAGCGTTAGAAAAATTATTAGAAGTACACAGAAAAATTGTGATGGATTGCTGTAGAATATCTCCTGATATTTTCATAAAACAATTTGACCAAACCACTTCACTGACTTCTTTAAAATAGCAGCAAATATCCTAACAAGAAACAAGCACTGCAATAGTGACATGATTAATTAGCAACACAGTATGACTAATTATTTTTTAAATGCTTCAAAGATTTTGTTGTTGACACTCTTGTCAAATTCTTGCCTCGATATTTCAACAAAGGATTCCAATTAATAGTAAACCCAATATTGCAACAATTTTCTGCTCCATGCCATATTTGAACCCCACATTAGCCACTGATTATGTGGTACATGTTTAACCATTCACTGTTTTTTTTTTTTTCAAAGTGAAATAAATGCAACCAGTTTGCATCTTCAATTTAGCCCCACAGGTCCCATGGGTCTCCTTTTTTAATATATCTCATAAGATGCTATAAAAACTTATCAAAAAAAAAAAGAGAAAAGAAAAGCATGCTATAAAATTTACCAAGTCCATGTTGATGAATTGCTCAATCCGTGTATTTGAAAATAACCTATTTAATCAAAAGAAAAGCGGTGAGGTACTAAAAAGCTCCAAAGGTTTGTGATATCATGATCAATATGTAGAATGAAACTAGCCGAAAAAGAGAGAAGAAATATACTTCTTATATGCAACATGAACGCAGGCATTCTGTGTGTCTGTGAGTTCATTTACTCTATCTGTTACAGAGCCTTCATTCATGTCCACAAACCCAAAAAGGAATAAGTTCCTTTCCACAGCCCAAGGCCCAAGAAAGTGTGCAAAGGTGCATGAATGAAGTCTCCAAGACGAGGAACCATTGCTTGCAAGACCTTACTTCTCTCTATGTAAGGCTGGACATATGTAATCAAAAGACATGCTCGACTATTCTTAAAGTCAATGTTACCTTTCTACATTTTATGTTTGTGGCATAACTATACCAAAATTCAAAGAGTTATTAACGTCTATGCCAAAATTCAAAGAGTTATATGTGTACATCTATATAAATGGTACAATATACAACTATATATTGGGACTAATCTAGCAAAAGAGAACTAAAGACTTTTAGTATAAAAATGAAAACATAATTTCATGTCAAATGAACTAAGTAACATAGAATCATTGCAAATATGGACAATAGCATCTCAAAATCACCTAACTGATGAACCTAGCACTGAAGATTTTGATCATACCAACACAATGCATAAGAAAGTCAGTACCAATGGAACTCAAAGCATGGTGAGACTACTTAATTGAGTTGAAAAAAAATAAAATACTGTTACCACTAAAAATGTGATTGCAGATAACATACCCAAATACTAAAAGTCTTTTGTTCTATGGTATGCTCCAAATAAAATGTCCCTAGGTACCTAACTCTTACCATTGTGATTATACTTAACTAACTCTTAAAGCTATTAAAGCTAGTATAAAATGTCCCCATGTACCTAACTCTTACCCTTAATCATTCATGTGATTACCTTTATGCTCATAGAAAATTTACAGTGGAGACACCCAAATAAAATGTCTAGCTGTAATAGGTTTAGATTTCTAGCATGACTCAAATGGTATGCTCCAACTTGTTTATGCTAGAGAATAAATGTTAAAAAAAGAACAAGGTTGAAAGTGAGTGGAAGTTAGTTAATCGATTGGAAGAATGATGATTTTTAGGTTGGAGGGAAGGTACTCCTCAGGTACCTAACTCTTACCATTGTGATTATACTTGCACAATGAAATTAACTACTCAATTTATCATACGTAACATTATAGATTATCATAATTACCACATAGTTACACTGTATTTATTCTTCAAATTGATCACATTTTTACTGAATGTCATCGTACTTACCAGTCAATTAGATGCATTATTCCCAAAACACTCAGTTTGATCAATTTGAAAGACTTCAACCTTTTGTTGCTTAGATATTTTTTAAATCATCTGATCAATAAATCATTTTTTCACAAAATCAGATGACAAAAATTGCCAGAAAAAGTATATATATATATTTGCTTGTGCATGTATAGGTCATGGCTACAGCTAACAATGTCTTACTCCCCATCAACAGGTGCACAGATGTTCATTTGGCTGATCAGAGAGGGATAGCGGAACAGCGATGATGAGCTAGGGCACTGAATCATTTTGGGGGAAATTTTATTATTCATTAACTGAAGTATTGGTACGTCTCCAGATGTGCTTCACAACTGGAGCCACTCCGCAAGAGTACGGAGGTCGCGCATGTGGTAAAAACCGGAGGATCCGGTGTCGTTCTTTCCCAAGGGAATTCTGCAAATATAGCAACAAACCTCAACTAGCACGAACACTTATCTTGATGGATTGCAAATGAAAATTCTTTTCTTTTCCTAAAATAAAAGAGACCAAAAATATGTTGGTTTTGAGATGATGGTGGCTCAATGCTTAATGCAATAACTTAATGACTAATGAAGGCAATAAAATCTAGTTTTATGTAATTTAGGAGAAAAGCTTGGACATGGTTGTTTCAATCCACCAATTCACAACAAGAGTTTCCAATGAGAGGTTTATAACTCAAATCAAGAATCACATATTGGATTCTTGATTCGGAAAATGTCGACTATAAAAATGTACATTTTTTGTTTGATTGAGCATAAAGAGGAAATCTATAATTGGCACCCTAGAATTAAACCTTAGACATGTGCAATACCTATACCAAACATTGATTTGTGCATAAATATTGCCAAGGGGTTATGAATCTAAGTTTTTCTAATGAATCTCATCCTAAATCAAATGAAACCATAGAGTTTTAAGGATATGACTTTAAAGTTCATACAACCCATTTTCAACCCTTTGAAGATCCTTGATGGATCTTTACAACCACATCCAAGGGATGTTTAGCTACTAGAATCCATGTCAAAGAGCATAAAAGAAGACAAATCTACCATTAAACTATATAGAACTAGTGTTTGGTAGCTAAGAAAGTGAGGGAAAATGACAATAAAATGAGAGAAAATGGCTAGAAAGAGTAGAAAAACATTTACTTCATATATACCAAGCATTCATTTACAGTCATCCAAAAGCAATAAATGAAAACAATACAAAGCATTAAATTAAATCTAACTAAAAACCTTACAAAATAACAAAAGACCCCTTTTAGAAGCTCTTCCTCTGTCCAATTTTGCAGAAAAAACCCTAACTCCCACTTTGTCCCCTATATACAGCTTTTATACTCTGCAGAAAAATAGAGTCTATATACACCGATCGATCGGTAGGGCGGCCGATCGAACGGTCATGGCGATCGAACTCCTAATCGATCGCAAAACCGACCCCTCTGAAGTTTGCATCTGTGTCGGCTGTTAAGGGAATTCTGACGTCACCGATTGAATGACCAATCGATCGAAAAAACGCTCTCTCTGAAGTTTGCTGCAGAAGGTCGAACAGAGAATCACCGATCGATCGGTGATCTTGCGATTGATTGGCCGATCGAACGTTTCGTGGACCGTTCGATCGGTCGATCAATCGGTCATCCTCACATTTGCCCATTTGCCTTGGTTTAAGCTTCAATTCCTGTAAGAAGTGCACAAAAAGAGTTTTAATGCATTTTAGGAGTTAAAATACTAAATTAACACTAAAATTCAACTAATCAACTAACAATTTAAGCCTAGAGATTACTATTTCTAAGAGTAATCAACACCTTCCAACTAAGCCTTTGATAGTCCCTATCAAAGTATGAGAGGAAAAACAAAAATATACACATGTATTAACCTTATTCAAGTCCAATCTTCATCCACCTAGGTTGTAAACCATCGCAAGGCAAAGGAATAAAGCATGGAAGAAATAAAACACATTGACGCGTACTACCAATGACATATGACCCTAATGATTCAAAACTCGTACAATTACGTCCTTGATGCTTTGATCCAAGTCTCACAAGGCATACATTCAACTTTGAACATGAACACACATGGTCCCTCAATGGAAAGCTCTTTTAACGAGTAAATGTATAAATCATGCAAGTAGAGCAATTCTGAAACCAAAAACGAATAAATTGTAAGTGTATCGACTTGGCATAGCTTCATGATGGAATATTCACAGCTTAAGCATAATCTAGAAAATTGACATTAATACCTTATACACAATTGAATTAAAGATTCATGTATCTTCGGATATCAAGGCCATAAGGGTGATGAATGAAAGAAGAGCCATGTAAGAGGATAGAAAGTGGTAAAAGGTTTCAACATATGCATGCGCATTACACATGATGATCAATGATATTCACTTCCGCACTTCCAATCTTTTGAATCACTTTTGCAATCTTCCTTCACCTCACTTCTTTTGTATTTGATTCTTTTTTTTTTTTTTTGGGTACACCTTTTCATCCCTTTCTCTCTCTATATATATTTTTTTACTCTTCAACTCCATACACTTCCAACTTTACAAATATAAGAGCAATGCATCTATTGGCATTGACAATTTTTAAACTCATGCACATGCATATGAACATTAAGGAGAAGAAAAATACACATGAAATGGTTCAATGGAATGACATGGCCTATGCATTTAGAATCCGAAGAATAAAACAAATCAAAACTTCAAAAGTGTATAAGGGGTCAATAAATCTATCTAACACTCGAACATGTAAACCAAAATCAAATATAATGAAGCTATTCAATGAATGAGGATCAACAAAAATAATCTTGAATAAATGTGATTCACTCTTCAAATGCGATAAATAGCCTCTAAAGCTCACACGGTAAAAATCTCCACCTTATAAAGACATGCATGCATAAGAATGAAACACAAGGTATCACATAACATGTTAGTGCGCAACAATGTGAATTGTCTCTTATAATGATTTTATGCCAAAAACTTGCAATGTATCATAATCTCTAAGGTGGGTTAATCATCAACTCAAATTTAATAAAAAACATGGTATGGTACTTGTTTGAAACAACCTTGACACCTCCATCACAAAAATCCAAAAAGAAATGATATCAACATTTAAAGACATAGCTAAGGTGTCAAGTTATAGAAAAGAGCGATACGAATACCATACAATACCCATTACCTCAGTTGGAAGAATACATGCGATATGGATATCAATCAAAAAGTATACCTGTAATTGAAATGCCAAAATATACCCGGAATAGACAAAAGAATACAATAAATGTATACAAAAAGGGGTATGCCACAATAGGAAAGATCACTACACAAACAGCTCAAAAATAAATACATCCACTATAATAAAAAAGATTTAGATACATCATATAAAATGAAATGCTATGAAGTTCACAATGCATCTAATCTAACTGGAGATCCGAAAAGAAGTCCCTATCATCATCCGGAGGAGGCTGGCCAAGGTGCTGGATAATCTCCTGGAGTCGAGTGGACTGTGTCTGTTGCTGCTGCTGAATGTCAGTCAGCTGACCCTAAAGTGCAGCAATGGCAGTGTCCTGGAGATTAAATCTAGCCATAATGTCGGCCTGCCACTGCTCCCCTCTGTCTGCTGAGTGGTCAGCTACTCCTGGATGGCTGCCAAAGTCTGAAGTAACGTCCCTTAAGTTGGCTCCTCCTGAGCCTGAGCCTGAGCCTAGGGCTGCGCTGGCTGCCCTGTCTGATCCTGCCACTGCTCCCCTGATTGGGTCTCCTCCTGTGTTTGAGAAGGCGGTTGCTGAGAAAATGAGTGAGCTGAACTAGCTAACCCCCCCTTCTTCGTCAACTGCCCTGCCACCCTCTTCTCTGTCTTCCAATCTATGTCAATTGAGGAGGAAAGCAGCATAACATCTGCAATACTAACCCCAGCCGCCCTAATCCTTGCTGTCAGAAAGTAACCAAAAGGGATGCTGGACTGGGGAGTAGCAACCTGGGTCGCGGCCCACAATGCCATATACATGAAGTGGGGCAAGTCAATAGTCCTGCCCATGCCAATAGCCCACATCAACTACCCCCGCATCCTACTACAGTCCACCGTCCTCCCTAGTGGAAAGATCGAATAGCATGTCCAAAGGAACAACGGGTGGTGTCTGGGGGCAAGCTACCTAATCCTGATCTGGGAAGCGGTCCAGGACTCTCCCGGTGCTAAAATCTTGGTGCACATCTCCTCATGAGATGGTGGGTGCTCCCCATCATAAGAGAACTCAGGGTTAGTAACCCTCGATATACCAAACTGGTTAACAAAGGAATCCGGGGTGATAACAACATCCCTACCCCGAACCCAAGAGCGAATAATATGCTTGTCGCCACCAACAGGGTCCGATGAAATGTTGGCCATGAGCTCTGCCACGAGGGTGGCTGAGTACTGGCCTCTAAAAGAAGCTAACCCCAACCACTGGCGATCGGTCAATGGCTTGAGCTAACCATATGGCTCACCATCGAACTGACTCACGGTCCAACGCCTCTCCACTACTACCTTACGGGCGCTCCACACCCGTCCAAACTCTCTCTCTTGATCTCTCCCTCGGAAACGAGTAGTATCATACTCTCCCTCTCTCTCCCTCCTAGCATGCTCTTGTTGGAGCTGCTGAAACTGAGCCAGAGTCTGAGAAGTCCCCGCTCTAGCTGTACCCTCAGTACTCCTAGTCTCGACCATAGCCCTCTAACTAAGCTAAGTATAGCTGGAAATGAAAAGAATGGACAAAGATCGGTGGAAGGAATACCTCTCAAAGCGCAAAAAACTGTGAAAAGGCGAGGCAAAGTCCACCAAAGTGAGCTGGCAGGGCCTCGCTGCTCCAATATATAAACAGCCTCTCACAACTCTCAAATACTCGTGAACGAAAGTGAATGAACAGTGAAACAGTGGGTTTTTATAGGCAGCTCTGTCACCGATTGATCAGCTCTTAAACCGATCGATCGCCTCGCGGACCGATCGAAATGGAGCGCCACCGATCGAACGGCCGATCGATCGATACCGCTTCCTTTCGATCAGTGCGGTAATAAGTCTGATCGATCGCTAGTCTTCACCGTTCGATCGCCCGATCGATCGCAATGTATACGATCGATCGCAAATATAGCCTCTCTAAAGTTCTGCAGAAATTCTCAGAATTTTCCACAGCAACATGCAAATGGTGCCCCCCCCATCCCCAAACTGGAATCATGCCATGACCTCAAGACATGAGAAAAATGGATGAGACAAAGAACAACGGGGTGGGCGGGACCCTCGGGAATACAAATGTACACAACTAACTACCAAAAAGAAAAGAGAAAGAAACCTATAAAAAGGAAAACAAAAGAACTACTCCTAAACTATAAAACACAACAATCTAATGTCACTCAAAGGACGGTGGATTAATGAGATTCACACAATCCAACTCCCCTTGGAACAACTCAAAATACGGCTTTAGTTGCTAACCATTCACCTTAAATGCCGAGCCATTCGTGAGATTTTGCACCTCAATGGCTCCATGGGGAAAAACTTCTTTCATAAGGTATGGCCCAGCCCACTTACTCCGTAATTTGCCCGAAAATAGATACAGGCGTGAATCATACAATAACACCTTTTGGCCTACTTTGAAAGTTTTTCGAATGATATGTTGGTCATGAAAGTGTTTCATCCGGGCCTTTTGCAATTTTTCCATTTTCAAAGGCATCATTGCAGAGTTCATCTAACTCATTGAGTTGGAGTTTGCGGTGAGTACCCGCAACATCAATATCCTCATTACATTGATGAATCGCCCAATATGCTTTATGCTCAATTTCGACGGGAAGATGACAGGCCTTCCCGTACACAAGTTTATAGGGTGATGCGCCAAGAATGGTTTTACAACCCGTGCGGTATGCCCACAACCCATCGATCAATCTAAGAGACCAATCTTTCCTATTTGGATTGACGATTTTCTCAAGAATCCACTTGATTTCCCGATTGGCCAACTCTACTTGCCCTTGCGTTTGAGGATGGTATGGTAATCCAACCTTATAGACCACTCCATACTTACGCATTAAAGACGCAAAGGGCTTGTTACAAAAATGCGAACCGCCATCATTTATCACGGCTCGAGGCATGCCATACCTACAAAAAATGTTCTGTTTCAAAAATCGCAAGACTACTTGGTGGTCATTGCCTTGGGTGGCAATTGCTTCCACCCACTTGGAGACGTAATCTACCGCAACAAGAATAAAAAGGTACCCACACGAGTTAGAAAACGGTCCCATAAAATCAATCCCCCAACAATCAAATATTTTCAAAATAGTGATGGGGTGAAGAGGCATCATGTGCCTCTTAGAAAGTGTTCATAACCGTTGGCACCTATAGCAAGCAAGACAAAAAGTATGTACATCCTTGAATATGGTGGGCCAATAAAGCCCACATTGCAAAATTTTGGCCGTGGTTTTCTTGGAGGAGAAGTGTCATCCACAAGTATGAGAGTGACAAAACTCTATTACTTGTTGAAATTCATGATTTAGGACACACCGGCGAATGATTTGGTCTGAACAATACTTAAACAAGTGAGGATCATCCTACGAAAAATAGCGCACATTCCGGAAGAATTTACGCTTGTCAATGGATGACCATGTGGAAGGAACCTCACCGGTGACAAGGAAGTTCGCAATGTCCGCAAACCAAGGGGTTGAAACTTGCTCAATGGCACTCACATGCATGAGATGCTCATCCGGGAAGTGCTCCTTGCTAGGGGTTGGGTCCATGGCTCTCCCATTTAAGGGAAGCCGAGACAAGTGGTTCGCAACTACATTTTCAACCCCTTTTTTATCACGCATTTCAATATGAAATTCTTGGAGCAAAAGTATCCATCGAATGAGGCGCAGTTTTGCATCGGGTTTTGTGAGGAGATACTTTAGGGCCACATGGTCGGTGTGGATGATGACCAATGACCCAATCAAGTAAGAACTAAATTTGTCTAGTGCAAAAACCACCGCAAGGAGTTCCTTCTCGGTTGTGGTATAGTTGATTTGAGCTTCATTGAGAGTTCTAGAAGCATAATAAATGACATATGGCTTCTTATCAACTCTTTGTCCTAGGACAGCCCCCACGGCATAGTCCCTAGCATCACACATTAGCTCAAATAGAAGAGACCAATTGGGTGCTCGAATGATTGGGGCTGTGGTCAAAAGTCCCTTCAACTTGTCAAAAGCTTGTTGATAAGAAGATGTCCACTCAAAGGGAACATCTTGGGACAAAAGATGACACATGGGCCTAGAGATTGCACTAAAACCCTCAATGAAACGCCGATAGAAACCGGTATGCCCAAGAAATGATCTAACCTCCTCCACACACGTCGGGGCGGACAATTTTTGAATGAGTTCAATTTTTGCTTTATCTACTTCAAGCCCTTTGGCCAACACAATATGCCCTAAAACTATACCACAAGTAACCATAAAATGACATTTTTCCCAATTGAGCACAAGGTTACTCTCCTCACATCTCATCAAAACTTTTCCTAGATTACCAAGACAACCTTCATAAGTATCCCCATAGACAGAAAAATCATCCATGAAGACTTCGACAATTTGCTCAACCATGTCACTAAATATGCTCATCATGCACCTTTGAAATGTCGCCGGTGCATTACATAGCCCGAAGGGCATACGTTTATAAGTATATGTGCCAAAGGGCCAAGTGAATGTTGTCTTGGCTTGATCCTCAAGGGCTACATCAATTTGATTGTACCCCGAATATCCATCTAGGAAACAATAAAAAGCCTTACCGGACACCCTTTCTAGGACTTGATCAAGGAAGGGTAACGGGGAATGGTCCTTTCGGGTCACATTATTGAGGTGGCAACAATCAATGCGCATTCGCCACCCGGTTTGCACGCGGGTTGACACTAACTCATTGCTGTCATTTCTTATCACCATGACACCCAATTTCTTAGGCACCACTTGGGTTAGACTAACCCATTTCGAATCAGAAATGAGGTAAATGATACCCGCATTGTCGCGCCTAGATTTTTTGCACTTAAAGAATACTCACACAAGCGGGAAAAATGCTGTACTCTCTCGTTAGAACTCACCCTCCTAGAAGAATGAGTGCGACTAGGTTTGAATTGAAAATTGATTTGAATAAAGGACTTTTGAAAAAAGATTCATAGTCGCCACCTAACTTGATTAAGGTGAGTTAGGTCACCTAAAAACTAAGAATAATCCGAAGACTACACTTAGGGTTTTTGAAAAATGGTTTTGAAAATATCACCTCAAGAGAGGGTTTTTAAGAAAACAGGTTGTTTGGCAACCTTTGGAAAACATTTAGCCCTTTTTGAAAAATAACTCCTTTTGATCTTTGAAATCAGTGATCTAGGTTTGGAGGTTGGTTACGTGTAGGGAAGACGCACTAAGCCATCACCCTATCCCGCCCTTTCGGTACCTACATGTCAATCTACCCTAGATTCACCTATGAGAGTTTTTAACTAACTATTGTTCAATCCTATCCACTTTGAAAAATAATGTTTGAAAAACATGATGCATGATATGCAAGTGCAAGAAAAGATACTTGATTTGGAGATAGATTTAAAAAGAATTTGATTTGATTTTAGAAGAGATTTGAAAAGATAGAATTGGAATTAGAAAGTTTTAGAAATTGGAAATAAAGGTTTGAAAATAGATTTTTAAAATTGGCAACTTGAAATAGATATGGAATTGGAGATTGAAGATGATTATAGAGTTGGAGATTTGGAAAGGTTTTGTGGAATTGGAAACTTGAAAAATGTTATGGAATTTGAAATTTAAAAAATGTGGAGGAATTTGAAATTTGAAAAAGGTTGTGAAATTTGAGATTTGAAAAAGGTTGTGACCGCACCCATGAGGGTTGCCTACGTATCCTTTTGGAGGAATCAGGTCAGTCGTAGTTCGGACAAGAGTCCGATTGAAAATAGAAGAGTTGATTTGAAAGAAAGAGATTGAATTGAAAATTAGATTGGAAGATTGAGAGATTGAACTTAGAATAGGAGATTGGAAATTAGAATTTAGAATTTTGGAATTGAAGAGATTGGATTTTGATTTGAAAAGATTTGAAAGGACTTGACTTTGGAAAACTTGGTTTTTGGAAACCTAGACTTAAGGACTTCGAAAAAAAGGATTGGATTTGACTTAGAAAGATTTTGGAAAAGAATTGACTTGAATATTGGACTTGGAAGATTAGGAAAGCTTAAATTTAGGAAGGGTTCGAATTCGGAAAGTTCGGATTAGGAAAGTTTCGAAATAGGAGAGTGACATTTTAGGAAAGTTTTCGAATTAGGAAAGTTTTTGAAATAAGAAAGTGACATTTTAGGAAAGTTTTTGAATTAGAAAAATTTTCGAAATAGGAAAGTTTTGGAATTAGAAAAATGTCATTTTAGGAAAGATTTCAAATTGGGAAAGTTTTGAATTAAGAAAGTGTTGGATTAAGAAAGTTTCAACTCAGGAAAGTTTTAAATTTGGAATGTTTCAACTTAGGAAAGTTTTGAATTTGGAATGTTTAGAAAACAAAGAAGTTTTGAAAATAAGAAAGTTTTGAGTTTAGAAAGTTTTGAAATTTGGAAAGATTTGAAATTTAGAAAGTTTAAGATTTAGAAAGTTTTAGAGTTAGAAAGACTTAACTTAAGATAGTTCTGAACTTGGAAAGCTTTGGATTTGGAAAGATTTTGAAATTTAGAAAGTTTAAGATTTAGAAAGTTTTAGAGTTTTAGAAGATCTTGACATTAGGAAAGGTTTGAACTTAGGAAAGGTTTGAAAAATGAGATTTGGAAAGTTGAGATTTAGAAAAGGGGTAGAATTAGGAAAGGGTTGAATTAGGAAAGATTTGAAAATTTAGATTTGGAAAGTTGAGATTTAAAATTTAGGAAAGATTTTTATATTCAAGTTTTGGAAACTTAAGATTTAAGAAAGTAAAAGATTAGGAAGGAGTTGAATTAAGAAAGAGTTGGATTAGGAAGGGATTGGATTTGGTTTCTAAAACAAAATGTTGGATTTTGTTTCTAAAAACGGAGGATTGGATCTAGTTTCCTAAATGGGAAGATTGGATTTAGTTTCCTAAAAGGAAGATTTGATTTGACAGGGATTTGGAAAGGGGAGTTTCTAGAAACCCTAGATTTGAAAAACTATAGTTTTGACGTAGAAAAGGGATTTTGGAAATGTGTATAGTTTTGGTATAGAAAACAAGAAATTTTGGAAACCTAGGTTTTAAGGCAAGTTTGAAAACCACGTTTTTGGAAAGAAAACTAGGGTTTCTTAATTGTGGGTTCTAGGGCTTGACTTGGGCTTCTAAGGAAAGAGTTTTTTGGAAAGTGCGTTTTTGGAAACGGAGATTTTAGAAGGAAAATCCTAAAGGGGAATTTCTAGAAACAAGATTTTGGAAAGAGAGTTTTTTAGAAAGATTTTTAGAAGGAGATTGTTGGAGAGAGAGTTTTTAGGAAAGTGAATTTAGGGAGTGTTTTTAGAAAGTGAATTTTGAGGAGAAAGAGTTTTTAGAAAGGAGTTGAAAAAGGAAACTTTGAAAAATAGATTTTGGAGGGAGTTTTTGAAAATAACTTTGGGAAGGAAAGTTTTTGGGAAGTATGTTGAAAAAGAGAATTTTTAGGAAGAGATTTTTGAAATGAGAGTTTTTTGGAAGGTGTAAAAGATCTCACTTTCCTAAAGCGATTTTAACCATAAGAAGGCTAGAGTCACTTTAGGAAAGCGGTTTTGAAAACAACAAAATTTGAAAATATGAACCATATTGGTCACTTTGAATGTAACACTTTCCTACAGCAACCCTAGCCATGGAAAGGCTAGAATCACCCTAGGGTTGTGATTTTGAAAACATGTTTTGAAAAAAGAGATTTTGATGCAATTTTGAAAACAAGTTTGAAAACGATTTTGAAAACAACTTTGAAAATGACTTTTGGAAGATGCAAGACCATAATATGCACAATGTAATTTTGGGGTCGTGAACATACAAGGTTAAGGCTTCACCACATAATCAAGGGGGCCAGACCCACGTGGTCTCTAGTTAGACTAGAAGAAAGCCCCCGATACGGTGACTCTCCAATAGCCCAATCCTACACATGGACCGAGAATTCCCTTGTTTCAAGCATGCAAAGAAAGAGGGGGAAAGAGATGGGGGATTAAATTAGAGAAAACCCAAGTGGGTTAGGAGAGAGAAGAGAGAGGGGGAAAGTGCAGAAATTTAAATGAAGAACCTACCTTGTATCTTGTTTATTTCGTGCGCCTTGCTTTCTTCGATCTTCGTCTTGATCTTCGTCTTCAATCTTCAAGAGTCGCCTTCAATCTTCAAACTTCAGATTGCAACTCTTCAAGTTTTTGAAGGAGGGTTGAAGGTTAGTGTATGAGTGTATGGGAGTGTGTATGAATATATAAGAGGCTAGGGTTTAGTGTATGGTAGCTAGGGTTTGGAAGACCTAGGGAAGCTAGGGTTTAGGAGGTGCTCGAGCTCTGTATATCAAAATATAGGATTTTTAGAGTGAGTTTATGCATCCTTTTCATGTTGGAGGAGGCTCTGTATTTATAGAGGTTAGACAAACTTGGAGCTTATTGTAGTGGCGCTAGGCCAAACTTTATACTAGCGCCACTAGGAGTGGCGCTAGGCCATTTTTTGGCTTGGCGCCACTACTAATGGCGCCAGCCATTTAGAAAATGTTTAAGGTCGGCAAACAATGTATCTTTAACTCGATTTGGGTGCTTGTACTAGTGACTACCATGCAATTTTTAGCCTAGCTTCACTAGGAGTGACTCCGGAAAGTCCGGGAAGGAGTTTGGAAGACTGGGAATGACTCGGAAAGCCAAAAAAGAGCAGGAACACTTAAAATAGTGTTCTAGAGGTATTTGACTTAAAAAATGAGGACAAGATGTGTCGGAAGGGTTGATCGGGCCTTTAGGGGCAAAACGGTCAATCGGATCGGAAAGCTGTCGGGACTAACTCGGACTGTCCCGAAAGAAGACTCGAGATTTGAAAACATTATTCAGAATGTTCCCAAAGGTTGCCGGTTTGATACCCAGAGCCGGTATGGTCGGAAAAGGTGACTGGCCCACTAGGGGCAAAACGGTCATTTCGCACCGGGTTCGCCGGAACTGACTCGAAATGATTCGGAAAGGTAAAGGGAGGTTGAGAGCACTATAAAAAGTAGTCTCAATAGGTTACCGGTTTGATACCCAGAGCTGGTGTGGTCGAAAAAGGAGACCGGCCCACTAGGGGTAAAACGGTCATTTTGTACCGGGTTGGCCGGAACTGACTCGGAATGATCGGAAAGGTAAAAGGAGGTTGAGAACACTATAAAAAGTAGTATCAAAGGATTACCGATTTGATACCCAGAGCCGGCGTGGTTCCCGAGGGGTTCGGATGCCTAGGGGCAAAAATGGTCATATTGACCGGAAAGTCTCGGAAAGGTCCAAGGGGCAGTTTGGTCATTTTTCACCGAAGTGGGTTAACAGACACTGGTGTTGACCTAGGTTTTGAGTGTTTCCGCCACTCTGACGGTGGTTGTCATGACACAGGGGTTTGTTGGCAATTCCCTATATCGACCTATTTGTGAGTATTTCCACTACTCTAACAGTTGAGATGTTTGCGAGTATTTTCGCTACTCCGATCGTCTCGAGGAATAAACTGTCTCGAGAGAGGGATTGGAAAGGGGACTTACCGTCTCTGAGAAGACGTGCTTGAGTTGCAACCGTCTCGAGGAATAAACTGTCTCGAGAGAGGGATTGGAAAGGGGACTTATCGTCTCCGAGAAGACGTGCCTGAGTTGGAACTGTCTCGAGGAATAAACTGTCTCGAGAGAGAGATTGGAAAGGGGACTTACCCTCTTTGAGAAGACGTGCCTGATTTGGAACCGTCTCGAGGAATAAATTGTCTCGAGAGAGGGGTTGGAAAGGGAACTTACCATCTTCGAAAAGACATGCCTAGATTAGAACCGTCTCGAGGAATAAACTGTCTTGAGAGAGGGGTTGGAAAGGGGACTTACCGTCTTCGAAAAGACGTACCTGGATTGGAACCGTCTCGAGGAATAAACTGTCTCGAGAGAGGGGTTAGAAAGAGGACTTACCGTCTTCGAAAAGACGTGCTTGGATTGGAACCGTCTCGAGGAAAAAGCTGTCTTGAGAGAGGGATTGGAGTTGGAATTGGAAAGAACAATGCCCCTAAGGGCATTTCAGTCATTTTGCCTCTATTTGGGCCTGGCGGGCCCGCGAAGCAATGGACAGACGGGATTTGGACTTAGAAAATTGGTTTTGATTGGAATACACCCACAATGACTTGAAAACAAGTCTGGACGGAGTGTAGACTGCCGAGCGGTCAAAAATGGGGTGCTTTCACGCATCTAGCAATTTTAAAACCTCACCTTTAACCACTTCCTTCATATTGGGATTCAATCGCCTTTGTGTTTGACTAATGGATTTAGCCTCCTCTTCTAAAAAAATGCGGTGAGTGCACACGAGAGGACTAATCCCATGAAGGTCGGCGATAGTCCATCCTAGGGCTTTTCTATGTTTCCTAAGCAATGTTATCAACCCTTCCTCTTGGCTTTTAGACAAGTTACAGGAAATCACAACCAGGTATGACTCCCCATCCCCTAAACATGCATACTTTAAATTGGAAGGTAAAGGCTTCCTCTCGGGAATGGGAGGCTTCTCCTCCGAAGGAATTGTTTTCTCGGCACTAGGGTGGAGGGGTTTAAAAGAAGAGGTCCATTGACATGCAACCTTCGCTTAAAAGTGCATAAGTCCTTTAAGAACTTAGCATAAGAAGGTATTTGCTTGATTGCGTCAAGGATAGGGATGTTGACCTTTACTTGTTTGAACACTTCATAAATTTCCGTATTTAGAAGTTCATTTTTTGATTTGGTCAACCTTTGCGGGAAGGGAGCATGTTTGACTGTGTCCCTTCTCTTATCCCTCTCACTTTCACTCAAAACCTCGATGGGATTGGCTAAGTTCCCCTCCCCCCCCCCCCCGACTCTTTTTCCTCTTTCTTTTTTTCTTCTTGGCCAACACTTTTCCTAGAAGTCTCATCCCGGGGTGGGATAGTTTTATCAATGGTCTTGCCACTTCTAAGGATGGTTATGGCTTGCATTTGCTCATGACTCGTACTAGGGTCACTCTTACCCTCGGCTATGTGCACTTGCCTAACCGCCAGGTTAGGTTGAGGTTGAGCCGGGAATCTTCTCGGGGCATTTTGGGTCAAAGCTCGTGTCAATGTAGATATTTGCTTTTGGATGTCCTCAAGTAACCTAAAGTGTTGGTCTAGCACCTTCTCTTGTTTATCAACCCTTGAACTAACCCCCCTCATGTCATTAGCAAGTTGATAAACATTGTCCTCTATGGGCTTTCTATGGAGGGGTTGGTATGACCTTGGTTGATTTTGGAATTGGGTCACCGGTGCTTGTTGGTAAGGTAGAGGTGGATGTTGTGGTTGGAGTGCTTGTGGGGGTGGAGGCGCTTGGTATGATTGAGGGTTTTGATACCCTCCTTGGTAGTTGTGGGAGTTTGAAGTCCCTTCATTGTTCCTCCACCCAAAGTTGGGATGATCTCTCCATTCCAGGTTGTATGTGTTTGAATAGGGGTTATCCCCTCCTCTTGAATATTGGCCAATTGCGTTAACTTGGCCATGCAAAGCCTCCTTCACACCTGGAATGATTGGGTATGAAGAGGTGGTATGATCCGAAGTTTCACACACAAGACAACATACTTCTCTCATCTCCTCACTCTCTACCGATTGAATTTTTTTCACCTCAAGAGCCTCTAATTTTCTTGCCAAGGTAGCCACCCTAGCATTAACATCATCAACTTCCTTGAGTTGATATCTTCCCACCCCTTGTTGGATTGAGCGACTCTCGGGATTTTGGCTCCCGCTAAGTGCCCAATCTCTAGCTTATTTGCCAAGTTATCAAAATAATCATATGCCTCATGGGGTTGCTTATCAAAAAAATGTCCCCGCACACATAGACTCGACAAATTGCTTGAGTTGGGGTGTCAAAGAAGAATAAAATGTGTTGATGACATGCCAATCGGCAAAACCGTGATGGGGGCAAGAATTTAAGAGGTCTTTGAACCTCTCCCAACATTCAAAGAAAGTTTCCCCCAACAAAGGAGAAAACTGAGAAATTTGCCTTCGTATGGCCTCGGTTCGATTTTCGGAAAAAAATTTGCTAAAAAATTTCCCTTGGAGAGTAGCCCAAGAATGGATGGACATGGGTCGCAAGGAATTAAACCAAAGCTTAGCTTTGTCCTTCAAACAAAACGGGAAGAGTTTCAACAAAAATACTTCCCTTGGACATGAGTTGTCCATTGTAATTGAACAAGCATCCTCAAATTCCTTAAGAAAAATGTAGGGTTATTCCGAATCCATCCCGTGGAATTGAGGCAACATTTGCATCATTCCCGACCTAATGTTTAGAGTGTTGTGATGGGGTGGGAAAACAATGCACAATGTTGGTGCTTGCCTTGGTGGGTTTAGGTAGTCCCGAAGAGTTCGTATAGGGGGGGCCGCCACGTCGCCATGGTGGCTCCCTCTTTCAAACTCCTCATGACATTCTGGGTTGATTTGGACATTTGGATGCAAGGGTTGAATGTTAGGTAAGCCGGGTTCATTGGGATTTGCCATTGGAATAAAACCTAGATCGACCACTAATTGTAAGCTAGGGGTTGGTGAAGATGTACTTGTGCTCTCAATGCTCTCAATCCTCACAAGGCGATGATGTTCGTCTCTCGTGAAATATGACATGCAAGAATGAATGCACACATAAGGTTGGACCGTTTGGGTCGTTTAGCACATCATACACAATTCCCTAGGCCGGACAACGGCTTTTTCTCAATTAAACTCCGTACCTCCAATCTCCACATACAATAAGCGTACCACCAATTTGAAACTTGAACACACTAGCCTAGCTCCACTAAATACTCCCGAAGAGGGATAATGTCATAACCAAAATGCAATGCAATTATACTATATCAAACAAAAGAAACTAGAGAAAAGACAAAATAAAAAAAATAATCCTAAAAAAATAAAACACCTTAAGGGAAATGAGAGTGTACCGGGGCCCGAAGCCCGTAGATGCTTGCCTTGGGAGTGGTGATGAAATCCACCCTTTTTGTGTGTGTGTGTATTTTTTTTTTCTTTTGCTTGCTCTTCTTTTCTTTTTTTTTAATTTTCTTTCGCAATCCTTAGCTTTCGTCCGGTGTAGCTTTTGCCTATGAACTCCTCGGCAACGGTGCCAAAACTTGGCACGTCTCCAGATGTGCTTCACAGCCAGAGTCACTTCGTAAGAGTACAGAGGTCGCGCATGTAGTAAAAACCGGAGGATCCGGTGTCGTTCTCTCCCAAGGGAATTCTGCAAATATAGCAACAAACCTCAACTAGCACGAACACTTATCTTGATGGATTGCAAATGAAAATTCTTTTATTTTCCTAATATAAAAGAGACCGAAAATATGTTGGTTTTGAGATAACGGTGGTTCAATGCTTAATGCAATAACTTAATAACTAATGAAGGCAATAAAATCTAGTTTTATGTAATTTAGGAGAAAAGCTTGAACATGGTTGTTTCGATTCACCAATTCACACCAAGGGTTTCCAATGAGAGGTTTATAACTCAAATCAAGAATCACATCTTGGATTCTTGATTCGGAAAATGTCGACTATAAAAATGTGGATTTTTTGTTTGATTGAGTATAAAGGGAAATCTATAATTGGCACCCTAGAATCAAACCTTAGACATGTGCAATACCTATACCAAACATTGATTTGTGCATAAATATTGCCAAGGAGTTATGAATCTAAGTTTTTCTAATGAATCTCATGCTAAATCAAATAAAACCATAGAGTTTTAAGGATATGACTTTAAAGTTCATACAACCCATTTTCAACCCTTTGAAGATCCTTGGTGGATCTTCACAACCACATCCAAGGGATGTTTAGCTACTAGAATCCATGTCAAAAAGCATAAAAGAAGACAAATCTACCATTAAACTATATAGAACTAGTGTTTGGTTGCTAAGAAAGTGAGGGAAAATGGCAAAAAATGAGAGAAAATAGCTAGAAAGAGTAGAAAAACATTCACTTCATATATACCAAGCATTCATTTACAATCATCCAAAAGCAATAAATGACAACAATACAAAGCATTAAAGTAAATCTAACTAAAAACCTTACAAAATAACAAAAAACCCCTTTTGGAAGCTCCTCCTCTGTCCAATTCTGCAGAAAAAACCCTAACTCCCACTTTGTCCCGTATATACAGCTTTTATACTCTGCAGAAAAATAGAGTCTATACACACCGATCGATCGGTAGGGCGACCAATGGAACGGTCGATTGAACGACCGATCGAATGGTCTTGGTGATCGAACACCCATTTGATCGCAAAACCAACCCCTCTGAAGTTTGCATCTGTGTCGTCTATTGAGGGAATTCCGACGTCACCGATCGAACAGCTGATCGATCGGAAAAACGCTCTCTCTGAAGTTTGCTACAGAAGGTCGAACAGAGAATCACAGATCGATTGGTGGTCTTGCGATCGATCAGCCGATCGAACATTCCGTGGACCGTTCTAGCGGGCGATCAATCGGTCGATCAATCGGTCATCCTCACATTTGCCCATTTGCCTTGGTTTAAGCTCCAATTCCTGTAAGAAGTGCACAAAAAGAGTTTTAATGCATTTTAGGAGTTAAAATACTAAATTAACACTGAAATTCAACTAATCAACTAACAATTTAAGCCTAGAGATTACTATTTCTAAGAGTAATCAAGTATAAACATTAAAGTTCCTCCAAAACAATTTCACCAACAAAACTAACTAATTTGACTATGTGTTTGTGTATGAGAGAAAGTGTAATACAAATTTAACAAAAAAAAAGGGAAAAAACCCTCAAATCAAAATACCTGTTTTGGATCGCCTTGAAGATTTTTGACAGCCGAGTATCTATCCTCCATAGCTTCTCTCCTCCCCCTCTTGCAATACACCGAGTACCCATCCCTGTCAACCTCCATCATATCCCACCGGTCCACGGCCGGCGACACTAGACCGCCAGCGCCAAAACCAGTAGACGAAATTAGAATATTGAGCCTAGCCGGTCTCTTCCTCTTCAACAACGCCGGAGGAGACGAAGACGAAGTCGAAACCCCCCATCGTTGGATGCCATGTTCAGCCCACTCGGCGGCTTCTACGTCCGAAGCCTCAATGGCGAAGGCGGAGATGACGACAGGGAAGACGAAGAAGGCTAGATGTTTAGGGTTAGGGCTTTCTCGGGGGACGATGAGACTGCAAATTTGCAGTAGAAAGAAGAGGAAACCTATATAGGGAGAACGCAAGTGAGTTCGAGATTGCAACGGTACAAACATCCTCATTTGATTTAGGGCTGGGAATTAGACCGAAAGAGAAACAGAGGGGGGGGGGGGGGGGAATATTTGGGAACAAAACTCCATAGTTTTGAGCCAAAACTACTTCGTTTCACTAAAATTATTTGCGATGGAAACTTACAGTTGTAAATAAGGAGTCGTAAACAGGGGGGACGCATTTAACTCCACGAAACGGCGTGGTTTTTGACCTTTTTTTGCGACGGTGTTGTGGCCGTCGCTAATGAGCCGTCGCAAATATCATTTTCTGTGTCGGGATCATTGCCGTCGCGAATAATTGGCTTTTGCGACGGCATTGTAGCCGTCGCAAAAGAATTGGTCGCAAATAGTGATTTTTCTAGTAGTGGATAATGCATTTGAACAACAATCTGAACTCGTTTACTACAATTTCATCTCTTTAGCCATTGGATTGACATGTGTGAATTGGTTATAATACATGCCTAAGATTTTTTGCAGCTTGGTGCACGAGGTTTTTATCGCTACGGAGAGTCAAATGTATGCAGTCTTATCATATGCAGATATATATAATCTTACCTTATGCAAAAGAAAATTTGTTTCCGTCTTTGAAACACGTGACACCTAAGCTGTAATAAAGTTAACCTACATACAATCTTATTGTATTGAAATAAGACAAACACATCTGTTATTAATGCTATGTAATTCCTGATTTCATATTTTGAGGCATGAAATACATAAATATTGCTTCTAGTAGCAAAGTCAAGGAATTGTAGGATAGAAGTTACTCTTGATGGCGACTTGAATGATTGATTTATGGTTGATCTTGAACAGGAATCCTTTAATTCTTTACACTGATTGGCAGGGCCAGTTTCCCTTCTTTCTTTTTTCCTTTTTTTTTTTTTTCATTTTCATCTCAAAAGTTTCAAATATAATTACACATTTGTTGCTGACCCGCATCATGCAGGGAAATATGAACGTTTTGAAGTTTGTTTGGAATTTGAGAAAGGGAAGGGAAAGAGAAAATAAAGAAAAAGTGATTTTCCTTCCCTATTTGATTTTGCAAAGAAGATGAAAGAAAAGTGAAAGGAAAGAAAATTGAGAAAGAGAGAAATTGATTTAAAATTTTTTTTCTATTTTCTCTCCTCTTTCTCTTTTAGGTAAAATTAAATAAGAAAAGAAAAAAATGAGAGAAAATTTAAAAATTTTACTTTCCCTTCTCTCCCCTCCTCCCCAATCCCCACAAGTTCGAAATGCCATTCGGTTGCTTTGTAGAACTCAGTAAAAGAAAGGAAGACAAAAGATATTTTTTTCTTTGTTAGAAAATAAAAATTATTGAATTAGACTCATTGTATACAATAGATGGCAACTTTAATCAATGGGGGTACATTCAATGGAAAAATAATTACACCACCTAGTGTGTGGAGCCCATGGTCATCTTGAGGAGAAAATATTAGTAACAACCATTATATCACATTGTCATGTTAAATTGGTATAATGGGTCAATAATATATAGTCGAATAACTATGTTAAATTCTAATCTGTACTATATATTTCTATACTATATATTATAGCAATAGCTTACTAGGTGTTTGAGCTTCAAAGTCTTGATCAATTTTTCTTAAATTTTTAATTTTAAAAATACAAAAAATATAGATGTCATAAAATCATTGATTTTTAATAATATGGTAAGATTTTTTGAATTGTCACCTTATCAATATGGAAGCTTGAAAACTCATTCAAAAGATATTTAAAATCTAAATATAGATATGTCATTATAGATTGTTTATAATTAATATTCTAACTAAATCTAACAATCTATCCAAATTCTTATACATTAATCTCTTTTCAAAGCATTTTAACTTTATTCAAATTGAGACATAGGCTAGATTTAATATCTGTACTATATATTATAACAATATGTTTTTAAGTCTTTGAGTTTCAAAATCTTGATCTATTTTTCTCAAATTTTTGAATTTAAAAAATAAAAAATACAAAAATCCTAAAGCCATTGGTTATTTAATTAATATATATACATATTTTTTGGATTATCCTAAAGTCATTTAAGATAATTAAAGATATTGAATCTAAATATCCATATGTCATCATGGATTTTTTGGTATATTATTTGTATATGATGTTACGTTTTACCATGCCTTTTATTCAGATTGTATATATATATATATATATTTAAATTAAGTGCTAGCAATTTGATATATCGATTAGAGATACAATTTTTTTTTAAAGTATTATGAGGCTAGCTAAAACAGTTACAACTAGCGTTCTTCATAGCATAATCCCATCTAAAGAAGTAGAGGGGGAAGAATTAGAACCTAATTTTTGGGAGATACATATTCAAGTTCTAAAGATCAACTAGCACAATAATGTCAAAGATCTACCAATGTATTCCGTTACAATCAATTTTATTTTTTTTAAATTAATACACCTCTACATTCATAGGCTGAGAAAAAGAGAGAATGTTTAGTTCCAATTTCATTGAAGTCCACAAACTTCTAAAAATGAAAAATATTTTTTTGCGTATAAAACTACCACTTCAAACTAGTTTACACGTCACTTGTAAATTTTCAGTTCCTTGGCGCTTAACTCTCTTATTTTTCAAAAACATTGGATATGATTTATGTTTAAAGATTAATGTAGCTGGTCAAGACAAACTATGGTTGTGGTTGGATTGTGTTAGTAGATTGAATGCTTGGGTCAATAACTGCAATCATAATTTGAATGGCAACCTTTGTAGATTTTAAATCTATGTGATTGCGCTCCAAAAATACAATCACAACACATTAATTTATGATTTGTTAGTTTTAGTTTAGGAGTTTATATATCTCTTTAGTTAGATTTTAGTATTAATTAAGTTTAGTTTGCTTTATATTAGTTTTGAGCTTAAATTAGAAGACTATAGACACAATTCATATATAAGTTTCAAGTAGATGTTGTCTTAGTACAAGTTGTTGAAGTTGTAATACAAGCTACTGAAACATGCAGAGTTGAAACTTGGTAATGTCATCTCTCATACTAGAAGGGTTATAGAGGTCCATAATATATTGATTTCGTATAACTTTTCGAAATCTACACAATTGTTCAAACGGTCCATTAGGGTGTTCGAAAGGTCTTTCAAGCTGTTCAAATGGTCCATCAAGGCATTCGAAGAGTTAAGAAACTTCTGAGACTAGTTTTTAGCATTTAAATCAGGTTAGTAAGGTGTTTGAACGCCTTGCTAATGCTTATCTAATAGTTCATGTAGTTCTATTATTTTTCAACCTATTTAAGGCCATTTTTAGCCCAAATTTGGGGATCCATCGTATTTTACATATTTTTAGGGATTTTAGAGAGTTGCAGAAGTAGTTTTAGAGAGAGAAACTTTATATTTCTTTGTATTTCTTCATTTTCATTGTAATTAAGCACAATTTCCATGGATTTAATTCAATTTCTTATATAATCAAGTAGATAATTCTTCTCTTGGATTAAATTGTAAAGATCATCTAAGAATCTCAAGGGTTTCAATGGAGATAAAACACAATTTTAGTGTTCAATCATCTTAAACCTCCAATTCTTAGCAATTGAAGTATAGATATCTAAAAACACTTAAATTATTGATTATGTTTGGTAATTTCAATACACAATTCTATAATTGGTATTGTAATTACACACATCGATGGTATTAGTCTATGATTCTCAAATTGATTGTAATTCTAACGTTAAATTTGTATTGAATTAAATCTATTAAAATCTTGTGTTCTTGACTAAATCTTTGAGTGTCCATGCACGAATCATGAATTTAGTATGAGTGTTGTGTAGATCGATGATTTGAACACAAAATTCTCATTGTTTATAATTCTAAATTGATTATCATTGATTTTATTATTTTAATGATCGAAATCATCTAAATAAAAGGCTCGCGGTGAAATCAATTATTTGAGTTATCAAACCTTATTGGAACCTTAGGCGAATTGGGTGGTTGGATCAACTGGATCCAACTCTTTTATCTTAGTAGTTTAATTGTTTTGATATTGCTTTAGTGTAACTAACTCAACCTCTCTCAAAATCAATCAATTTTTGGTTTTACACTTTTTTGGAAGTAATTTCATTTGGGTTGTTACAAATCTTGAGAGAAATGTATGTAAGTTGAAGCCTATAACTTATATTGAACTTGATCTTCGAGGGAATCAATATTTAGACTCACCGGATTTAAATGACATCACCAAGCGTATTCTTACAGTTATTATATTGCACATGTTCGGAGCGATACACTAGGCTGTCACAATAGGTATTGGTTTAACATTGTTTCCTTACAGATTGTGGGAAAACAGCCGTTTTTTTCTGCAAACCATGGTCCTAAAAGTGTTATGACATAGGTTTTCCTTTAATGAGTTATCTAAATGGGGTTTAGAGGAGCTGAAGAGAAGAAAAGAAGGGGAAAAAAACCAAAAAGAATATTAAAAAATATAACACACTCTCTGATTGATAGAAGCAAACATGACTAAGCTGTGGTTGGATTGTGTAAGGGGATTGAATGCTTGGTGCGAGCATTGAATAAGTTTTCTGTGGCGGCGCAACAACTAGCAGTATACAATTTTGAATTCTTAATGGTTACGATTGTCTGACTTTGATGAAGCTCATATCAAGTTAAAAATGACTAATTTATCATAGACCAGTATAACAATGTTAAAGCCCAAACCTATCTGAAAAAGGTAATTCAAACGGATAAAATATAATATTTCTTACAAAATCATGCTTTTTATATAGGAAGATGAATAATTATGAAAACTTATTGTAAAAACATTAATGACTATGGCCCATGGTAAAAATGTATATAAATAAGAAAATATTATTGAAACAACGAGCCTATGAAATAATAGTTGAGTTGTGATCTAAAGGTACGTTTATACCTACATAGCTATCTTTTACACTTAGTATAATAATTTCTTTTTGAAATTTGACGTTTAAAAAAAATATTATTGTTAGATACAGGTATCTAGAGTTTGAAATGGTATTTAATACTTTTATTAGTGGTGTGCAAAAATTCTTATGCTTATACTTTGGTAAATCTTTCCTTCGAATTTTAAGTGCTTATGCCTGTACATGCGTTGAGCATTCTCATATTTTTATATTTTTATTACTACACGAGATAATTTTTTAACCAAGAACTTGGCTATATATGTTGTCATGAAATTTACAAACTTTTCGTGAAGAATTTTTTCAATTCTGTGTATGGAAAAACTCATTTGTTTAACTAAACTCATGAGAGAGAGAGAGAGAGAGAGAGAGAGAGAAAGAGAGAGATTAATTGATTGATTGATTGATTGAATGAGGATGGAACAGATGAAGCAAACACATAAGATGGCACTTTATATCTACAGTTACCATATTTGATTTTTTTTTTTTATTTTTTTATCATGACTCCAGGTTATGTCTCAAAATGTTATTCCACCCTAGTCATAAGGAACCAAGGACGGACCTACCTTATGGCTATAGTAATTTGACAAAATTATATATAAGTCCTATGAATTTTAAAAATTTATAATAAAAAATAACGTATTGATCCTTTAAAATTCAAAAAATTTTATTCTAACCTTTTAAAATACAAATTCTTTTTTTACTTTGGTCACACAAAAAATTCAAAAATATTTACCTTTACCTATCAAAATTCAAAAAAAATTTATCTTGGCCCTCTCTCACCAAAATTCTTGGTTCTGTCCCAGGAAGCAGGGGTGGATCCATGATTTTTGTTCAGTGAGGGTAAAACTTCTACATAATCGTCCACGAAATTATTTTTTAATGGACAATATTTTTCTTCGATAAATAAATATATAATTATATTAAAGAAGCTGAAGAAGGGGGCACCATTTTTGTACAAAAGTTGTACACAAAAATTTACACCGCTATAAAAGAAACATGAATTCAAATTTTGGTTGGCTACGGTTTAAAATTCAAAAAAGATTTTGAGATTTGAGTAACCAAGTATCGAAGGATACAATGGAAATAATAGATGAATACAAAAGGTTTTAGAATTTGGGTCTTGTTTTAACCTTTTAATAAAGTAGTAGGTAGAAGTTAGATAAATAAAATATTCAATGGGTAAGAGCATTTTGATTAATTATTAGAATAGAAGGTTATGAATTAAGATTGTATTGTTTATTTGGTCAAATAAGGAAAGGTTAACAATATATATTGCTATAAGTTTAGTGATATCCAATGGGGACAAATGTAAGTGACAGTAAACTCGGAGAGGGGCAAATACAATTGTTAATATTTTTAGTAGGGGCAAAACATACATTTACAGTCTAAGATCAAATAAATATACATAATTTTTTAAAAAAAATAAAAATTATCAAGTCAGTGGAGATAGCTCTTCATAGATCCGCCCTTGCCTGTGGAAGTAATTTTTTTTTTTCTTGTTATTTAGTTTGGGATGTCTAGGCTAGCTTAGAGTTCATAAAAAATTATGTTGATTAATGTACATAATATCGTAACTTCTTATCCCGTCCATACCATGGGTTTGAGTGACAAGTAACTACAATTTTTTTAAGCATTACAATGCCTAAAAATATTAATAAATTAGTTTATACTTAGTACTTTTTATTCAATCTCACTTGAGAATCTTCAAAAAAAAATTTAAGAATTAAACCCCTACACTATTAGTGTTTGCAATTATCAATTTTTCCTAACATGGATTTAGAAAGTAGACAGAAAATGCATACATCACAATTTTTAAGGCTATTTTACTGTTTGTTCTTAGTCCTAACTCTTTCAATTCTCGACTCCTACTACCGGCAAGCCAAATCAAATGCCACTCACTCTAGTTACCCCATCGCCGGCCATACTGCATTTCCATCAACGTCATTGCTGGCTACACTCTCCAACCGTTACTCCTACTACTAATTCCTCCCACCCCAACCATTTTCCATCACCCCCACCACCATGGGCAGATTTAGCAACGAACAAGTGGGGCAGCTAATTTCCACAATTTTAAAAATTTATTTATTTGATTCGATGTTAGAAATGTACTACCGCCCACTGAACTTTAACATCTGCATTTTCTGCCCGCTGAATCTACTCACAACAATATTTGTACCATCTAAATGTCATGACCCCATAGTATTTGGCCAATCAAGGAAATGGCAGGATTCCAACATTCTATTCCAATATTAAAATTGTGAGGTTGCGTGGCAATTATGGAAAGGTCTCTTGACTTTATAAGTTATCTTAATTTTAGTGAATGGTCTAATTTTTTCTTGTACACATCCCATTTTTGGCATCGTTAAAAATATTATTAATTAGGAAACAAATTCTATGTACCATTCTAGGTAAATTTTGCCCCTGCCCACCACCAAAACTAGCCCCTTCCTTCACACCGGCCACCAATTCCCGTGAATTCCATCACCAAACCCAGCCCTTCCTTCAACTCGCAACGGCTAAACCCGGGCCCTCTTCACGTCAACCATGCTTTCCAATCAACACCGGCCAGTGGCCACCATACCCAACTCGGTCACCCATTCCCGTCACCCCCACCACTAAGCTCATGAACTCCTCCCTTTATTCCCCAACCGTGAAACCCAACCCCTCTCTTCATCCCCAACACTCTTTCCCGTCACCCTTACAACCAACCTACTCCCTTCCTTCAGCCCCCGACCACCAGCCCAGCTAAATTAGTCAGGAGCCATCGCAAGTTGCGGTAATTATGCAAGAGAGGACAACATTGGACGGCTGTTTAACGGGGGTTTGGTGGCAAAGGTGGGAATGCTTATCCATAGAGAGAGAGAGAGAGAGAGAGAGAGAGAGAGAGAGAGAGAGAGAGAGAGAGAGAGAGAGAGAGAGAGAGAAAAGGTATGGTGGCAGGGGAAAGTGCATGTATACATATGTTCATATATAGTGTTATTGTGTCAATGAAGGAAAGAAAGGGAAGGGGAGACTCAGGAAGCTAACTGGTCTACTCTTTTAACTTTTGCAGTGCAAATATGTAGGTGTCTTATATCTCTCTTGTGAGCACATGAGATTTAAATTGCTATGAAAAATGCTTACAATGAATTATTACGTAAAATATTAGCAGTAAACTCGTGCTATGCACGGAGATTTACAACAAAGAAAGTGTGAGAACATAGTTATTTGAAATTTACGTAAAATTATAAATTATTTTTAACTAGAAATCTTATAACAAATAAGAATATTTTTTTGATAAAATTAAAATTTAAGTATTAATTTTTTAAAATAAATACTATTTCAAGATAAAAGCAAGAAAGATCATTAAGCTAACACAAAACTATGATACTAATTTCTTTTTATTTCTTCAAATTGTGATTCTCAATTGTCATTGCTAAATTTTTAATTTGCTTCCACCAATGATTAAAAAAAAAAAAGGCAACCAACTGATCACCTAAATGCATTTTTGATGAAAAAATGTCGTGTTCTTCGCACTTGCCTATATCTCCAAGCTTCACATGAGAAAGGATCTGTAAAGTCTCATATCACCCGAATATAAAAGTCATCATCTCTATATATACTATTGGACAACCCTCACCTTGTTAAGCTAATTTTTAAAGTTGAGTTAAGCCCATGAATTCTTCTAACACTACACAAAGAAGTAGCAAACTTTTATGTTATTATTTTCTTTCAAAAAGAAGAAAACAATAAAAAAAAAAACATAAAACCTTCATCCAAAAAATATTATCTAATTAATTACTTGAAAGTTCAATCAAACACTTCTCGATTCATCTAAACTTGAGGTGGGTGCACACGCAATATTTACACAACAATTACATAATTTTTATTGGGTGAACTCATGAAAAAGGAGACATGGGTATAATGAAAACCGTTACAGTTGTAAAATTTGAATGTGAAAAGGACTTGTGTCGAAGTAATTGACATATTTGGTACTGAAACTAAGAAAGTTAAATATACTTGGTATTGATAATTATGTCATTTGGCAAGGATTTTTTTGGAATTGAAATTATCCTTCCAGCTTCAAAAATTAAAGGTAAGGACCCATATATTTTTTTTTTCTTAAATTCCTCACATTTTTCATGCATCTTCGGTTTTCTAGATACATTTGTTCCATTTAATAGGTTTGTTATTTGATTAATCCAAGCATTTGGATGAGGACTAAGATATTGGTGTGGTGGAGACGATGTACAAACTGGAGGATAGAGTTTTGGTGTTGTGCAGTCCTTGGAGTTAGATAGAGTTAGGGTGTATCTAGGTACATCAGTTTGTTATGTATCTTGACTCTTTTATCATCAGTTTGCAGGAGCCTTTTACGTTATTTGCTTCCTAGACGTCGTGTTAGAGTTAAATTGCATATGGATTAAGAGAAGAAGAGTTTCAGCAGTAGCCGTATATAGAGTTTGAGAGAGAGATAAGTATAAACCCTATTCACAGAGAGAGAGAGAGAGAGAGAGAGAGAGAGAGAGAGAGAGAGAGAGAGAGCTTCAACAGCCGATTGGAAAAGGGGAAGAAATAGTCTGTAAAGCAAGTATAGTTAGTCAGAGTATTCTGGCTATCATCCTTAAGGTATGGAATTTTGTTTTGGGTATTGTAGTTTGTATATGGAGCACCAAATAGACTAGTATATTTTTGGCGTATTGGGTTTGGTTGATTTCATAAGAATGAATCTTGGTGTAAATATGTTGATGAAGGTATATGGAGATGGGTTGAATTCTTAAGGTCTGGTATAATGAATGTGTTCGGTGATTTGAATAGCTTTATGCATTAATAGACTCTGGCTTAATTCTGATTCTCATGGGCATGTTATAGTTGGGAAATTGTATAAAACACAATATGTTGGTTGGAGTGTTGTGACTTTGGATAAAAACCAATGAGTGTGTGTGTGCTCTGGACTGAAGGTGATCATGGGCAGCCATGGCTACCATACAAGGTAACTTTAGTCTAGGGATTTTTGGGAGAACAGTGATGTAGGAAGAGAAGAGAACTTAAGAATATGGAGAAGAAGAAAAGAAAAAGGAAAAAAAAAGAAAAGAAAAGAAATAAATATGAAGTGCAGAACATGAATCTGGAAATAGGGGAAGAGGTGAAATTGATTGGGCCTCTATTCGGTGTGGTCAACTTTATGGTGCTTGGTGCACCCTAGTGATCTTGTCCCAATGGGAGGAGCCTTTAGCCCTCAAACTGTACTACCCTAAGATTTTCAACGTGTGGCTTTCAATTCGAAATTGTTTTTTTTTTTTTTTTACTAATTTTGATCCTATCATATGCTTCTAATTATAGGCCTTACTTTTTGGTATACAGGGTAACGATTGTTATTTAATTTGCGTTGTATTTTGGGTTCATATTCTTTGGACATCAAGTGAGTATGTGATTTTGCTTTGCTAGTATGAGATTTACAAATTTAATTACATATACTCCGAATTTGTAGAGAATGATTTTAATTATCACAAGTATTTATTTTCGTAAAACACACAATTTTATTTTGATATGAGAAAAGTTATTACTTGTAATTGTCAACAGTATATACAGCTTCATTTCATGGACTAACTTGATTAGACCCATTCTTTCAATAAACAATCTAAATCACCCATAAATAGAAATCTTCCGGAAAAAAAAAAAGGCAAAAACTTGAAGGGGAATGTACATAAAGTGGCTGGTAAGAGAGAGAGAGAAAGAAAGATTTGGATAAAGTAAGCTTAAAAATTTACTGGATAAATATGTAACAAAAATTTAAAATTTATACTTTAGATTCAAAATTAATCTTGGATTACTGACTATTAAGCTATATATGTCTTTATTATACTTTATTAACAAATTGTTTAACTCGTTCTAAAAGAATCAGTTACTACTCTTTATCAACAAATAGTTTAAAAATCAATGTTGTTGGGGCAATAGCCGCAATACAATTGCGACACATAATGACATGTGATATTATTATTTTAAAAATCTAATAATCTAAGAATAATGTGTTGAGAGTTTGGCTCTTAAAAAGCCAACAACCTTTTACTATTTGTAATTGTATATATTGGCTTAACAGTGAAATGGGTATCATGAAAACTTCATGATACCATCTAGCCAGTGAGGGAATTTTATTCGCTAATCTATATATTTATGTTAAAGCGTCCATGTCCCTAATGAGAAACTTCATTGGATATATATAGTTTATTAATTTCCAAAAACCATGTTTTCAATGGAGAAATTTCATTAATGAACTGTCAATGATATTAATAAAAAAAAAGTCAGTCCAGCCTGTTAACATTAATCCCTATTTTCTTGGGCATTTCAACACAAAAACCCGATATAGTCTATTAATTCCAAAAAATAATATTCCCAGTTGAGAAATTTCATTCATGATCTGTCAACAATCCTAGTTCCTTTAATATGAAAAATTAAAAAAAGAGTAACAAACAGGGTTTAAATTTAGAATACTCCAGCCTGTTAACATTAATCCCTATTTCTTTGGCATTTCAACAAGAAAACCGGGTTCTCCTCTATAAATTTAAACTTTCTCCACAATGCTTTCCTCATCTCTCTCTCTCTCTCTAAAACCTCCTCTTTCTGAAATTCTATCATGGCTTCCAAAATCTTCCGACTCAAAACAAAGACCAACCCAACATTGACGACACCACTAATAACAAAGGAAGACGACAGTGCAGGAAAACGGGCATGGCCACAGGTCAAGGCCTTGGCCCGACGGGCATTCATCATGAGCTGGGTCATAGTTATGGGAGTCTACTTATGCCTCCTTTTTGTTGACCTCTTCTTCATGGGTTCGGGCAATGGGGCCTCGGGTAAGTCCGATTGGCCGCTACCTTGGATTTCGGACTTTATTGCAGCGGGTCCGCTTTTCAACTTGGGCATTACGGTTTTTCTCGTTTTGGAAGACGAGCAGTTGCGTAGGAATCCGGCTTTGTACGTTGGTTTTATCGCTATGATTTGGGCCTGGGTCAGCATGAAGAGGTTCGGGTCTCTACTTGGGGGTTTCGAGATCTTCAAGGAGGTGGATCCGTTTGTCGGCGACCTGGCTGTTGGTTCTTTAATAATGGCTTATTTTTTGGTTAACCTACTCTCTGGCTTTATATACTAGTGAAGCGCCACGTGTTCTATAGGTAATCCTCTCTAAATCATTCTTTGGCCTTACATGATTTGAATTCAATTAAGGAAAATCAAATTATGTACTAAAATGATGACAATGATGATGTGACAGTGGCCTGTCTTTAATTAAAAATTATCTTAATGGATATTTTCTTTTATGAAAAATGATAAGGTGAGAGAAAATATAAACAAAATAAGAGATTTTAAATTCTTGATTTTTTTCTTTTTATGTTCTTTTACTTTCTATTTTTTCTAACAATTAAACTTACGATATAATTTCATATCAACTTCATTTTTCTTTTCTCTTATCAAATGGTTGATCCAAACATAGTGTTAGAAAAATTCAATTCTTATCAAAATTTTACAAAAAAAAAAAAAACTCTACCAAAATGGCATGTGAATGATAGTTTAAAATTATATACGAAAATAGTAGGTGCTTTGATTTGATATGAAAGAACCACCAACATTTACATCCTCGTATGAAAAATTTTATGCCAAAATTATTTTTGTATAAAAATTTTTTTTGCTTTAAAATAATGAGTTACAACTCAATCACAATCACATCATTCTGTATCTAAATTATCTGAGCTTCTGTTCATATAACATTACCTTCTAGTCAATGTGGGTGACTTGCATAGTTGATGTTATGCAAGGGCAGTTATGAAGTTTTGAAAATTAATTTATCCTTGAAGCTCTTAGTCGTAGATTGAAGGAAAGGGGGAAAAAAAATTATAGTTGATGATGCATTTGAACAATTTGAACTCGTTTACTACAATTTCATCTCTTTAGCCATTGGATTGATATGTGTGAATTGGTTATAATACATGCCTACAATGTTTTGCAGGTTGGTGCACGAGGTTTTTATCGCTACGGAGAGTCAAATATATGCAGTCTTACCATATGCGGATATATATAATCTTACCTTATGCAAAAGAAAATTTGTTTCTGTGTTTGAAACATGTGACACCTAAGTTGTAATAAAGTTAACCTATATACAATCTTATTGTATTGAAATAAGATAGACACATCTGTTATTAATATTATGTAATTCCCGATTTCATATTTTGAGGCATGAGATACATAAATATTGCTTCTAGTAGCAAAGTCAAGGAATAGTAGGATAGAAGTTACTCTTGATGGGGACTTGAATGATTGATTTATGGTTGATCTTGAACAAGAATCCTTTAATTCTTTACGCTGATTGGCTGGGCCAATTTCCATCCTTTCTTTTTCCTTCTTTTTTTTTTTTTTTGTCATTTTCATCTCAAAAGCTTCAAATATAATTACACAAGGGTTGCTGACCCGCATTATGCAGGGAAATATGAACTTGTTACAATTTGTTTAGAATTTGAGAAAGAGAAGGAAAAGAAAAAATAAAGAAAAAGTAATTTTCCTTCCTTATTTGATTTTGTAAAGAAAATAAAAGAAAAGTGAAAGGAATGAAAATTGAGGAGAGAGAAATTGAATTAAAATTTTTTTTCTCTTTTCTCTCCTCTTTCTCTTTTAGATAAAATCAAACAAGAAAAGAAAAAATTTTAAAATTTTACCTTCCCTTCTCTCTCCTCCCCAATCCCCACAATTTCCAAACAAGATATTAATCGGCATGTTCGGAAAGCGATTCCGGTGCTTTATACAACTGTAAAAGACAAGAAGATAAAAGATTTTTTTTCCTTTGTTAGAAAATAAAAATTATTGAAATCGTACACAATAGATGGCAGCTTTAATCAATGGGGGCCCATTGATTGGAAAAATAATTACACCACCTAGTGTGTGGAGACCATGGTCATCTTGAGGAGAAAATATTAGTAACAACCATTGTATCACATTACCATGTTGAATTGATATAATGGACCAATGATACATAACCGAATGATTATGTTTAATTCCAATATATACTATATACTTCAATACTATATATTATAGAAATAGCTTGTTAGGTGTTTCAGCTTTAAAGTCATGATATATTTTTCACAAATTTTTTAATTTTAAAAATATAAAAATACAAATGTCATAAAATCATTGATTCTTAATAATATGGTAAGGTTTTTTGAATTGTCATCTTATCAATATGAAAACTTGAAAATTCATTCAACAAGATATTTAAAATCTAAATATAAATATGTCATTATAGATTGTTTATAATTAATATGGTAACTAAATCTAACAATCTATCCAAATTTTTATAAATTAATCTCTTTCAAACCATTTTAACTTTATTCAAATTGAGACCTAGGCTAGATTTAGTATTTGTAATATATATTATAACAATACGTTTTTAAGTCTTTGAGCTTCAAAATCTTGATCTATTTTTCTCAAATTTTTGAATTTAAAAAATACCAAATACAAAAATCCTAAAGCCATTGGTTATTTAATTAATATATATATTTTTTGGATTATCCTAAAGTCATTTAAGATAATTAAAATATATTGAATCTAAATATCCATATGTCATCATGGATTTTTTTATAATCAATATGTTAGCTAAATCTAACAATATATTTAAATTTTTATAAATAATGCTATTTTCATAGCATTTTAACTTTATATATTTGTGTTTTTTTGTGAATTAGATTTACTCAAACTTAATAAAGATGACATTAAAGAAGGTTAACAAGCTTATAAAATAATTATTAATGGAGAAATAAACTAATTTTACTTTGTTCGTTATGTTTTTTTAATATGTATTGTAATATGGTTAAGATCCTTCACATAGATCATGTAGATAATAAAAAAGAATTGATTAATATGATATATAGATTAAAAAAAAAGGCTGGTGATGTTCATTGCTAGAAACAAATAATAATTTTTCCTAATTCATTTATTCAATTATATTAAAAATTAACAAAAAAAAAGAAAGAAAAAAATTCTAGAAAATCTGGTACAGTTAAAGTATACAAACTTTCTTTTAAGTACTCTTAAACACGTACATCATTTAAGCATGAAATTAAAAGATTTACATATACTTATTTTAATTACCTTATGAAAATTTAATTAATTTCATTTCGTAATTAATTTATATTTTCTTAAAAAATTAAAGTGTAATGATATTGTTTTATCAATTTGAATGACTATTTCTTGATAGATATTAGATTTATGTATTCATATATATGTAAGATCTATGGATTGGATGAATATATATTAGTGTCCCAGATTTAACTTTTTTTATTTATTAATTTATGTTTTTTCCTTTTCAATCTTGAATATGACCCAATAAACCTGATGTCGCTACTCTAAATAAACAAAAATATATTAAAAGTGTGACTTATAATAGTTATGATGAAAATTTTCTTTCTGCATTTTTTCTTTTTTTGCCTATTAGAATAGAAAAAATATTTTAAACATATTTAATTATTTAATATCATATTTTAAATACACGATTTGTAAAAAATTTTGCAAACAATTATTTAAAAATCTTTAAAAAAACTAACTTATAATTCTATATTTATGGTCCGTGCAAAACACGGGTTCATTGCTAGTTATAAAGTAATACTATATAAGCACAAAATTCATACAGAATTTGTCATTAGAATGATGCAGTCAGATAAGAGTGATTCACTTTAAAACAAAGCAAACATCATGATGGTTTCTAATTATAATAATGTTACTATCACATCATTCTAACAAAATTTTTTGAACAAATTTTCTCAAAGAAAAACATTTTTCCCTATTGTATAAGGAAAATGCTATTTTTATAGAAAAATTGTACAAAAATTCTTCATGAATATGTGACAATGGTCGTGGCAATTTTATAATTAAAAGTCATTATAGTTCGAGTTTTTTTTTTTTAGAATAAAAGGCACTCATTTAGACATTATTCTATATGAACATTTATATGATTTTTAATTAGTATATTATGACCAATTATATAAAGTAATTAACAATGTACATAATGAAATACATTTAATTTCTTAACACCAGTTGAACCAACTATGAATTAGTGGCTTCATTTCAATTAATTATACTCTAAACTACAAAGCTATTTTCAAGTAAGTCAACAATCTCGAGCCGATTTGAGGCTTAAGGCGATTATGGTTTAATGTGATTTTTATTTTTATTTTGTTGTTTGCCAGGATAACAATTGGAATCTCTTAGTATGACTTATTTCATTTGGGGCACAACTATGCAAAATATTAATTTAGACAAACACATGCATGTACATCTAGCTTTGTTGGAGCATCTTTGATCTAAGTTCTTTTCCCTTTTGACCTTTTTTTCCCTCTAATTTGTTTATTGTGCAACCATTGTAACTATACTAGGTAGTACAGAGTTATCGTTGATCTGCATGGAATTCTAATACACAACTCTAGGTTTACTAATTTCTTTTAAAGAAAATGTACATCTCAACCTTCTAGGGTACTCGAAGGCATACAAATGGCTAAACCTGTAAATAGTTTTGCTATATGCATGTTCTAAAGCTCATTCTTCATAGCCAACTAAAGCAATTTACATGTGAAAATTGCCATGGAGATCATTATTCAATGTGAGAATTTGTACCATCTGTTAGTGTGTTGAAATGTTTCTTAAAGTTCATATCAATATGAAAACGGGAAGCGGAAAGCAGGAAATGTCAAGAGAAACGGAAGTGAGAAACGTGACAAAAAAAATATAAGAGAAAACGGAAAGTGGAAAACGATTGAAAAACTTAGTAGAAATCTTATTAGAAAACTTTTGGGAAACTCAAAGAGACCTTAAGAAACTTAGTGTATACTTTTAAAAAACTTAGTGGAAATCTACATGAATAATTTCATAGATACTTAGTTAAAATTTAAGAGAAAAAAATGTATAAAGATTTATATTTCAAGTTTCCAATGCATTTCCACTAAATTTTCCAAGATTTTCAGTTAAATATCTTAAGAGTTTTTCAAACGTTTTCAAAAATTTTCCCCCACATTTCTTGAAAGTTTTCCTAAAATTTTCAAATGAATTTCGTACCGGTATTAAAAACGCATTTCCCTCCTCCAAATTGAGTTTCTCGGTAACTATAGTTTATAGATGTAAGTTTTAATGATGGGTTAACTTTTAATGATGGGTTATCTTTGCAAATATAAAACTATTTACTCAAAACTATTAGGCTTGAAGGAGGAGGTAAAATGCCATGATTTTCTAGTGCTATTAGGCTTTGTTTGGATGGATACGCTTGGTATAGTAATTTCTTTTCGAAATTTGACGTTTAAAAAAAAATTATTATTGTTAGATACAGGTATCTAGAGTTTGAAATGGTATTTAATACTTTTATTAGTGGTGTGCAAAAATTCTTATGCTTATACCTAGGTAAATCTTTCCCTCGAATTTTAAGTGCTAATGCCCGTACATGCGTTGAACATTCCCATATTTTTATATTTTTATTACTACACGAGATACTTTTTAAACCAATAACTTGGTTATATATGTTGTCATGAAATTTACAAACTTCGTGAAGAATTTTTTCAATTCTGTGTGTGGAAAAATTAATTTGTATAACTACACTCATGAGAGAGAGAGAGAGAGAGAGAGAGAGAGAGTGAGTGAGTGAGTGTGTGTGTGTGAGAGCGATTGATTCAACAAGGATGGAACAGATGAAGCTAAAAACATAAGATAGCACTTCATATCTACAGTTAACATATTTGATTACTTATTTTATTTTATTTTTTATCATGACTCCACGTTATGTCTCAAAATGTTATTCCACCCTAGTCCTAAGGACTAAGGATAGACCTACCTTATGACTGTAAGGGCATGCCCTTCACTACTTTGACAAAATTATGTATAATTCCTATGAATTTTACAAATTTATGATAAGAAATAGCGTATTGGCCCTCCAAAATTCAGAAAATTTTATTTTATCCCTTCAAAATACAAATTGTTTTTACTTTGGTCACACAAAAAATTCAAAAAAAATTTACCTTTACCTATCAAAATTAAAAAAAAAAAAATTTATCTTGGCCCCCTATTACTAAAATTCTTGGTTTCATCCCTATTAGCAGGGATAGATCCAGGATTTTTGTTCAGTGGGAACAAAACTTCTACATAATCCTACACAAAATTATTTTTTAATGGACAATGTTTTTCTTCGATAAATAAATATATAATTATATTAAAGACACTAAAGAAGGATGCACCATTTCTGTACAAAAGTTGTGCACAAAAAATTACACTGCTATAAAAATAAAAAAAAACCTTAATTCAAATTTTGGTTGGCTACGGTTTGAAATTCGAGAAGGATTTTGAAATTTGAGTAACCAAACATCTATAAATATAATTAAAAGAGTAGATGAATACAAAAGGTTTTAGAATTTGGATTTCTTTTAACCTTTTAATAAAGTAGTAGGTAATAGTTAGATAAATAAAATATTCAATGGGTAAGAGCATTTTGATTAATTATTAGAATAGAAGATTATGAATTAATATTGTATTGTTTATTTGGTCAAATAGGGAAGGGTTAACGATATATATATTGCTATAAATTTAGTGATTTTCAGTGGTAACAAATGTAGGTGCCAATAAATTCGGAGAGGGGCAAACACAATTGTTAATATTTTCAATAGGGGCAAAACTTACATTTACAGTCTAAGATCAAATAAACATACATAATTTTTTTTAAAAAAGTAAAAATTGCTAAGTAAGTAGGGACAACTGCCCCCACTGGAGTCTTCATGATTCACCCTTGCCTGTAAAGAACTGCTTTTTTTTATTTTTTATTATTTAGTTAGGGATGTCCAGACTAGCTTAGAGTTCATAAAGAATTGTGTTGATTAATGTATACAATATCCTAACTTCTTATCCCATCCATCCCATGGGTTTGAGTGACAAGTAACTACAATTTTTTTAAGCATTACAATGCCTAAAAGAATTAATAAATTAGTTTACACTTAGTAGTTTTTATTCGATCTCACTTGAGAACCTTCAAATTTTTTTTAAGAATTAAACCCTTACACTATTAGTGTTTGTAATATCAATTTTTCCTAACATCAATTTAGAAAGTAATTAAACAGAAAATGCACACATCACAATTTTTTAAGGCTATTTTACTATTTGTTCTTAGTCCTAACTCTTTCAACTCTCGACTCCTATTACCAGCAAGCCAAACCAAATGCCACTCACTCTAGTTACCCCATCGTCGGCCATACTCCATTTCCATCAACGTCATTGCTGGCCACACTCTCCAACCGTTACTCCTACTACTAATCCACCCATCACCCCCACCACTATGGGCAGATTTACCCAGGGACAAGTGGGGCAGCTAATTTCCACAATTTTTTAAATTTATTTATTTGATTCTATGTTACAAATGTAATGTATCACCCAACTGAACTTTAACATTTGCATTTTCTCCCCACTGAATCTACTCACACCAGCATTTGTACCATCTGAATGTCATGACCCCTTGGTATTTGGCCAACCAACGAAATGACACAATTCTAACATTCTATTCCTAATATTAAAATTGTGAGGTTGCATAGCAATTATGAAAGGGTTTTTGGACTTTACAAGTCATCTTAATTTTAGTGAAGTGTCTAATTTTTTCTTGTACACGTCCCCTTTTTGGCATCGATAAAAATATTATTAATTAGGAAACAAATTCTATGTTTGATTATAAGTCTTACGTCCAATCAACAAAAATCTTATGTAAGATTCTGTGTAAATTTTGCCCCAGCCCACCACCAAACCCAGCCCCTCCACACCGGCCACCAATTCCCGTGAATTCCATTACCAAACCCAGCCATTCTTCAACTCGCAACCTCTAAACCCAGGCCCTCTTCACCCCAACCATGCTTTCCAATCAACACCGGCCAGTGGCCACCAAAATCACCTTGGTCACCCATTCCCGTCACCCCCACCACTAAGCTCATAGACTCCTCCTTTTATTCCCCAACCGTGAAACCAACCCCTCTCTTCACCCCCAACACTCTTTCCCGTCACTCTTACAACCAAACCTAATCCCTTCCTTCAGCCCCCAACCACCAACCCAGTTAAATTAGTCAGGAGTTATCGCAAGTTGCGGGTAATTATGCAGAGAGAGGACGACATTGGACGACTGTTTATCGGTGGTGTGGTGCAGAGGTGGGAATGGTTATCCACACAGAGAGAGAGAGAGAGAGAGAGAGAGAGAGAGAAGGTATGGTGGTGGGAGAAGGTGTATGTATTCACATGTCCGTATATAGTAGTGTTATTGTGTTAATGAGGGAAAGAAAGGGAAGGGTACTCTTACGAAGCTAGCTGGTCTATTCTTTTAACTTTTGCAGTGCAAATATGTAGGCGCCTTATATCTGTCTTGTGAGTACATGAGATTTAAATTGCTATGAAAAATGCTTACGGTGAATTACTATTTAAAATATTAGTAGTAAAACCGTGCATAGCACGGAGATTTACAGCAAAGAAAGTCCGAGAACATAGTTATTTGAAATGTATGTAAAATTATAAATTATTTTTAACTATAAATCTTATAACAAAGAACATTTTTTTTTGGATAAAATTAAAAATTAAGACTAATTTTTTAAAATAAATACTATTTGAAGATAAAAGCATGAAAGGTCATTAAGCTAACTCGAAACTATGATACTAATTTCTTTTTCTTTCTTCAAATTGCTATTCTTACATGTCATTGCTAAATTTTTAATTGGCTTCCACCAATGATTGAAAAAAAGGCAACCAACTGATCACCTAAATGCATTTTTGATGAAAAAATGTCATGTTCTCCTCACTTGCCTACATCACCACTCTTTGTACGAGGAAAGATGTGAGTGAAGTCTTACGTCGCCCGAATACAAAAGCCATCATTTCTATATATGGTCTTGGACAATCCTCATCTTGTTAAGCTAATTTTCAAAGTTGAGTTAAGCTTATGAATTCTTCTAACACTTCAAAAAGAAGTAACAGATGTTTATCTTATCATTTTCTTACAAAAAGAAGAAAACAATAAAGAAAAAAACATAAACCTTCATCCAAAAAATATTATCCAATTAATTACTTGAAAATTCAATCAAACACTTCTCGATTCATCTAAAAATATTATTCTTTGGACATCAGGTGAGTGATTTTACCTTGTTAATATGAGATTTACAAATTTAATCGCATGCATATGAGATTTGTAAAGAATGATTTTAATTATTACAAGCATTTATTTTAGTGAAACACAATATTTTAATTTGATATAAAAAAAAGCTATTACTTTTGAGAATGAGCATGAGGTTGAAATCATTATTTATTGCTTTTAAGAAAAATGAAATATTTTATTACTTGAAAAAGTCTTTTGAGAAACTTCTTTTATGCATGCTTTAAAAATTATTTTATAGAATGGTGCAAACTTTATGATATTGTCCTCGAGACCATTTCTAAAAAGTCCAAGTGATATGCTCTCTCCTTGAGGTGACTATGGCAACTAAGGGATAAGCCTAGTTCTCAACGGTTGTAAGAGAATCTCAACCGGATTGGCTTAAGAAAAAGAACCAAGCACCACCCTGAGGAGACTCTAAATGCGATGTGGATCCACTGTGGTTAAGCCTCATGTTAAGATTTGGCATTGAAATTTTAGATTTTAGATATTATTTGGTTCCTTAACTTTTTGCACTTGTCATTTATGCTAACACTATTTATATTGAATAGAAGATATTTTGCTTCAATATAAGATATTAAGAGTTGATTTTGCTTCATTATTGAGATTTACTTCATTTACGTTTATAAAGCATGCAAAGTATATGAATATGCATTGGGAAAGTTCTAAGAACGTTATTTTATCTCGTTATCTAGTAAATAGAAAATTTTATTTTCAATTATCAAATGTATTATTGCAAGGCTTGTTATTCACTTAACTGTGAGTTGACACTCATTTAAAACATTTTAGGTGAGCTAGATGGTTATTAGAGATGGACTTTAGAATCGAGGACCATTGAATAGAGATCTCCATAGGAATTCTTCTTCGCTTCCATAATTAATTAGACTTGACTATTAGTTATCAGATTTAGTGATTTGTATAAGTTAATTCCTGGATGATTTTCAGAGATGTTTAGTTAGTGACTTTATTTTTGGATTAATCAGAGATTATTTATTCACCATTTGATTGATTTAATTGATAAAGAGAAGTTTCCATTGAACTGATATTTCATTACCTTCATTAATTGAATAAGTTATAGGCTTTCGTGACCCAAGGGCTAAGACTCCGTGGTTCATGGCCAGTCTTTTTTCTAAGTGGAGTGTGACACTAACTGTGCTTCTCCCTTTATAATATAGATAAATCTACCCAATTCTCGAAGTTACATTGACTTGTATTTACATAAAACTTCAATATACAGAATCTAAAATGCAACAATTTTGACACAAGTAAATTTATTGTACTACCTTTATCACTTCATATTGATACAGCTATTAAATGATTAAAAAACAATAAACTAGCGAACTAAGCATACGAATATTGGAAGCAAATTGAATCAACAATATATATAGCTTCATTTCGTGGACTAACTTGAGTAGACCCCATTCTTTCAATAAATGTTCTAAATCACTCATAAGTAGAAATCTTCCCCAAAAAAAAAAAAAGAAAAACCTGAAAACTTGAAAGGGAATGGCTACAAAGTGGCTGCTAAGAGAGAAGGAAAGAAAGAGAGGAAAAAGAGAAAAACAAAGAGGTTGTAGCTTATCATTGTGGGTGGCTGCCATGACAAGAATATATTTCTATACGTACATAAAGACCCTATAAACAGAAAAAGTAAATTTAAAAGTTTATAATCGGATAAAGATGAATAAAAAATTTAAAACATATAAAAATGTTACAAATGGATGAACTAATTTTTTTTGTTTTTATTTTATTTTATAGATTTGGATAAAGTAAGTTTAAAAGTTTACCGGATAAAGATGTAACAAAAATTTGAAATTTAAACTTAGATACAAAATTGAAATCAAACAAAAATTTAAAACATATAAAAATGTTATAAACGGATAAAGTAAGTTTTTGTTTTTATTTTATTTTATTTTATAGATTTGGATAAAGTAAGTTTAAAAATTTACTTGATAAATATGTAACAAAAATTTAAAATTTAAACTTAGATTCAAAATTGAAATATTGGGTTACTGACTACTAAGTTATATGTCTTTATTATATTGTATCAACAAATAGTTTAACTTGTTCTAAAAGAATCAATGTTGTTACTCTTTATCAACGAATAGTTTAACAATCAAGGTTGCGACACATAATGACATGTGATATTATTAATATTTTAAAAATCTAATAATCTAATAATAATGGATTGAGAGTTTGGCTCTTAAAGACCCAATAATGTTTTACTATTTGTAATTGTATAGATTGGCTTGACAGCAAAATGGGTATCATGAAATATTTTTAATCTCCATATCCATTTGGCCAGAAAGAAAATTTCATTGGTAATCTATGTATTTATGTTCAAGTGTCCATGTCCCTAATGGGAAACTTCGTTGGATATATATAGTTTATCAATTTCCAAAAACCATGTTTTCAGTTGAGAAATTTTTTCGTCAATGTTGGGTTGGTCTTCCTGAAATTCTATCATTGCTTCCAAAAACTTCCGACTCGAAACAAAGACCAACCCAACATTGACGACACCACTAATAACAAAGGAAGACCACAGTGCAGGAAAACGGGCATGGCCACCGGTCAAGGCCTTGGCCGACGGGCATTCATCATAGGCTGGGTCATTGTCATGGGAGTCTACACATGTCTACTTTTTGTAGACCTCTTCTTCATGGGTTCGGCCCATGGGGCCTCGGGTAAGTCCGATTGGCCGCAACCTTGGATCTCGGACTTTATTACAGCGGGTCCGCTTCTCAGCTTGGGCATCACGGCTTTTCTTGTTTTGGAAGACGAGCAATTGCCTAGGAATCCGGCTTTTTACGTTGGTTTTATCGCTATGATTTGGGCCTAGGTCAGCATGAAGAGGTTCGGGTCTCTACTTGGGGGTTTCGAGATCTTCAAGGAGGTGGATCCGTTTGTTGGCGACCTACCTGTGGGTTCTTTAATAATGGCTTATTTTTCGATCAGCCTTCTCTCTGACTTTATATACTAGAGAAGCGCCACGTGTTCTCCAATAGGTAATCCTCTCTAAATCATTCCTTGGTCTTACATGATTTCAATTAAATTAAGGAAAATCAAATTATGAACTAGAACGAGGACAATGATGATGTGATAGTGATATGTTTTTAAGTAAAAATTAATTTAGTAGGTATTTTTTTATGAAAAATAAAAAGTTGAGAGAAAATATAAATAAAATAATAAATTTTAAATTCTTACTTCTTTTCTTTTTATGTTCTTTTACGCTTAACTTTTTCTAACCATTAAACTTACGATGCAATTTCATATCATCTTCCTTTCCTTTTCTCTTATCAAACGGTTGATCCAAACATAGTATTAGAAAAATTCAATTCTTACAAAAATTTTACAAAAAAAAAAAACTCTACCAAAATGATTTGTCAGTGATAGGTTTAAATTATAAACAAAAATAGTAGGTGCTTTGATTTGATATGAAAAAACCACCAACATTTACATCCTCATATGAAAAATTTTATGCCAAAATTATTTTTGTATAAAGTTATTTTTGTTTTAGAGTAATGAGTCACAACTCAATCACAATTACGTCATTCTGTATCTAAATTATATGCGGTTCTGTTCATATAACTTTACCTTCTAGTCAATGTGGGTGACTTGCATAGTTGATTTTATGCAAGGGTGGTTATGAAGTTTTGAAAATTAATTTTTCCTTGAAGCACTTAGCTATAGATTGAAGGTAAGGGGAAAAAAATTATAGTTGATGATGCATTTGAACAATCTGAACTCGTTTACTATAATTTCATCTCTTTAACCATTTGATTGACATGTGTGAATTGGTTGTAATACATGCCTACAATTGTTTATAGCTTGGTGCACGAAGTTTTAATTGCTACGGAGAGTCAAATGTATGAAGTCTTACCCTATACAAATATATACAATCTTATCTCATGCGAAAGAAAAAAAAATTTTTTGTGTTTAAAACTCGTGACACCTATGTTGTAATAAAGTTAACTTACATACAAACTTATTGTATCGAAATAAGAGACACATCTGTTGTTAATACTATGTAATTTCTGATTTCATATTTTGAGGCATGAGATACATAAATATTGCTTCTAGTAGCAAAGTCAAGGAATAGTAGGACGGAAGTTACTCTTGATGGCGACTTGAATGATTGATTCATGATTGTTCTTGACCAAGAATCCTTTAATTCTTTACACTCAACGGCAGGGCCAATTTCCCTTCTTTCTTTTTTCTCTTTTTTTTTTTTTTTTCCTCATTTTCATCTCAAAAGTTTCAAATATAATTACACATGGTTGCTGACCTGCACTATGCAGAGAAATATGAACGTGTTACAATTTGTTTGGAATTTGGAAAAGAGAAGGGAAGAGAAAGTGAAAATAAAGAAAAATAATTTTTCTTCCCTATTTGATTTTGCAAAGAAAATAAAAAAAAAAAAAGTGAAAAGAAAGAGATTTAGAAAGAGAGAAATTGATTTAAAATTTTTCTTTTTTTCTTTCCCATTTCTCTTTTAAGTAAAATCAAACAAGGAAAGAAAAAAGTAAAAAAATTTAAAAATTTTACCTTCCCTTCTCTCCCCTCCCCAATACCCACAAGTTCCAAACAAGCTGTTAATCAGCATATTCGATAAGCAATTCGGGTGCTTTGTAGAACTCAGTAAAAGATAGGAAGATAAAATATATATTTTTTCTTTGTTAAAAAATAAAAATTATTAAATTAAACTGATTGTACACAATAGGTGGCAACTTTAATCAATGGGGTCCATTGATTGGAAAAATAATTACACCACCTAGTGTCTGGAGCTCATGGTCATCTTTAGGAGAAAATATTAGTAACAAACGTTATATCACATTATCATGCTGAATTGGTATAATAAGCCAATGATATATAGCCAAATGATTATGTTAAATTCTAATCTATACTTTGTACTTCTATATTATATATTATGGCAATAGCTTGTTAGATTTTGAGCTCCAATATCTTGATCCATTTTTCTTAACTTTTTTAATTTTAAAAATACAAAAATATAAATGTCATAAAATCATTGATTCTTAATAATAAGGTAAGGTTTTCTTGAATTGTCAACTTATCAATTTGGAAACTTGAAAATTCATTCAACAAGATATTTAAAATCTAAATATAGATATGTCATTATAGATTGTTTATAATTAATATGGTAACTAAATCTAAAAATCCAACCAAATTCTTACAAATTATTCTCTTTTCAAAGCATTTTAGCTTTATTCAAATTGAGACTTAGGCTAGATTTAGTATCTGTACTCCATATTATAACAATAGGTTTTTAAGTCTTTGAACTTCAAAGTCTTGATCTATTTGTTTCAAATTTTTGAATTTAAAAAATAAAAAATACAAAAATCCTAAAGCCATTGGTTATTTAATTAATATATATATATTTGGATTATCCTAAAGTCATTTGAGATAATTAAATATATTGAATCTCAATATCCATATGTCATCATGGATTTTTTTTTATAATCAATATGTTAGATAAATCCAGCAAACTATTTAAATTTGTATAAATAATGCTCTTTTCAAAGCATTTGAACTTTATATATTTGTGTTTATTTGTGGATTAGATTTACTCAAACTTAATAAAAATGACATTAAAGAAGGTTAACAAGTTTATAAAATAATGATTAATGGAGAAATAGACTAATTTTACTTTGGCCGTTATGTTTATTTAATATTTATTGCAATATGGTCAAGATCCTATTATATGCTTAATTAAGTACAAGTCCATTAAAGATGAACCCACTACATATAGATCACGTAGATAATAAAAAAAGAATTGATTGATAAGATATATAGATAATAAAAAAAAAAAAGGGTGGTGATGTTCATTGCTAGAAACAAATAATAATTTTTCCTAATTCATTTATTCAATTATATTAAAAATTACCAAAAAAAGAAAGAAAAAAATTCTAGAAAATCTGATACAGTTAAAGTATACAAACTTTCTTTTAAGTAGTTTTAAACACATACATTATTTAAGCATGAAATTAAAAGATTTACATATACTTATTTTAATTACCTTATGAAAATTTAATTAATCTCATTTCATTAATAATTTATATTTTCTTAAAAAATTAAAGTGTAATGATATTGCTTTATCAATTTGAATGACTATTTCTTGATAGATATTAGATTTATGTATTCATATATATGTAAGATCTATGGATTGGATGAATATATATTGGTGTCCTAGATTTAACTTTTTTTATTTATTAATTTATGTTTTTTCCTTTTCAATCTTGAATATGGCCCAATAAACTTGATGTCGGTACTCCAAATAAACAAAGATATATTAAAAGTGTGACTTATAATAGTTATGATGAAAATTTTCTTTCTGCAATTTTTCTTTTTTTGCCTATTAGAATAGAAAAAATATTTTAAACATATTTAATTATTTAATATCATATTTTGAATACACAATTTGTAAAAAATTTTGCATTCAATTATTTAAAAATCTTTAAAAAAGTAATTTATAATTCTATATGTGTGGTCCGTGCATAGCATGGGTACATTGTTAGTTATAAAGTGATACTATATAAACAGAAAATTTATATAGAATTTATCATTCGAATCATGTGGTCAGATAAGTGTTATTCACATCAAAACAAAGCATACATCATGGTGGCTTCTAATTATAGTAATGCTACTATCACATCATTTTGACAAAAATTTTTAAACAAATTTTCTCAAAGAATAACATTTTTCTCTATTGTATAAGGAAAATGCTATTTTTATAGAAAAATTGTACAAAAATTCTTTATGAATATGTGACAATGATAGTGACAGTTTTGTAACTAAGAGTTATTATAGTACGAGTTTTTTTTTTTTTTTTTAGAATAAAAGGCACTCATTCAGACATTATTTTGTATGAAAAATATATATGATTTTTAATTAGTATATTATAACCCATTATATAAAGTAATTAACAGTGTACATAATGAAATACATTTAATTTCTTAACATTAGTTCAACCAACCAACTATGAATTAGTGGCTTCATCGATTTGAGATGTGGTTTCATTTCAATTTATTATATTCTAAACTACAAAGCTATTTTCAAGTAAGTCAACACTCTCAAGACAATTTGAGGTTTAAGGTGATTATGGTTTATTGTGATTTTTATTTTATTTTGTTGTTTGCCAAGATAACAATTGGAATCCCTCTAGCATGACCTCTTTTCATTTCAGGCACAACTATGCAAAACATTAATTTAGACAAACACATGCAAGTTCATCTGGCCTTGTTGGAGCATCTCTGATCTAAGTTCTTTTCCTTTTTGCCCTTTTTTTTTTCCCTCTAATTTGTTTATTGTGCAACCATTGTAACTAAACTAGGTAGTATGGAGTTATCATTGATCTACATGAAATTCTAATACACAACTCTGGGGTTTATTAATTTCTTTTAAAGCAAGTGTTATCTCAACCTTCCAGGGTACTTGAAGGCATACACATGGCTAAACCTATAAATAGTTTTGCTATATACATGCTCCAAACCTCACTCTTCATAGCCAACTAAAGCAATTTACATGTGAAAATTGCCATGGAGATCATAATTCAATATGAGAATTTGTACCATTGGTTAGTGTGCTGAAATGTTTCTTAAAGTTCATATCAATATCAAAATGGGAAACGGAAGTGGGAAATGTTAAGAGAAATGAAAGTAAAAAACGTGGCGAAAAAATATATGAGGAAACAGGAAATAGGAAATGATTGGAGAACTTAATAAGAATGATATCAGAAAACTTTCGCGAAACTCAAAGTAGACTTTAAGAAAGTGTAAACTTTTTGAAAACTTAATGAAAATCTGCATGAATAATTTCATAGATACTTAGTTAGAATTTAAGGAAAAAAAAATGTATAAAGATTTATACTTCAAGTTTCTGAAACATTTCTACTAAATTTTCCAAGAGTTTCCGTTAAATATCACAAGAGTTTCCTAAACGTTTTCCAGAAATCTCCAAAAATTTCAAATGAATTTCGTACCGATATCGAAAACGCTTTTCCCTCCTCGAAATTGAGTTTCCCGATAACTATGGTTCATCTATGTAACTTTTAATGGTGGGTTATGTTTGCTCAAAACTATTAGGCTTGAAGGAGGAGGTAGAATGTCATGATTTTCTAGTGCTATTAGGCTTCGTTTGAATGGATAGATTTGAAATAAAGAGATTTGGAGTTTTAATTTGCAAATCAATATGCGAGTTAGTTACTCGAGCTAGATTAAAGACATGAGTTGAAAGCTAAAAAATAAATTATTTTAATACATTCTTCAATAAATAGAATATTTTTGTAGTAGATTTGTGTCGCGCTTCGATTTTTACTCAAGCCCTCTTGGTTCGAGAAAAACATGGTACTCATTTTGTTAGAACTTACCCTCCTAAAAAGATAACTGTGACAGGGGTTTGAACTTGAAAACTTATTTTTCATTTGAACAAGGACTTTTAGAAAAGTTTTAGAGTTGACACCTAACATAGTTAAATATGTGTTAGGTCATCTAAAAGCTAAGTATAATTCGAAGACTAAACTTAGGTTTTTCGAAAATATTTTGAAAATGTCCTTCTTAAGAAGGTTTTTAGAAAAGAGGTTTGAAAATGTTTTTAAAGCCCTGTTGGAAAATGTGACTCCGATTTTGGTCTTCAAAATAAAAATTTATGGTCTAGAGGTTGGTTATGTGTAGTGAAGATATTCTAAGATCATCGCCCTACCCCACCATTTCGGCACCTAAATGTTTATTCACCCTTGATTTACTAACTTGAATTACCGGTTACTAATGTCCACTTATTATCCCTTTATAATTTTTACAAGGGGATTTGATCATCACTTTTGAGATGAATGATGCATGAAACATGTTTTTGGAAAGATCTTTGAAGACAAAAAAGTTTTGAATGTGATTTGAAATAGAAATTTTGATTGAAATAGCATTTTGAAAATGGACATTTGACTTGGAAAATGATTATGACCGCACCATTTTAGATTATTTACGTATCTCATTTAGCGAGAATTAAGTCAATCGTAGTTTGGGCGAGAGCATGATTGAAAATAAACTCATGGGACTCTCGGAAAGTTTTTGAAACTTGAACTCGAGAGTATTGACTTGGACTTGGACTTGGACTTGGATATTTTTTAAAGTACCTTTGAAATATGACATGAATTATTTTGAAGTATTTTTAGAAAGCAACTCGAGTGAGTTTTGGTATGCTTTTGAAGTTGACTTGGAATATTTTGAAATTTTTTATGAAACAACTCATGGGAGTTTTAGAAACTTTTTGAAACAACTCAAGGGAGTTTTAGAATATTTTTGAAATCAACTTAAGAAAGTTTTAAAATGTTTTTGAAATAACTCAACGGAGTTTTGAAATCTTGATTACGCATTTTTGAAAATGGAGTTTGGATTGGAATGGGGTTAGAGCTCTTGTGAACTTGCTTTTGTAAATGTTTTAAAAACCACTTTTGAATACTTTATAAAATGTATGTTGAATATCTCACCACTTTTGAGAGATTAGCTATTGAGAAACTAACTCGTTTAAGGTTATGAATTTTGCAAACATGTTTGAAAAAGGGGCTAGGGACTTCCCTTAGGTTTTTAGAGCTTTAGGGTTCTAGAATCCTACTTGATATCTCACCTTTTTTTTTTTATTTTTTTTAAAAAGAAACTATAATCATCGAATGACTAAGATTGTCTTAAGGATCTGACTTTTGAAAATAATTTTTAAAAGAGGTTTTGAAAAATATTTAGGGCTTAGAACCCTATTATGAACCTTTAAAGGTTACATTTAATGTATCAATTTTCCTTGGAAACCTTAATCATGAAAGGGTTAGGAATACCTCATGGTTGTGAGCTTTTAAAAGCATTTTGAAAATAGTTTTTGAAAGTGTTAAGGGCCTGTAAGCACCCCATGTTTGCCCGCTCGGCAGTCTCTAGTCCGTCCATACGTGAGTTCAAGTCAATATGGACTTATTTTAATTTTCAAACATAATTCAATCAATCAATCGTTTCGCGAGCCCACTGGGCCCCAATAGAGGCAAACTGAACAAAATTCCCTTGGGGGCATTGTTCGGTCCAATTCCAGTGGGCATGTCTTTCCAAAGATGATAAGTCCCCGTTTTAATCTCAAATCCAATTTCGAGTCCAATTCTAATTTCAATTAAATTTGACACGCCTTTCAAGAAAGTTGATTTCTCGAGGTGATAAGTCCATCCTGTCCGGCACATTTCCGAGTGAACTCTTCGGAGCTGTAAGTCCCTTCAAACCCGTCGATTGGGACGAGATCCTAAGTCTCTGAGATGGTAGAACGGTCCACCTTTGGCGCCTGCTAGCTCGCCAATAAAGAAATGTCCATTATTCGGTACGCCTTTCAAGAAAGTTGATTCCTCAGGCGATAGGTCCACCTAGCAACTTCCCGAGATCAGACAGTCTCTGGAATGATCGCAAACTGTCAAAGTAACGAAAATACTCATAAACATCGAAACCGTCAGAGTGGCGGAAACACTCGTAAACAAGTTGATTTAAGGAATTGCCAACAAACCTCTATGTCACGGAACCGCCGTTAAAGTAGCGAAAACACTCAAAACCCAGGTTAACACCAATGCCTGCTAGCCCACTCTGATGAAAAATGACCAAACTGCTTCTAGGGCCATTTTTTGGCACGTTTCTTAAGAAAGTACCTACGTCCTTAGAACGGTAAATCCACCCTTCCAAGATCGTCCCAGAGATGATTTGGCATGATTAGGTGCCTTCCAGTCGGTTTCGGGCTAATTTCGAGACTCTTCGATCAAAATGATCATTTTGCCCTTGGGCATCTGAACGCCCCGGGAACCACACCGGCTTTGGGTATCAAACCATTAACCTCCCAGGGATGCTTTGGATAGTATCCCTGGCCTTCTGATATGTTTCTAGATTATTCCGAGTCAGTTTCAGCAAACCTGATGCAAAATGACCGTTTTGCCTCTAGCAGGCCACTCGCCTTTTCTAAGCACACCGACTCTAGGTATCAAACTAGTAACCTCTTGGGACATTCTAAGTAATATTTTCAAATCTTGAGTCTTCTTCTAGGACATTCCGAGTCCATCCTGGTAGTTTTTAGGTCTAGTTGACCGTTTTACCCTTAATGGCCCGGTCAACCATTCCAACAGATCATGTCATCATTTTTCAAGTTTACTACCCCTAAGACACTATTCTAAGGGTTTATATCCCTTTTCTAGCCCTCTGGGCCATTCTCGGCCTTTTTAATTATTCTCGGACCTTCCGGAGTTACTCCTAGTGAAGTCAAGCTAAAAATTGCATGTTAGTCACTAGTACAGGCGCTCAAATCTTCTGAAGATACGTTACTTGTCAACCTTAAACATTTTCTAAATGGCTGGCACCACTACAAGCCAAGAAATGGCTTGACACCACTCCTAGTGGCTTTAATGCAATCTTTTGCCTGGCCCTACTGCAACAAGCGCTAGGTTAATCCTCTGTCTATAAATACAGAGCCTCCTCCAGCGTGAAAAAGTTTTGCAAACACAGTCCAAAAACCCTCATTTTCGATACACAGAGCTTGAATCTTCTCCAAACCCTAGTTCTCTTTAGGTTTTTCAAACCCTAGCCACCATACACCAAACCCTAGCCTTCATACACTTTAACCCTAGCCTTCATACACTTTAACCCTAGCATACATACACGCTTATACACTCATATACTAGCCTCCAAAGCCTCCATTAAAGACTTGAAGTGCTGCAACTCCAAACCTCCCGAAGATTGAAGCAAGCTCTCGAAGACAGACGCAAAGCAAAGTAAAGATCGAAGTAAAGGAAGCCCACAAAATAAAGCAAGTAAAGAAGATTCAAGGTAGGCTCTCTATTTACGTTTACGCAACTCCCCCCTCTCTCTTCTCTCTCTGAACTCACTTGGGTTTTCTCCTATTTTAATCCCCTATCTTCTCCCCCCTTTCTTGCATGCTTGAAATAAAGGACTTCCCAGTCCATGTGTAGGATTAGGCTATTGAAGGTCACTATGTTGGGGACTTTCTTTTAGTCTAACCGGAGACTACGTGGGTTTGACCCCCTTGATTATGTAGTGAAGCCTTTAACCTTGTATGTTCACGACCTCAACTTGCATTGTGCTTATCATACATCCATTCAAAATTGTTTTCAAAAGTTATTTTTGAAACTTGCATCAAAACTATTTTCAAAACTTGCATTAAATTTTTCTTCAAAATTTATTTTTAAAATCACAATCCTAAGGTGACTCTAGTTTTTCCATGGCTAGGGTTGCTTTAGGAAAGTGTTACATTTAAAGTGATTTATGTGGTCCATATCTTCTTCAAAATTTTTTTTTAAACTTACTTTCTAAAAACTTCTTTTCCTAAAATCTTTTCCCTTCCAATGCACTTTCCAAAAAAATCTCTTTTCCAAATTGCTTTTTAAAAACTCCCTTCAAAAATTCATTTTTCAAAACTTTTTGTTAAACTCCTTTCCAAAAAACTCTCTTTAAAATTCACTTTCTAAAAACGCTCCTTAAGTCTCTTTCCCAAAAAACTCTTTCCAAAAATCCATTTCCTAAAAAGCTTTCTTTTCAAAACCTCTCTTTTTCAAAGACTCTCTCAAAGTTTTACTTTCTAAAATCTCCTTTTTTTTAAAACTCTTTTCAAGTTTACTTTCTAAAAACTCTTTGCTAGGATCTCATCCAAAAATCTTTCTTTTTAAAAATTCACTTTCTAAAAACTCTTTCCTTGAAACCCAAGTCAAGCCCTAGAGCTAATGATTAGGAAACCCTAATTTTTCTTTCCTAAAATATGATTTTCAATCTTGCCTTAAAACTTAGGTTACCAAAACCTTCCCTTTTTATATCAATATCGTAAATTTCCAAAATTTATTTTCTATATCAAATCATAGACTTCCAAATCTAGGATTTCTAAAACTTCACCTTCTAATTCCATGTCAAATCCAATCTTCCCTTTAGAAAACCAAATCCAATCTTCCATCTTGGAAACTAGATCCAATCTCCCATTTTTGGAAATGAAATTAAATCAGCTCTTTTTGGAAATAAAAACTTTCTTAATTCAATCCTTTATTAATTCTAAATTTTCCTAACGTTAAACCTTTCCAATTTTCAACTTTCCTAATTTCAAACCTTTCAGTCCTCCTAAGTTTAAACCTTTTCAAAATTCTAAATTTTTCTTAAATCAATCTTTCCAATTCTAAACCTTTCTAAAATTCTAAACTTTCCAAATTTAAAACTTTCTTAAGTTGAAACTTTCTAAATTTCAAATCTTTCCAAATCCAAAACTTTTTAAATTCAAAACTTTCTAAATTTAAAACTTTCTTAAGTTGAAACTCTCCAAATTCAAATCTTTTCAAAATCAACTCTTTCCTAAAAACTTGAAACTTTCCTAGTTTAAAACTTTCTTAAATTTAAACCTTTTCTAATTTCTAAACTTTTTAAATTTCAAATCCTTTCAAAATTTAAACCTTTCGAAATCCCGAAGCTTTCTAAATTCTAAATCTTTCCAAAAGTCTAAATCTTTCCAAATCCTAACTTTCCAAAGTTGAACATTTTTAAAGTCAACTTTTTCTTAAGAAGGAAACTTTTCTATTTCAAAGCATTCCAATTTCAAAACTTTTCAATTTTAATTTTTTTTCCTAGTTCAAAACTTTCCAAATTCAAAATTTTCATAAGATGAAAGTTTCTTAATTCACAACTTTCCTAAAACGAAACTTTCCTAATTCAAACCTTTCCTCAATCTAATCTTTCCCTAATCTTCTAAGTCCAACATTTGAGTCAAATTTTTTCTAAAACCATTCCAAGTTAAGTTCAATCTTTTTTAAACCTCAAGTCTTTCCTAAGTTCTTAAGTCTAGGTTTCCTAAAATCAAGTTTTCCAAAACCAATATTTTCAAATTTTTCAATCAAAGTTCAAATTTCCTAATCTTCCAATCCAAATTCCAATTCATTTTCTTTTTCCAATCAAAATCTTTTATTTTCAATTGGACTCTTGTTCGAACTACGAATGGCATGATTTCTCAAAAATGATACGTAGGCAACCCTCATAGGTAACCTTTTCAAACTTCCAATTTCATAACTTTTTTTTTCAAATCTCCAATTTCACAACCCTTTTTCAAACTTCTAATTTCATAATCTTTTTCAAATTTTCAATTCTATTTCAAGTTTCCAATGCCAAAAATCTATTTTCTAATCTCTATTTTCAATTTCTAAAACTTTCTTTCAATTTCTAATCCAGTCTTTTCAAGTCCATTTCAAATCAAATCGAGCCTTTTCTCAAATCTCTTTTCAAAATCAAAATTTCTTTTCAAATCTATTTTCAAAATCAAGTTTTTTCTTGCACTTGCATATCATGCATCATGTCAAACTTCTTTTTCAAAGTTCTTTTCTAAAGTGGATAGAATTGGATATTTATTAATCGAAGACTTTAATGAGTGAACCTAGAGTGAATAGACATGTAGGTACCGTAAGGGCGGGGTAGGGTGATGGCTTAGTATATCTTTTCTACATGTAACTTACCTCTGGACTTAGGATCACTATTTTCAAAAGACCAAACGGAGTTATTTTCAATAAGGGCTTATATTTTTTCAAAGGTTGCCAAAGAACCTATTTTCTTAAAAAAAAAAAAATTCTCTCATGAGGATGTTTTCCAAAATTGTTTTTTCAAAAACCCTAAGTGTAATATTCGGATTGTGCTTAGTTTTTAGGTGACCTAACTCACCTTAATCAAGTTAGGTGGCGACTCCAAAATTTTTCTAAAAACCTTTTAATCAAAATCAATTTTCAATTCAAACCTAATTGCACTAATTCTTCTAGAAGGATGCGTTCTAATGAGAGAGCACTGTGTTTTTCTCACTTGTCTTTTTTGGGTGTGAAAAATCGGGGCGCGACAGGGCCTGCCCATTTTTGGTTAAGACAAGTTTAAAAGAGCTTTTGAAAACATTTTTGAGGAGGATATTGAAGCATTTGAAAATGCTTTGGAGTTATAATTTTTGAAAATGAAGAGAGTAGGAGGTTTTGAAAACATGTTTTGGAAAGATAATTTGGGATTGAAAATGGTTTGGAAAGAGTCTTGAAATTGGAGATCCTTGATGTTCAACTAACCTTGGTTAAGGTAACTAGGGTTAGGAAGGCCTAGATTTAACTAACTAGGGTTAAGTTAACCTAGGGTTTAATGAACTAGGGTTCATTAACTAGGGTAAAGTTAACCTAGGGTTTGGTTGACCTAGGGTTAACTAATTAGGGTTTGGTTAACCTAGGGTTTGGCTGATCTAGGATTAACTAACTTGGGTTAGGTTAAAATAGGGTAGACAGCTAGGGTCAAGTTAACATAGGGTTTTGAGAAGTGATTTTGGAAAATGGTTTTGGACTATGGTTTAGACCTAGTAGTTTTGGAGGGTTGTTTTGGACTAGGGTTTTGAACCTAGTGGTTTTAAAAGATGGTTTTGAATTAGGGTTTTGTCCTAGTGGTTTTGAAAGGGTGGTTTTATGCACAAAACTTGAAACGGTATTTTGAAAACCATTTTTTATAAAACCACTCAAGCAAGTATAGGGATCATATGGTGGATTTGTGAAAACCACTCCAAAGAGGGCTACCTTAGGACTATTTCAACCACATACTTAAGAGAGTGAAATATTGAAAATCGATATGGAACTTGTTCTTGAAAAACCTTTTAGATATTTGAAACTTGCGAGGGTTGTTTTGAAAATCACTTCTGGGATATTAAAACCACTCTAAAGAATAAGGATTCATATGCCAATTGAAAGGAAATCACTCAAAAGATGACTCCATGGGACCATTTTAACCACAATGTTCAAGAGAGCAAAACATTGAGAACCACCCCTTAGGGAGGGTTGTTTTGAAAACTTTGAAAATCAATGAAAACCTCTCATAGAGAGGGGTTTTTGAGAACCATTTTTATGTCACTTAAGATAGTAGAAATGCAATGATGCAAAGTGAGGGTTAGGGTTTTATGAGGGATTTCCTAAGGCATGAAAGTCTAGGGTTTTTGGCTTGAACTTCAAGAAACTCTAACTTAGAGGCCTTTTTAGAAAATCATTTTAACATGGACTTTGTAGAACTCTTGAAAACCAAACCAAGGGTGGTTTTGAAAAAGGTTTTCAAGCATAGAAAATGAAGTCAAGGCAAGCAATACATGAACAATATAACATTTATGCAAAGGGGTTAGGAAGCATACAAGGTTCAAGGCTAGACCATATTGCAAGGGATTCTAGGGCCATACAATGCTCAAGTCAACCTATGAGAAATCCCCCGATCGATGGTTCTCGTAGGCTTTACTCTAAGCATAGCCCAAGAACCCTCTTATTTCAAACATGCAATAAAGATAGGTAGAAAATGGGAGTTAAAATAAAGAGAGAAAAGTGAGCTTAAAGGGAGAAGAGATGGAGTGGGAGAGATATAAATATATAGAGAAACCTCACCTTGGTCTTCAATCCACCATTATTGAGTAGTCTTGAGCTTGAGTGGTCTTGAATGGACTTTGAGAAGGCTTAAATTGGCTAAGAGCTTTAAAGAACTTGGGTGGCCTGGTATTTATAGGCAAAAATCTAGGGAGTTGGAGCATGTGCTATGTACACCTAGGCAAATTTTTCCCTAGCACATGCGTTAAATGAGCCAACACTGTACCAATGGTTGAGTGCCACGTGGCACTCCTTGTACTACCCTAGCTTGGGCTACAAGGCAAGTTTTGTCCGATCTAATTATTTTTTTGGGCATACGTAGCACACGCTCTACTACTAAGGATGTTTATCCTGACTTTGCCTCAAAATTCTTGTAATATGGGAAAGCGTCGAGGAAATCGGTTATGTTCACGACGTTCCTCTGCTGTTTTTCATGAACTGGAAGTCTTTAGGGCGTTCCAAAGGATTGCGGATGATGGAGATATTTTTTCAGAAAGTGTGCACAAAAATAAGCTTTTTGGAGCATCTATGAGACATTTCGAGGGTTTTCAAAAATGGTAGTTTTTGCGCCACATGATCGTGGCCTCTAGGAAGCGACCTCCTTAATCGAACCGTACAAATAGGAGGTCCTCTAGACAAGCTTTATGGAATTTCCTAATTTATGCCTTTCTCAAGTAATTTGATAGTGCATTTTAATTTGGGAATTAAAGAAAAAGTCAATCCTGGTGGAGTGTCTGTGAGATGCTCCAAGGGTTTTTCAAAGTGATAACTTGGGGCCACGTGATTGGATGCTTTGGGAAGCGATCTTTTCAATCGAACTGTATTGATGGAAAGATATATGGAAAGGCTTTCGGGAATTCCTTGATTCACACATTTCTCAAGTTATTTGACGATGCGTTTTAATTATGGAATCGGGGAAAAAGACAACCCTAGCAGAGCGTCTGTGAGACATTCTAGGAAGCTTTGTTTTGGCTCAAAGGTGTTTTAGTCAAGGGAATTGCTTGAAAATAGAAGAGGGTGCTCAATAGGGTACCTTAATGAATGCCAGTTTGGTACTCAAAGTCGGTGTGATTTAGGAAATGCTTGGGCCACTAGAGGAAAAACGGTCATTTTGACCAGAGTTGATTGGAATTGAAATGGAGTTGGTTTTATTGGTATATTGAACGTGCCATACTATTATGGGATAGTCATAGAGGGTGGACTTACCATCTCGAGGATTTGATACTTTCTCGAAAATGTGTCTGGTTGGATGGACTTATCATCTCGAGGAGTTTGTACTATCTAGCAAGACGTGTCATCATGCCTAAGGGGCAGTTTGGTTATTTTTCATCGAGATGGCTAGCAGCTATCGATGTTGACCTGGGTTTACGAGTATTTCTGTCACTTTGACAGTTATAATTGGTTGGTTTCCAAAGGTCTCTTTTTTCTTCAAGAAACATGTCACGGCTAAGGGGCGATTTTGGTCCCGTAACACTAGGGGTTTTGATGGCATACCCGTGTTGACCTGGTGAATGTTCTCGTCACTCCAACGGCTTAAAAGTTTGTGAGTGTTTCCGACACTTGGACAGTTTGCTGTTGGTTTTAGAGACAGCTTGATCTTAGGAAACTACTAGATGCCAAGGGGCATAACGAACATTCTACCTTGGCAGGCTAGCAAGCCCCAAAAGTAAACCATTTAAAGTTTGTGAGTGTTTTCGTCACTCCGATGGTGGTGATTAGTTTCAGAGACCAGCTGTTCTTAGGAAGCTACCTGGGTTGCCTTAGGGCATCTTGGTCATTTGGCTTCAGTTGAGCTTGATGAGCCCAGGAAGCAATCGATTGATTCGATTGGAGTTTAAAAAGCTGGTTTGGGCTTGATAATGTTATGATGTTTGTCTAGAGTGCTGAGTTGCACCAGAGATTATTGAAGGGCAAAAATGGGGTGCTTACAGCCGCCCCCTTTTTTTTTCGTTACTTGTTGAAGGCAAAAAATGATAGAGTAAGGGTCTCATGTTAGTCGCGAGGTGATCAAAGGGACTGGAATATTGGATTTTGGAATTTTGGAGGTTGAATACTAGTTTTTTTGGCCTTTGGGGCATTTGAAAACTAATTTGGCGGGAAGCTGGCCATAGTAGCGATATAGCATACGCGCTTGGTCTATATTTGGCCTAACACATGAGCTACATGCACCAGTTGGAAATTCCTTTTGGCGCATGTAGCAGATGCGTTATACCGAGGTGTTTAAGACAGTTACACTTGTAGCAGCGACTGCATTTTGCTGGTTTTGGACATCTTTGAGAGCTTTGCCTAATGGTAGCACCTTTCTGGATTATTCCGAGTCTATTCTGGTAAGCCCATTACAAAATGACCGTTTTACCCCTAATGGGCCGGTCACCTTTTCCAACCACATCGACTCTAGGTATCAAATCGGCAACCCCTCGAAACACTCTCGATAGTGTTTCTAACCTTCACGCCTTCTCACGGGTCACTCCGAGTCCATTTCGTTGCTTTTACAGTTCAATTGACCATTTTGCCCCTAGAGGGCTGGTCACCATTTTTAACTATCCTAGCGCTATTTCTCAAGCCAATTACCTTTGGGACACTCTTTCAAGGGTTTCTGTCCATTCTTGGCCTTCTGAATCATTCCAAAACTTTTAAGAGTCATTCTTAGTGGAGCTAGGCTAAAAATTGCTTGGTAGTCACTAGGACAAGTGCCCAAATCTTCTACCTTACATCCCAAGGGTCAAAAGATCTATTTCTTGTTAGCCTAACAGCTTTCCTAAGGGAGTCGCGCCACTAGTTGTGGTGCTAAGGCAAATTTAAGCCTACAACCACTAGTAGTGGTGCCAATGGAAACTTTACCCTAGCGCCACTACAATGTGTGCCAAGGTCATTTCAATTGCCTATAAATACAGACCCTCCCCTGCATAAAAAAGGGTCCACAAACTCAGTCCGGAAACTCTGTCTCTCCAAAAACAGAGCTTAAAGTTTTCTAAAATCCTAATTCTCTCAAGTCTCTTCAAGCCCTAGCCTCCATACACTCAAACCCAAGCCTCTATACACCTTATACACTCAAACACAAATCTCTAAGCATCCATTGAAGATCAATTGTTGCATTTTCAAAGCTCTCAAAGTTTAAGTCAAGTAAAACAAACAAAGCAATCAAAGCAAAAAGAATATGAGGTTGGTTTTCTAGTTACTTTTATATAATCCCCCTCTCTCTTCTCTCCCCTAACCCACTTGGGTTATCTTTTATTTTAATCCCCATCTTCTACCTCCCCTTCTTGCATGCTTGAAATAAAGGACTCTCTGATTCATGCCTAGGAGAACTATTGAAGGTCATTGTGCTGGAGGCTTTCTTCTAGTTCAAACTTAGATGGTGTGGGTTTGGCCCCCTTGATTATATGTTGAAGCCTAACCTTGTATGTTCATAACCCTAATGCATTATGGTTATCATGTTCATACATTACCTTCAAAGTTGCATTCAAAGTTGTTTTTGAACTTACATCAAAGTTCTCTTTCAAAACTTGTATTAAAAATATCCTTTTTTCAAAACTGTTTTCAAAATCACACCTAGGATGATTGTAGTCATTCCATAATTAGGGTAGTTTTAAGAAGGTGTTACATTCAATGTGTACATCAAGGTCCAAATTTGGGATTCCAACCCTAATTTTTTTTTTTAATCAAAATCACCATCTTAATATGATTCCAGTCATTTCATGATTATGGTTGTTTTAAGAAAGTGTTACATTCAATATAATCATTATGGTCCATGTTTCAAACCCTATTTGTTTTTAAAATCACAGTTTTTGAATGGTTCTAATTTTTTTATGGTTAGAATTGTTTTAGGAAAGTGAAATATTCAAGAGACTTACAAAAGTCCATATTAAAACCTCTTTCCAAATTGTTTTGCAAATTTACTTCCTAAACACCCTTCTCAAAGATTTACTTTTCAAAAACTCTTTGCCTTAAAGCTTAAGTCAAAACCTTAGAATCCATGATTAGGAAACCTTAATTCTTTTTTTAAAATCATGACTTCCTATTTTGCCTCAAATCATAGGTTTCTAAAACTATTTTCTGCATCAAATCATAGATTTTCAAATTCAAGATTTTCAAAACTCAACCTTTCCAATTCCATGTCAAATCAAATATTCCAATTAAAGAAACGAAATCAAATCCTCCAATTTTGAAAACAAAATCAAATACTCAATTTTTGAAAATAAAATCCAATCTTTTGCTTTAGGAAATAGAAATCAAATATTTCCTAATTTCAATAGTTCTAAATTCCAAAACTTCATCTTTTAAAACTTTTCAAAAAACAAAGTTTTCCTTTTTCAATTGAAATCCAATCTTTTCAAGTGTTTTTCATGAATCCTTGGTCTTAGGATGTCAAATCCCAAGGTACCTCAATCCTAGGTCAAGCTTATTGAAACTCCATTTTCTAAATTTAACTTTTCAAATTCCAACTTTCCTAATTTCAAACTTTAAAATCTTGTTTCTTAATTTCAAATCTTTCTTAATTTAAACCTTCCCTAAATCAATTCTTTCCAAAATTAAGTCTTTCTTTAAATGCAAACTTTTCAAAAATAGCACTTTCCTAAAATAGAACCTTCCTAATTCAAAGTTTTCCTAAGTTCAAGTTTTCCAAATTCTAACTTTCCAAATTCTTCCAAATCTAATATTTTCAATTCAAGTAAAATCTTTATATCTCTTTTCTAAATAAAATCAAATCTTTTTCAAAACTTTTCTAAATCGAAACTTTCTTAATTTAAAACTTTTCTAATTTTGAATTTTCTTAATTCAAAACTTTTCTAATTTGGAACATTTCTAATTCGAAACTTTTCTAAAATCTAACTTTCTAAAATCAAACTTTCCTATTTCAATTGCATGCTTCAACTCTAGTTTTGAAGATATGGGAATCATGCCTTCTTAGGAAGAATTAGTAAACCCTCAACCTCATGCTCATGTAGAAACCATGCATAACCTAACCTCTGCCATATTTAAGACACACACGTCAATTTTAAAACCATGGAGGAAAGGGCGATTGTTTTACTTTCCTTTGTCCTTGTCTATTCCTACTACGATAATGCTTGTATAAATGCTCATGCATCTATATTTACTTTACAATTGCATTCTCTCTCTCTCTCTCTCTTTGTCTCTGTACTATTGGCATACATGTACATGCATTCGATACTCTATTTCAAGACACAAGTTCTAAAGTAACTCAAGTCACTGAATTCTCATGCATATGATCAACCCATAGAGAGTGACACCACAATCACTCTCCTATGCATAAAACCTTCCAAAATCCTAAGGGTTCCCCTGTAACCCTACAGACTCATGGCATACATTTCAAGTCATTCCATCAAGAGAGGCCCTAGTCCCTCTATGCTTACGGAGATAGAGTTGCCAAGAAGATAAAAGACAACCAAAAAGTAAGGTCTCTCAATGACCTTCTTAACATCAAATTCAAAGAAGGCAAATCGAAAGATTAAAAAGTAGTTTAGGATTTCAAATATAAAAGTAGATAGGTGGAAATCTCAAGGAAAATGTTCCCCATCCTTTTGTTAAAATGTACTTTGATTCTATTACAGTTAAACTCAAAGTTCAATGTACCTTTTTGTTTCTTGCGAATGAATGTATAAATGCATGTATGTTCCCAATCAATGGTAAAGTATCTGCATATAGGAGTAAAATCCTATCTCTAAAGAATAAGCCAACTCATCATGCGTAGTCCCCCTCTCAAAGTAGGGGCACTCCTAGGACATGCATTGTATAAAAACTTTCAAATTAAGGCACTAACTTCTCTTTTGTTTATTGTCTACTGTCCTCTCCCCCATCTCCAAGTACCAAGAAAATCAAAGGTAAAAGCAAAACAAGAAGGGAGTCTTCTAAACCATTCATTTATTGTTATCATACTGCTCACATATTCACTTCCATTATGCTCATACATTCATTTCTATTCCAAGACAAGAGTTTCAAGAAACTTAAGTCATGGCATTCTCATGCATATTTAGTCAACCGTAGAGGGAAAAGAGCAATCCAATATCATGTTAATCGAACATACCAAAAATCTTAAGGGTTCCTCAACCCTAAGGATCCATGACATGCATAGAACCATGTCTTAAGATAGGCCCAAATTTCTCTCTGTCCATGGAGGTGTGATTGCTTAAACAAAGAAGCATCAACTGGCCCATGCCGAAGAAGTGTTGTATTTCATATAGGGGCAAAACCTCATCTCCAAAATAGACTCAACATCATGCATAGATTCTCTCAAAGAAGAGACCTCTTTAGGACATGCATTGCATAAAACCTCCAATTCCACATGCTGACTGCGTTTTGTTTTTTTTTTTTGTTTTTTTCTTTTTCCAGGTCAAAGAGCATAATTGAACTCATGGAACCCCTCTAGCATCCCACCCAATGCAAACTCATGCAAGGATAAGCCTGGTTATTGGAAGAGGCCGAATCTACATTAAAGAGTAAGAAGAACTAACTATCCATCTGCAAGATATTACTTCTAAGCAACTACCTTCGTGCCATGCCACGACAATCATCATCCATGCAGAAGAGGATTTCATTGTTTGTAAAGTTTTATCAAATCTATGCATTACTAAAATGGAATCCCCTAACTTCCAAATGCATACCAAACACCAAAAAGATCTATCAATTCGCCCTCCATTGTCTGGTGGTACACCCAGTAACTGAAGTACCAAGGAGGTTGGCATAGTCCCAAAACCCTATTAAAGGTTCTCACCAAAAGGCCTATAAGAAAAGAGAGGTTTCCACAAAATACGTCTATTTTCTTTCTATCTTTCTATTTCTTGCATATCTTATTTAAATAAACATTGCATGCCATGCAATCATGATTTGAAATGAAAAAGAGGTAGCTTTCAGTTTATCCCCTTTATCTCATACTCTTGTGGGTAATTATTGCTTCTACGAATTCTTTCCCATTTTGTAATAACTCAACTTGAATGATGGGATAGCATGAGTAACTCATTCAACAGGGGTTAAAACCTTTGAGAGAAAAAGAGAGTGTGAGCAAAAAGAGGAAGACAGACTCAATAAAGAAATGCAAAGTTTATTGAAAATGCGACACTTGAGTGATATCCTAGCTAAACGATAGGCAGCCGCGTCCTCGAAAGGATGAAAAGCCATTGTTCAATTCATTCAAAAAGAAATAAACACTACCCTTTACTCAGCCCACTAGAGCCGTAAGTGATTTCTATTCAGATATTCCAGAACCAAGAATCATCCCCCACACTGGGGTAAGCACGGAGTAGTTGATTTAATAGAGTACATAGGGTTTTACTAGCAGAAACACACTATCTCTAGGAACATTGTCTAAATTTTGTACAAAGGCCTTATGCACTAAACAATTCAATTTGAAATGGTGAGAGGCCCTCAATTCTGCTACCATACACCAAAAAAATCCCTTTGCAAAGCCCATTTAAGCCGGTTAAATTTCTCAAAAAAACCAACGAGATGATCACTGCCCACATTGGGTTAAGGCAAAAGCCATGAGTAGGAACTAATGAACGATGATAAAGATGGCAATTTTCAAGAAGATGTGGTGTCGACAGTGTCTCTAGTTAAAAAAAAAAAAAAAAAAAAAGATAAGGAAGGAGGGGGGGGGGTGATGTGTTTGTGGTGGTCTTCAAAAAAAGATATTGTCATCTAAAAATAGAAATGAAAAAGTTGGCATCTCTAAAAGTCGACTTAGGAACAAATTTCTTGATGAAAAATCCTAATTAGAATGGAGAGAACAAAAAGAATAGAAAGGCAAGAAGAAATTAAGGAATGGAAGTTAAATTGTCGAAGGTGATTAATAGTCTTTCGAAACCCTACAAGTGATAATATTTAAGCCTTAATACCCTTTCATTTATAAACCCCTTAACCTATCCTATACTACGGTCCAAATCAAAGTCCTTTTTGTTCAAATAGGATTGCTTAGTCCTAATAAGCTTGAACAATACCAAGACAAGTAGTTTAAAAAAAAGACAAAAGAAAAAAATGGAAGGATTGTAGGGGTAATCTCATGCTTCAAGGTGTGTTAAGATGGTTTTGGTTTGAACAACCCACTAAAAGAAAATCTTTGAGCCTAAATATCCCTTCATTTCTTACAACCCCAAAACCCGACCTATTTTATGATCCTAAAAGAAGTCTTCTCGGATTGAAAGCCAAGCCGTTTATCGCTCTGCAAAGGGCATGCAAGTTGTCGCTTAAGCCATGGTGAAATTTGAAAATCTAAGAGAGAAGACCAAGTGAGGATAGAAAATCTCCAAAAAGCAACCCTATAGAAAGTAGGGATAAGATAGGAGATGGCAAACCAAAAGGTCAAGATTCTCTAAGAATGGCGTAAATGCTATCACACCCCGATAAGAATGGGATAAAACCGAAGGGGCAAGATCCTGGAAGGGAAACCGAATCTCGAAAGTATGAGCCTTGAGGCAATCCTGGGGCATTGACTCGTCCTTTCCACGCTCACCGCAATGAAGGTGCTTGTAGTTTAAGTGGGGTTACTCCCACTATCATGTTCTCCCATGAGACCTGTGCCAATCTAGCAATAGAAACTAGTAGAGTTTAAAAACGTATTCAAATTGCAACCGCAAACCAAGAGTGAAATCGATGGCTATGTTAGCTAAAATTGACCAAAAATATTTTTGTGTTTGAGGGTTTGATTTACTGGCAACTAGGCAAACAATTAAAATGAAATTGAAACCTACAACTTGATTCTAGCTAAAGCAATTTGACAATTATGAAAATTCTACTACAACAACCACAATTATGACTAAATTAACTCTTAATTTAACCGAAATTCCAAATGAGCACAAGTAGGGATTTAACTTAATTAAAAAGGGGGTTTGGGTTCAAATGTTCCAATCTACCAATTCTAGCACGGAATTTGAAAGGGAGAGTTTGGGTTAACTTAAATCAAGAACCGTCCAAAGGCCCTTGATTCGGAAAGTTTAGCTTTGAAATTTTATGGATCTCTAATTATTTTGGAATTAAGTTTTATCACAATTTATGGGTTCTTTAGAAATAAATCACATGTTATTAACTATGATTATAGATCTAAGATTCCTACAACAATTAATTCCAATATAATTAGAGAAAAATATGCAAAATAGATATTTAACAAGATTCAAGGACCCCCCCCCCCCCTTTCATTTTCCATGCATTCCTTGGTAGATCTTCACATTTGTTTCCAAACAATGAGTTTAGCTTGAAGATTCCATGGTTGAGAGCTTTCCAAAGTGTAGAGACAATATCTTGACTTTAAATCAAAAGTAAATATATATTGAAATATAGAAAATGTGAAAGATTACACTAAATCAACACTACAAATCTATCTAAACACTTCCCAAAATCCTAAATACAACAAAGTAAAGTAAATCTAAGCAAAATACATGATTTCCCCCTATTCTCCCTCTCTACCCGTAGCTCAAACCCTAAAATCTAACTTCTCCCTCTTTTCTCTTCGACTGTTGGGTTGTAGGGTAAATCTGCACTCACCATCCGAAGTGCATCCTAAGTATGTCTGATATGCGTCCGGACGCACTGTCCGGACGATGCCATAACCGTTCGGACGGTCTTCGGACGAGGAAACTCGGCTCTATATTTCTTCGAACGGAAAAAGATGACTCCGTGATAGCTTAGAACGGGAAATATTGACTCTGGAATGGCTTTGGATGGGAAATATCGACTCTAGAACTCCAATCTCGGTCGTAGTGTCCGAACGGTAATTCGCCCATCTGAACGGGGCGTCTGAACGGTCTAGGCATCCGAACGGTCATTTATCCGTCCGAACGCACCGTCCGAACGGTTTAACCGTCTGAATGGTCCGTCTGGACGGACTTCTTCTCTTTAAGCCCTTTTTTCACCATTTTATCACCAAAAACCTACAATACACATGAAAAACTACTTTAAATCAGTTTATTGCTAAAAATCTATTCTAATACCCATATAAAGGCTATCAAACTCTTAATTAAGGGACAAAGATTACACTTTTAGAGTGGAATTAGGCATTCTTCAAAAATAACCCATATACATATAGTACTTGTGCATTAATGACACGCATTCAATTTCGTTCGTGTATAAACCTGTGCATTCATCAAAAAGTAGGACACGCATTCAATTTTATTCTTGTATATGCATTTATCCAAAAGTATAACATGCATTCAATTCCATTCATATATGTGCATTCATAAAAAACTATGACATGCATTCAATTTCATTCATATATGTGCATTCATCAAATAGTATAAATATGCATTCACCTTTTTACCTGTGCATTTTAGAATTGACATAAATAAATTATTTTTGCACAAAAACATACTCTCTCTTATAAGCACCCCATTTTTGCCCACTTGGCAATCTCCGGCTCGACCGGGCTCACTTTCACACATCACATGCACATTCAAACTCTAACCCGCCCTCTAAACTCCAATTCAGTCCACTAATGGCTTTTTGGGCCCGTCGGGCCCACTTCAAGCCAAATGACCATTTTGTCTCTAGGCATTTAATTGCCTTCGGGAATCATACCGGCGCTGGGTATCAAACCGGTAACCTCCTGGAATGGTTCTAATAGTATTCCCAACCTTTTGATGCATTTTCAGATCATTCCAAGTCAATTTTGGCAAACCCGGTACAAAATGACTGTTTTGCCTCTAGAGGGTTGGTCACCTTTTTCAACCATATCGGCTCTGGGTATCAAAATGGCACTCCCTCGAGACACTCTAGATAGTGTTTCTAACCTTCAAGTCTGCTCATGAGTTATTCCAAGTCCATTTTGGTGGTTTTCCAGTGTAGTTGACCGTTTTGCCCCTAATAGCCAGGTCGACAATTCCGACCTTATTTTTCAAGTCTTTTATCCTTAAGACACTATTTCAGGGGTTTTTACCCATTGCTGGGCTTCCAGACCATTCCCAGCCTTCTAGAACATTTTCGAACCTTCTAAAGTTATTCATAGTGGAATTAAGCCAAAAAATGCATAGTAGTCACTAGGACAGGCACCCAAATCTTTTATCTTGCATACTAAGGTTCGAAGATACATTTCTTTTCGTCTTAGAAATTTCCCAAACTGGTTGGCGCCAAGCCAAAAAATGGCCTAGCGCCACTAGTAATGGCGCTAGTGTAGTTTTAAGCCTAGTGCCTATTGCAGTTTAAGTTGCCTATAAATATAGGCCATTCCCTCTACATAAAAGGGTAGGCAATCTAACTCTAGAAACTCTATCTCTTGATATACAAACCTCGAACTCTCTCCAAACCCTAGTTTTCTTAGGCTTCTTCAAAACCCTAGCCCCCATACACTTTAACCCTAGCATACATACACTCATTACACTCCTATACGAGCCTTCAAGCCGATCATTGAAGACTCAAGGTGTTGCAATCTCAAATCTCTCAAAGATCAAAGCGAAGTAAAGTAAATAAAGCAAGTAAATTGAAGAAGACACAAGGCTGATTTTCTATTTACGTTTATACAATTTCCCCTTCTATCTTTTCTCTCCTAGCCTACTTGGGTTTTTTTTTTATTTTAATCTCCTATCTTCTTCACCCCCCCCCCCCTCTCTCTTGCATGCTTGTTGGTTATTATGTAGGAAGAATGGTTGAATGTCACCGTGTTTGGAGCTTTCTTCTAATTCAACCTTAGAGCATGTGGATTCGGCCCCCTTGATTATGCGGTAAAGCCTAAATTTTGTATGTTCATGACCTTATTGCATTATGCATATCATATTCATGCATCTCTTCAAAGTTATTTTCTAAGCTTGTTTTCAAAACTTGCATCAAAATCTCTTTCAAAACTTGCATCAAAATCTCTTTCAAAACTTGCATTAGAAATCTCCTCTTTCAAATTTGTTTTCAAAATCACAACCTTAAGATAATTCTAACCACTCCATGGTTAGGATTGTTTAGGAAAGTGTTATATAAGTTTTAGGTGCAAACCCTAAAATCGATTTTGTTAAAATCACAATCTTAAAGTAATTCTAGCCCTTTCATGGTTAGAGTTGCCTTAGGAAAGTGTTATATTTAAAGTGACCAACATGGTCCATATTTTCAAATCCTTGTTGTTTTCAAAATCACAATCCTAGAATGGTTCTAATTTTCTTATGGTTAGAATCGTTTTAAGAAAGTGAGATAATTTTAGAGACTTGCAAAAGTCCACATTCAAATCCTCTTTCCAAAATTTCTTTTTAATTCCTTTCCAAAATCTCTTTACAATACCACATTCTAAAACTTCTTTTTAAATCTATTTCCTAAAAACTCTTTCCAAAAATCTCATTTCTAAAAGCTCTCTTTTCGAAGTTCTACTTTCTAAAATTTCTTTTTATTGACATCCAAGTCAAGTCCTAGAACCCATGATTAGGAAACCCTAGTTTTCAACTTCCTTTTTCTATATCCAAACCTAGGTCTCCAAAACTATTTTCTATATCAGAATCATAGGTTTCGAAAACCTCCTTTTTTTTTTATATCAAATCATAAACTTCCAAATCCAAGCTTTCCAAATTGCATCCTTTCCAATTCTAGGTCAAATCTAATCTTCCAACTTAGGAACCAAATCCAATCTCTAACTTAGAAAACCAAATCCAATCCTCCGCTTTTGGAAACAAAATCAAATTGTCTCTTTTTTGGAAATAAAATCCAATATTTTATTTTAGTAAATAGAAATCAAATCTTTCCTAAATCAAACCTTTCCTAATTTCAACTTTTTCTAATTCAAATATTTCCTAATCTAAACCTTTCCTAATTCCATGCCTTTTCAAATCCTAACTTTCTAAAGTCTAAATTTTCAATCCCTCTCTCAAATCTTTCCTAAATTTCAAGTGTTTCCAAGACTCAAACTGTCAAGTCAAATCTTCTCCAATCAATCTAAGCTTTTCTAAATCAAATCAAATCACTTCTAATCTTTTCAAATCCTATCTTTCTTTAAATCCTAAGTTTTCTAAAATCAAATTTTCTAAGATCAAACTTCTTAAAGTTCAAATCAAGTCAATCCAATTGCATATTCCAACCTTAGGTAACCTAAACCCTAGGATACCTAAACCCTAGTTTGACCCTAACCCTAAAGTTAGGAAGTTTCAATCATTTTCTAAAAATCTTGTCTAAACCAAGATGGTTTTCCAATTTCAAACTTTAAAAATATTTTCAAAACTCAACTCTATCTTCCAAATCTAGTCCAAGTCTTCTTTCAAAGATCAAAACCCCTTTTTTTAGGTCTAATCCTAAGTCTAGGTTCAATTTCAAAACAAATCTTGATTCCATATCTTCTATTCTAAGTTCAAACCAAATCCTTTTTCGAATCAAACACCTTTTTGAATCAAATCTTTTCAAAGCAAAATTTTCAAAAGCTCAAAATGTCTATTTTCAATTGCACTCTTGTTCGAACTATGACTGACCTGATTCCTAAAAAGGGATACATAGGCAATCCTCATGGGTGTGGTCATAACTATTTTCAAATTTCAAATTTTATAATCTATTTCAAGTTTCTAATTCTAGAATTCTTTTTCAAGTCTCCAATTCCATAATCTATTTTTAATTTTTAATTTCTAAAACCTTCTTTCAAATTTCAAATCAAGTCTTTTCAAATATATTTCAAAATCAAATCAAGTCTTTTCAAAATCAAATCAAGTTTTTTTCAAATCTATTTTCAAACTCAAATATTTATCTTGCACTTGCATATCATGCATCATGTCAACTTCTTTCTAAAAGTTCTTTTCTAAAATGGAGAGTTTTGGGCAATCATTAATTAAATATTCCGAATGAGTGAACCTAGAGTGAATAGACTTATACGTACCGAAAGGGCAGGGTAGGGTGATGGCTTAGTGCATCATTGTTTTCAAAGACCAAAACGAAGATATTTTCAAAAAGGATTTAAATATTTCTAAAGGTTGCCAAACAACCTCATTTTTTTAGAAACCCTCTCTTGAGAAAGTTTTCAAAATCTTATTCAAAAACCCTAAGTGTAATCTTCGGATTGTGCTTAGTTTTAGATGATCTAACTCACCTTAATCAAGTTAGGTGGTGACTCCAAATTATTTTTCAAAAGTCCTTATTCAAAATAAATTTCAACTTCAAGCCTAGTCGAACTCGTCTTTCTAGGAGGATGAGTTATAATAAGAGAGTACTGTATTTTTTTTCACTTTTGTGTATTTTTCTCAAGTGAAAAAAATCGGGGTGCGACCCCTCTCTCTCCCTCTCTCTCTCTCTCTCAAATAAAAAACAAGAAATGGGGTAAAGCACAAAAAGAAGCTAAAAAGCCACCCCGCGACCAAGTAATCTCAGACATCTCTAGTACTGGCACACAACTTAGAAAGCTCAGACTTTCATGGCCGACAAGAAATAGAGAATGGGGCAATAGCCCACCCTCGACCTCTTCAATCAAACCTTGGACTTCCCCAGAGGAGCATCATTCCACCAGATGGAGTGTTTAGCTCAAGAAATAGTAATTTTAAGACATCAAACTTGGACTTCCCAAGAGGAGCATTATTTTGCCAGATGGAGTGTTAGTTTAAGAAGTAGCAGTTTCAAGACATCAACCTTGGACTTCTCCAGAGGAATATCGTTCTGCCAGATAGAGTGTTGGTTTAAGAAGTAGCAGTTTTCAGACATCAACCTTAAACGTCCCTAGAGGAGTGTCATTCTGCCAGACGGAGTGCTGATTCAACAAGAATCAATCTCTCCAAAGGAGTATCATTATGCTAGATGGAACGCTAGAAGCCCTAGCCAGCATCAGCTCAAAAGCACCCTCGACCTCAACCTTAACCTCAGTATCAGCTTTGGCAGTGGCACTCTCAACTTCTCCAATAGCCTCATTTAGGGCATTTTCTACAGTAGCCCTAGCCAAGCCACCCTCTCCTCATCAGTGGTACTAGTCCTCTACTCGACCAAAGTAGGTCTCATCGTCGTCAGTTCAGTCATTACCTCCTGCATAAATCATCATCCCACATCAGTCATCCTGAAGACATGCCAGAAAGAAAGAAATACGATAAAGTTTCATTGACAAGTAAGAGGTACGCAGGAAAAAAGAAAAAAAAGGAAAAATTTTTGAGTAATTTTGAGTCCAAAATGAATTGTCTATACATTTTGTCTTCAAAAGTTCAAATTTCGAGTCAAAATGAATTTTCTATGCATTTTAGTTTCAAAATTTTAAATTTCAAGTAAAAAAGAATTTTCTATACATTTTGTCTTCAAAAATTCAAATTTTGAGTCAAAAATAAATTTTCTATACGTTTTGTCTTCAAATAGTTCAAATTTCGAGTCAAAATAAATTTTCTATAAAATTCAAGTTTTAAGTCAAAATGAATTTTCTAAATATTTTATCTTCAAAAGTTCAAGTTCCAAGTTCAAATAAATTTTCTACATGTTTTTCCTGACAAAATGAATTTTCTACACGTTTTGTGTAAAGTTTTAAATCAAAATAGTTTCTAAACTTTTTCCTTCTAAAAGTTTTTCTCAAAATCAATTCCTAGATTTCTTAACTTTTTTCCTTCAAAAGTTTATCTCAAAATCAATTCCTAAGGTCTTTTGACCTTCCCTTTCCAAAGTTATTTCAAAATCAAGATCCAAAGTCATTTTCAAAATCAAATCTCAAAAGTTTCATTCAATATCTATCTCAAAACTTTTCTAAACCTCTTCTTCAAAAGGTTTCTATTCGAATCAATTTTTAAGGTGTTATAAAACTGTTTCCTTCAAACAGTCTTATACAAGTTTCAAAATTCTTCAAAGAGTCCATTTCAAAATCAATTTTCAAAGGTTTCCTAAACTTTTCTCCAAAAGTTTTCATCAATTTCTAGGTTTCTTTAAACCATTTCGGCTTCCAATTCAAGGTTTTTTTTTTTTTAAATTTCCATTCAAAATCCATTCCAAGGGTTTTCAAACTTCTTCTTCAAACGTTTTTGTCAATTTCTAGTTTTCCTTAAGCTATTTTTTTTCAAAATTTTTATCCAAAAATCCATTTCAAGATTTTCTTAACTTTTCCTTCAAAAGTTTTATCAAATTCTAGGTTTTCTAAACTCCTCATTCAAAAGTATTATTCAAAATCTACTTTAAAGGTTCTTCAAACTTTTTCCTCAAAAATTCTATTCAAAATCAATTTTCAAGACTTTCCAAACTTTTTCTTTAAAAGTTTTATCAATTTCTAGGTTTCTTTAAACTTTTTCCTCAAAACGTTTTATAAAAAATTAATTTCAAGAATTTCCAAATTTTCCCTTTCAAAAGTTTTTTAAAATTCTATCCGAGTTTTCCGGGCTCTTCTCTGCCAAAAAGGCCCCACTCTCAAAGGTGTTATTTTTTTCCTTCAAAACTATTTTAGTTCAAAATTTTCTAACTCTTTCTACATTTCAAAAAATTTTCGTCCAAGTGTCTTGGGGTCTTCTCTACCAAAAAGATACCACTCTTAAATGTTTTATCTCTTTTTCCTTGAAAAGGATAGTATTTCAAAACTTTTTAACTCTTTCCTCATTTCAAAAAATTTTAGCCGAGTTTCTCGGGGTCTTCTTTGCCAAAAAGGTCCCATGCTCAAAGGTTTTATCTCTATTTCCTTTAAAAAGATTTTATTTCAAAAAAACAAATACCCTTTAGATTTTCATAACTTGTTCTTTCAAAAAGTTTAACTTCAAAAACACTCCCCAGTTTTCCAAAACTTTTTCCTTCAAAAAGTTTAATCTTAAAAGCATTTCTTAGGTTTCCCGGGCTTTATCCTTCAAAAGCTTCATTCTAAAAAATATTCCATAGGTTTTCAAACTTTCTTTCGTAACAAGTTTCATTCTCAAAAATATTTCATAGGTTTCCTAAGTTTTTTTCTTCAAAAGCCCCATTTTTAAATTTTTTTGGGCTTTCAAGCGTTCACCTAAAAAAGACTATTATCAAAAACCTAGGTTCTCAAACTTTTTTTCTCAAAAGTTTTGTTCCAAGCTTCAAAGGTCTTCCAAAACCCTCCTAATTCAAATCCAAATCAATCCATTTCAGAAAACGATTTCAAAATCATTTCAAACAATCAACTTCAATTTCAAAAAAATTATCTTCAATTTCAAAATATCAATCTTCCCAAAGGAATATCATTCCATTAGTTGGAATGTTGTTTAGATTAATTTCAAAAACAAGTTTTCAAAATTCCAGATTTCAAAAATCAAGACAATCCAGTTTTCAGACTCAAAATTCAAAATTTCAACTACTCCAGTCTTCAAAAACCTTCCAATTCCAATCCCTCTTATCACCTCACGGTTAACATAGGACCCTTACATTATCATTTTCTGCCTTCAACAAGTAATTATTCCAATTATTTTGACTAACTTAATGTTATTACCAATACTAAACATCAATGGGTCACTTCCAACGATATTATTAAACTTTCTATTCATCCCCCTTTAGAAGAAATTCATATTCAACACAGATCTAGTATTATTACTGATTCTCCTTTCAAACTCAAGCTTGATACTTCACCTCCTAATGCTAAAGATATTTCTAATATATTACAACAAAATAATTTTACCAATCAAACACTTAAAACTATAGGTGATTAATTAACTCGTGTAGAAAACTTTGTTAACAAAGATCAAGTCACTACACTTACCACTACTGAAACCCCTTTATTTACACCACATGAAGTCCCTTTACATCTTCAAAATGAATTAAGTGACTAAGACTTTTATTCTTAAATTGCCCAGGACAATGAAGATGATTGTTTTGGCATTTTCACTCCAGTCAAAACTCGCTCAAAGAGTTGACAAGAAGTTATCAAAGCAAGACAAACACACCACTGATCAAGCCATCAACTTTCATTGCTCCTCCGACAAATTGCAGCAAAAGTCAACAATGCTACAGTAAACGCGGCTTTTACTGTTCACTATTCACATGAGACAACCAACTTTCGGCCACCGACAGTTACTATTTCAACAGTTCCAGTTTGGCAACCGACAAATCGTCACTGTTTCAACAGTTCCAGTTTTCTTTTTTTTCTATATAAGCCCTAACTCTTCCATTTGGAGGCAGCCTAAGTTTTAGTTCAACTTCTCTCTCTCTCTCTTTAGAATTTCTCTGTAATCAAACTCTGAAGTTCAAGTATCAAAAATTTTTAGATTCTACTAGTAATCTTCAAATGTTTATGTAATTTCCAATTTCAATTTTTTTTCAATTTTAAAACGAAATCAATTCACTCAAGCTACTTATCATGGTGATACAATTTATAAATGGAATTTTGATGGTATGACTGAATATCATATTGTTAACAAACTTTAAGAAATGACAATTGTTGTTTTAGCTTACAAAAGTAAATAAAAGGTTTCTAATTTTGTTGTAGCACAAGCTTTAGTTGCTGGCTTTACTGGTCACCTTAAAGGATGGTGGGATCATTTCCTCACTTCTACTGAACGTACCCACATCCTCACTGCAATTAAAACTGATTCCACTAGTACCCCTATTAAAACTGAAGATAATCAAACAACTGAAGATGCGGTTAGTACCCTTATCTTTTCAATTTCTAGGCACTTATTAGGACGACCTTCCAAAGTTCAAGCTATTACTTCTAAAATTCTCAATAATCTTCGTTCTCCTAAACTTCAAGATTTTCGATGGTGTAAAGATGTTTTCCTAACCAAGGTTATCATGCATGATGATTGTTGCCAAACACATTGGAAAGAAAAATTTTTAGATGGCCTTCCCAAACTATTTTCTCAAAAGGTAAAAGAGAAACTTAACGAAAATAACAATGGCGTTGTCCCTTATGAACAACTCACTTATGGAGACCTAGTAAATGCCATACAAACACAAGGTCTTGAACTCTGTACCAACTTCAAACTTAATCAACAATTACAAAAGGATTTAACCACTTCTAAATGAGAATTGGGCACCTTTTGTTAACAATTTGGCTTTGAAAACATCACGCAAATCATACTCCCTTCCAGACGCAAACCTTGCACTATTTCTACACGCAGATTCTTTCGAAAACCAAAACCAAGTTCCAATGTTTTTTTTATCAAAAAGCCCACACACAAACTCTTGTCAAAACTTCTCCTTCTAAGCCTAAACATGTCTTTAAACATACAAAAAAAGTTTCCACATGTTACAAATGTGGTAAAATTGGACATTATAAAAATCAATGTCGAATGAATCAAACAATTAATTCTTTAGATATTGATGAGACACTCAAACAACAACTTATACATTTATTCTTAAATTTTGATGTTTCTGATAATGACAACCCTTTAATCTCTGATGATGAATTACAAATAGATGAAATTGCTTCTCAATCGTCTTCTAAAGAACCTCATACTTCTTCTTATTCTCCTGACCCTGATCAAATTATAGAAACCAATTGTCAATGTCCTACCACACATACTGTTAATGTCATTACTAAAGAACAAGAACTACTTCTTGATGTTATTGATAAAATTTATGATCCTCAAGTTAGAAAAGATTATTTACTCCAACTTAAACAAAGTTTAACTTTTGCTGACAAACCTACCCAAGATATTTCATTACTTAATAACCCCTATAATCTTAATGAAATGCTTAAAAGATTTGATTAAACTTCTAAGTCTTCCCCTATCACTATTCAAGATTTACAACCTGAAATCAACTATGTCAAAAAAGAATTACGTGATTTAAAACTTGAACATAATATTTCAAAAATTGATCTTGATAATCTTAATAATCAAGTGTCACTCCTTCAACATACTTCCCCTTCTTCTAGCCAACCTATTATTCCGACACCACCTCCTACAGATTTTTTTTTACTTTCACAAATCTCTTATAAAAAATAGAATGTCAAAATTACTATTGTCGTTAACCAAGAATTTTGTTTTGAAACTATTGCTCTCTTTGACTCTGGCGCTGATCTTGGATCTACAAGTGTAGTCATGGCTTTGAGATGGATACGGTAAATAATGGAAAAGGGGATATTGCCTGGTGCTAAGTCATAACCAGAAGTTTTAATTTTGAGTGTGAGGACTTTGAGAATACCAGTATCTTGAAGACATATGGCATACACAAGACAACAATCAAAATGGATAGGTCCACTATAAAGACTTGTTTCAATTAAATCTAAGGTACTATTGATAAATGTTGTGTATCTTTTATCTTGTAAAGTTAAAAGAATTGCAGTATTTTGACCCTAACGAGTTAAGGGAACAATAGCTACTTGTACTAATCCTAAGTGTAAATAATTGTATTTTTGTTGTTTGTACAATTATTTTACAGATTAGGAAGTGTAGAACAGGGATAATAATTTTTTGTGTTATTAGATTCATAGCAATTTTGATATTTCCACTTTTGTTTTCTGTTGGAGGTAGCATTGAGATCTAAAGGCTGAGATTCATGCATGGTTTGTTCAATAGCTTCAACTTCAAAAAGGGTTGGTTGAGATAAAGTATTAATAGTTTTAGAAGTGGACGGAGGTGTGTCAGGTGTAGTGACAACACAAAGAACATGATCTATTTGTGCAAGTTTGTGATCAATTTGAGAAGAAAAGTGTTAGTCACTTAATTCATTTTGAAGATGTAAAGGGACTTCATGTGGTGTAAATAAAGGGGTTTCGGTAGTGGTGAGTGTAGTGACTTGATCTTTGTTAACAAAGTTTTCTACACGAGTTAATTGATCACCTATAGTTTTAACTGTTTGATTGGTAAAATTATTTTGTTGTAATATATTAGAAATATCTTTGGCATTAGGAGGTGAAGTATCAGGCTTGAGTTTGAAAGGGGAAACAGTAATAATACTAGATCTGTGTTGAATATGAATTTCTTCTAGAGGGGGATGAATAGAAGGTTTAAGAATATCGTTGGAAGTGACCCATTGATGTTCAGTATTGGTAATAACATTAAGTTGGTCAAAATAATTGGATTGTAAACTTCAGAAAAATGGCAGGGACGAAGAGGATGAGGCCCCCATTGTTCTTGGGTTAAGACTTGGTTATACAGTAGAATAGACAATGTGGGTTTGATCAAGATTATAATGGTTTTTGAGGGAAATGGAATCAGTTTCAATGAGTATAAATTCATAAAATTGTTGGGTATGCAAAGGGGAGATTTGGAGAAAGTGTGTGTTCGAAGCGAACACTCTAGCAGGAATTTGAAATGGATCCTCATTCCATGTTTGATTTTCCAAAAGAACAATAGTTTGCTCGCATTGAGTTTTGAGAAAATATTTGGATTTGACTATGGGGTTATGAGCCACCATAGAAGAAGAAGAAGTGGGGCGAGGAGCCACCACTTGTTGTGGTTGCGGATTGGTTGTAGTTTGAGCATAGGTTTGAGATAATTGTTGAGTTTGGTCAATAAATATTTGGTTATACCAATCACTGAGGGACATGGAAGGAAGTGTTTGGAGTGGAATTGGTTTCATGGCATAAGAAGCTTTGGTTTTGGGTTGAGTTTGTGCAGGGGCTCTGTCGGGGTCTCGACTCGGTTTAAGAGGCATGGTTGGATTCTCCCTGTAAGAATTCCCGAGTAAGAAAATCTGGAATTGAATTATCAGTGCCTTTAATATAAGAAATTTTGAAATAAAAAATAGAAAGGATAGCTTGTCATCGTGCAAAAATTTGCTTAGAAGCTATATTTTGTACATCTTTAAAAATAATATTTTGGCAGCTTAGCAATCAATACGAAGCAAAAATTCTTGATTTAATAAATCACTTTGAAATTTTGAAATACATAAAACAATAGCTAAAATTTCTTTTTTAATAGTATTATAATTCTTTTGGGTAGGATTCCAAGTGCCAGAGGTAAACCTAACCAATTGTTCTTTATTATTGAGGACTTGTTTAAGGATACCATCATAACCTACTTCTGAGGCATTAGTCTCAACTATTTTAAAGGCAGTGAGATTTGCTAAGCTGAGACATGGAAGAGTTTGAACATATTTTTTAAGGGTTTGGATAATTTTAGTATGGTCATGAGACCAAGCACGTGGATCTTTCTTGAGACGTTATCTTAATGGAGCAGCAATTTGACTTAAGTTTGGATAAAAGTCGGAAACATAATTGAGACTGCCTAAGAACTGTTTTAATTGATTTTTATCTTTAATTTCATCAGAAAATTTATCAGCAATTTGAATAGAACGTTCAATAGGAGTAATTGTTCCTTGGAATATGTAATGACCTAAGAATCAGACATGAGTTTAGAATAGACTAATTTTCTTGGCAGAAAGAACCAAACCATTATGTTTGACAACATGTAAAAATTGTTGGAGATGTGTCCAATGTTGGATGATAGAGTTAGAGAAAATTAAAACGTCATCAATATAAACAATTGTAAATTGAGAATGAAGATCGAAAATATCATTCATAATTTTTCTGAATTCACTGGGGGCATTTTTTAAACCAAAAGGCATTACATTCCATTCATAATGGCCAAAAGGGAGAGTAAAAGCAGTTTTGTATCTATCTTGTTCAGCTATCTGAATTTGCCAGAAACCAGATTTCATGTCAAATTTAGAAAATATTTTGGCATGGCAAAGACGTTGAAGGAGATCTTTCTTGTTGGGGATAAGATACCTAATCTATTGGAGTGCGTCATTAAGAGGTTTATAATTGATAACTAAACAAGGAGCACCTCGTTCAATTTCGGCATTTTTGTGTACGTAAATACAGATTTCTCCAACCTTTTCAAGTCACTACTAAAGGTATCAATACTACTTTAAATAATAACCAAATTATTTTTCCATTGCCTTCCTCGAACTAAGGATCTCAATCTTTTAAAATTTTTTGCTATTTCTCCTCATACTATTAATCTTATTCTCCGAAAAGAAAAACACTTACTATTTCTCAAAGAAGAAAAAATTCACAATCAAATCGCAACAAATTAAAAGATGGAATTTTACAACTAGCTATAAGTAAATTTTTAACCAAATTACAACATGAAGTCTATTCTGATTTACCCAATGCTTTCTATTCTAGACACAAACATGTTGTCATTTTACCCTATTCTCCTGAATTTACTGAAAAACAAATTCCTACCAAAGCTCGTCCTATTCAAATGAACCACGAACTCTTTAAATATTGTAACAAAGAAATTCAAGATCTCCTTGATAAAAAAGAGGGGCAGCTTTAATCACCCCATTTTTGCTCGCATAGTAATCTCTAGCCCAACTAGACTCGTATTCAAACCGACACAGATACATTCAAGTCTAAACTAGTTTTTCAAACTCAATCTAGTCAATCAATCACTTTGTGGGCTTGCCGGGCCCAATAAAGGCAAAATGACTAAAATGCCTTTGCGACATTACTCAGTCCAATTCTAATTGACACGTCTTTTAGAAGATGGTAAGTCCGTATTTTGACTTCAATTCCAGTGCCAATTCTAATCCAAACCAATCAAGCTTAATCTGATACATCTTTTGAGAAAGTTGATCCCTCAGACGGTAAGTTCATACAATATGGCACGTTTTTGAGCAAACTCCTCAGAATGATAAGTCCTTCAAACCTATCGACCGGGATAGAACCCAAGTCCCCGAGATGGTAGAACGGTTCACTTTTGGCCCTTGTTAGCCTGCTAATGTAGGCTGTCCGTTATCCGGTACATCTTTGGAGAAAGTTGATCCCTCAAACAATAAGACCATCCAGTAGTTTTCTGAGATCAGGCGGTCTCCGGAAGGAATACACATCGTCAGATTGACGAAAACACTCACAAACATTGTAACTATCAAAGCGAGAGAAACACTCGCAAACAGGTCGACATTGAGAATTGCCAACAAAATCCCTATATCACGGGACCAAACACACCTCTTAGCTGTGACACGTTTACTAAAGGATGGGATACATTTGGAAACCAACTCATCATACACTGTCAAAGTGATGAAAGCACTCAAACCCAGGTTAACACTAGTGCTTGCTAGCCCACTCTAGTAAAAAATGACCAAACTGCCCTTTGAGCCTTTTTGACACGCTTCTCGAGAAAGTACTTAAGTCCTCAGAGTTATAAGCCCACCCTTCTAGGATTGTCGCAAAGACAATCTGGCATGTTCAAGTGCCTTTCAATCATTTCCAGATTGATTCCGATAGCATCCGATCAAAATGATCATTTTGCCTTTAGGCATCCGATCGCCTCTAGAAACCACACCAGCTTTGGGTATCAAACTGGTAACCTCTTGAGGATGCTTCTAATAGTATTCTCAGCCTTCCAGCACCTTTCTGGATCATTCTAATTTTATTCTGGATAGTATTTTCCAACCACGTCAGCTCTAGGTATCAAACCGACAACCCCTTGGAATACTCTCGATAGTGTTTCCAAACTTCACACCTTATCATGGATCACTCCAAGTCCATTCCGGTGTTTTTCTGGTCCAATTGACCTTTTTGCCCCTAGTAGGCCAGTTACCCTTTTCAATTATCCTGGCGCTATTTCTTAAGCCAGTTACCTTTAGGACACTCTTTCAAGGGTTTCTATCTATCCCCGGCCTTTTGAATCATTCCTAAACTTTTTGGAGTAACTCTTAGTAGAGATAAGCTAAAAAGTGCAAGGTAGTCAACGGGACAAGAGCCCAAATCCTCTAGCCTTACATCCCAAGGGTCGAAAGATCTATTTCTTGCCACCCTAAAAACTTTCCTAAGGGAGTAGCACCAAGGCAAATTTAATCCTGGCACCACTAATAGTGGCACTAATGGAAACTTTACCCTAGCGCCACTTCAACAGGCGCCAAGATCATTTCAATTGCCTATAAATATGGACCCTTCCCCTGCGTAAAAAGGAGCTGCAAACTTAGTCCAGAAACTTTGTCTCTTTGAAAATAGAGATCAAAGTTCTCCAAAATTCTAATTCTCTCAAGTCTCTTCAAGCTCTAGCCTCTATACACCTTATACACTAAAAAACAAGCCTCCAAGCATCCATTGAAGATCAAGTACTACATCTTTAAATCTTTCAAAGTTTAAGTCAAGTAAAGCAAACAAAGCAAACAAAGCAATCAATGCAAGAAGAATAGGAGGGTTCTCTTCTAACCCTACTTGGGTTCTCTTCTATTTTAATCCACATCTTCTACCTTCCCTTGTTGCATGCTTGAAACAAAGGACTTCCTGATTCATGCTTAGGAAGGACTATTGAAGATCACTGTGCTGGGGGCTTTCTTCTAGTTCAACCTTAGATGGTGTGGGTTCATCCTCCTTGATTGGGTGGTGAAGCCTAACCTTGTATGTTCCTGACCTTATTGCATTGTGGTTATCATATTCATACATTGCCTTCAAAGTTGCATTCAAAGGTGATTTCAAACTTACATCAAAGTTCTCTTTCAAAACTTACATTCAAAACTTCCTTCTTACAAACTTGTTTTCAAAATCACACTCCTAGGATGGTTCTAGCCATTCTATAGTTAGGGTTGTTTTAGAAAGGTGTTACATTTAATGTGACCATCAAAGTCCAAATTTTGGGTTCCAACCCAAAATTGTTTTTATCAAAACCACCATCTTATGATGATTCTAGCAATTCCATAATTAGGATTGCTTTAAGAAAGTGTTACATTCAATGTGATCATTATGGTTCATTTTTCAAACCCTATTTGTTTTCAAAACCACAAACCTAAAATGGTTCTAAACTTTTCATGGTTAGAATTATTTTAGGAAAGTAAGATATTTACGAGACTTGCAAAAGTCCGTATTAGAATCTTTTTCAAAATTGTTTTGCAAATCTACTTCTTAAAAACTCTTCTCAAAGATTTACTTTTCAAAAACTCTTTACTTTGAAGCTCATGTCAAAACCTTAGTATCCATAATTACGAAACCTTAATTCCTTTCTTAAAATCATGACTTCCTATTTTGCCTCAAATCATAGGTTTCCAAAACTATTTTCTACATCAAAACATAGATTTTCAAAACCTCTTTTGTCACCAAATCATAGATTTCCGAATCCAAGATTTTCAAAACTCAACCTTTCTAATTACATGTCAAATCAATCTTCTAATTTAGGAAACCAAATCAAATCCTCTAATTTTGGAAACAAAATCAAATCCTCAATATTTAGACATAAAATCCAATCTTTTGGTTTGGGTAATAGAAATCAAATCTTTCCTAATTTCAATAGTTCTAAATTCCAAAACTTTCTTTTTCAAAACTTTTCAAAAATATAAAACTTTCCTTTTTCAATTGAAATCCAATCTTTTCAAGTGCTTTGTGTAAATGGAATTTCTGGGAAGGCCTGGCCGGTCACTTAAAACAATATCAAAGAGCACCACTTTGTTGTAAAGAGATGGAAAAGTTAGAATATGTCAACTTTTTTTGGGCCGATCACACTCTGACGATTAACTTAGCAATCTTAATCGAGAATTAAGTGAATAAAGACAGTGTATGCTTGAATTCAATTGTCCATACCTTACTTTTTGGGTTTTCGGTATTTATAATGTACACGATGGAGTGCTTACCCTTGTGCCTACTTTAGGGTCATCATGACCTATTTCTTAGATCGTATCATTCGTCGTTGACTGATCGGACATGGGTCCAACTTTACCGCTATGCCAAAATTCGGCTAATCGGATGTGAGCGTGAACGTCGCGTGGTGAGCTGTTTGTACATTAAATGCGGGGCATCTCCGCAATAAATGGTGAGATTTGAGAATTAAATGATCTGATACCCCTTGTGAGTTGGGCTCGCCGTCTTTTGGTTTGGGACGAGGTCGCCGATACGGGTCTAGCCCGCAAAGTTAATTATTTGGACTGATCTGTAGCCTAGTTCATCTATTCAATTTTATTGGGCTTGATCGGGTGGGTAGTGGTGGAGTTTTTTGACCCACAATTACCCCCAACCCTTGTGCCCTTTTTGGCTCCCCCAAAAGGCCAAGGGCTGCGTCGGGTCATCATGACGCCCCTTCAGGCGTGCTTCCGTTTTTGCTATTATTTGGCCTTGTGGACAACACAAATTTAATGCCGCAATGATGAGACGCCGAGGTATTGATGGCCAATGTGATGGTCCACTGTTACAACGTGATTGCTGCCATTTCCCATTAACTAACTGGTGGCATACGCCAATAAAAAGGGAGGGTGCCCCTTTCAGTGACCGGCACTTGTCTACTTCTGCTTCTTGTTTGAGAGTGTTTCTTGCTAATCGCCACCGCTGTAAGTCTTTCTACGCCCGTTTCTCTCTACTTTAAAATTTTCCTTTTAACGGTTGTCCCCTGATGGTAGCGCGTTTTAGAAAAATGGTAGATAGTCTAGTTGCAATTGTTGCCTTTAGGGCTAAATATAAGATCCCCGATAAAATCGACTTAGAGTTGGTTGAGCCCAATGACTTTCATATGGAAAAAACTGAGAAGGGGAAGCCCTTTTTGGTTATCGCCATCGTCGAGGGAGGCCTTAAGTTTCCCTTGCCGCAACTCCTCCAAAAGTTCATTGTCTGCTATAAGGAAGCACCCTCTGAACTCTCATCAATCGTATATAGAATAGTCTTTGGGATGCTCGCGTTTAATCGGTGGCTGGATGTGAACCTAGGGCTCGGCAAGCTTGACTACTATTATACACTTTGTAAAGTAGGGGGTGAGAGTTTGAAAGTGTATCTTTGGGTCGTTGACAAGAGTAGGGAGATAGTAAAATGTCAGCCTTTCTTCTGGAAGGGCATAGTGATGTTAGGGTTTGGGTAACCGGGCCTTAAGAATTCGACAACCTTCCATCAGGTGAAAAACCAGTAGGACGGTGCCCTAGATTTCCTCAGGAAATAGGTTCGATGCAGACTCTTAAAAAAGGTTTTGGATTTTCGCAGTCAGGGAAAGTTGAGAGATATTGCGCAGGCTCCCCATATCTTGCTCAACTACCCTCTATGTGTCTCGTCATTCACTACAAAAATGGGGGTCCCCCTAAGCATCCTGGCGAAATTAGCCGAGGAGAGGGCAAAAGGAGATTTTGAAGAAATCCCTATGAGTGTTGCCATCGAAAGGGCATATGCTGCCAAACAAGTGACTGTCATTGCCCTGCCTCCATCTGATTCTGTTACTGAGGAACAACAGTTTCACAAACTTTGCTCTGATTCGAACAACTCGGCATCAACGTTGGAGCCCTTAACTGTGCCTGGTCACCGAGTTAGGCTAAGCCAGAAGGACCAAAGGGCAACCCCATCGCTTGATGAAGACAACGAGATGAATCTCAAAGAGATGATGTTTACAGCGGCTAGGAAACCATTGAAGAAGGCTATCGCAGATATCGCCAATCCTTCATCCATTGAATTGGAGACTTCCCCTGTAGAGGATGTCGTGCCTCTATAAAAGAAGCCAAGCACTCGGCTGTAAAAGAAGAAAACCCCTGAGGCAGTAGCACAACTGCTGGTTTCAAAGAAACCAAAGGTTCGCTCCAAAAGCACTGATGAAAATATGGCTGAAGTCGAGCCAGTGACCATCATTCTGGACATTCTCAATCAGCATATGACGATGGATGATTCCATGATCAATCAAGCTGAGGTGGCACTGGGAGGTATGCAGAGCGCCCTACCAAAGAACGATGTCTTGAAGCTAAGAAATGCCAATAATATGACTGTTTTTATGGGCGTCTTCCATGATTCCCTTCTGGTAATCAGTTCTTTCTTATCTCCTTAACTCCATTCTTGCTTCCTTTGGCTTCTCATTCTAACATATAGTCTATGTTATAGGGTTGCCTTAACTCTCTAGAGGCAATGAGCTGCTTCCAGTCTCTGGCCGAGCAGCACCAGCAGTTGGTCGAGGAGCATGCTGGTCTTAAGAATGAGTGGACTGACGCCAACAATGAGAAACTGCTGTAGAAAAAGAAGGCAAAGGTAGCCATGGCAGAGTTGAAGATAATCACTGCCAACTTTGAGAAGAGGGACCAGAAGGCCAATGCTTTACTGGAAAAGAAGGAACTACAGTCTGTGGAATTGTATAAGGCCAAAGCCAAGATCGAAGCACTACAGGCTAAGGTGCCCAAGCTGAAGGTAGAGGAGGAGCTGATCATGCTGAAGGGTGCTGAACGGGCGGCTAAGGATCTCGCTATTCACATGACGGACTTGTGCCAGACCATATTTCAAGAGGGTTGGAATGGTGTCATTTTATTCACCAAAGTGGAGAAGTCCTCTGGCATTTGGGGGCTATGCCCCAACTACTTCAACACAGTAGAGGACATCACTGTTGATCTTGAGAAGGTGGTCACCAATGCTGAACATAAGAGAAAGCTTGCTCAGGTGGCCACTGCTAAAAAGGCCAAATCTGCTGCCGAACTGCCAAAGGTCATTGACGAAGTTACTGAGACAAATTTGCTAAGCCTTCTGAAAAGTCGGTGGAGACCATCAATTAGCTTTTTTTATTATTTTCTTTCTTGTTTTGTTTCATGTAATCAACGCTTCAAATTAATGCAAGTGTTTTTTACTATTTCAATTCTGCCTTGAAATTGCATCTTTGATTTTTCTTGAGCATAAAAACCAGTACTAAGGCTATCATATGTAACTTACGACCTTCTTTGGCAGATTTATCAAATTTGGTGAAGGTTAAGTGACGACATCATAAATTTATGTGCCTTCACTAGCCGATCTGCTTGAGTTAAGTAGAACCAAGTTCGAATTTTAGTTTATGTTTGTGTACAAAGCTTTGGCCTACCCTACTTGGGTAGGACTAATTCCGTTTAGTTTGATATTTGCTTTTAGAGTCTTGCCCATTGGCCAACTTGTCTGATTTGGACAAGATCAAGTTTTTATACTTGGTTTTTGCGACCTTCATTGGTTGACCTATCCGACTTGGAGAGAACCAAGTTTTTACACTTGGTTTTTACCTTCATTAGCCGACCTATTCAACTTGGACAAGACCAATTTTTTACACTTTGTTTTTATTTTTGTATTCCTTTAGTGCTTTATATTTTGGAGTAGCATCAAACACATAAATTTGTTTGAACAACTTCCAATTTTATTGATCATATGAAGCTTCGAAAAGACTAAACATTGTTGAGTAGTTATATCATTTTGGAGTCAATTCTACTAATAAAATGTATTTAGGTTATTCACATTCCTAGGTCAGGGTAGTTATCTCTTACCTTCGACAGTTTCTAGTTAGTATGTTCCCACACCGACTTAGGACGCCACTCTGTAGGGACTTTCCCAGTTGGGGCCAAGCTTTCCATTTGCTGGATTTTTTGTTGCCCCTAATACTTTCCGTAGTACTAAGTCTTTTAGTACAAAGGCTCTTGGTTGAACCAATTTGTTGTAGGTACAACTTAACTGTTGATGATATCTAATAAGTTTGATCAGGACAGCCTCTTTGTTTTCTTCTGCAAGATTAAGGTCTCTGGCCAAAGTCTAGTCGTTAAGTCTAGTGTTAAATATTGTCAATCTGATTGTTGGTAGCCCTACCTCCAAGGGTATTACTACTTCCATCTCATAAGCCAAAGAAAAGGGTGTTTCTCTAGTAGACCTCCTCGGAGTAGTTCTATATGACCATATGATGCTGGGCAGTTCCTCCACCCATCTTTTTTTAGCATTTTCTAGTCATTTCTTGATCCCATTTAGCATAGTTTTGTTTAAAATTTTGGCTTACCCATTGCACTGTGGATAGGCTAGCGTTGAATACTAGTTTATGAATCCAAGCTCGTCGCAGAATGATCTGAATATGTTGCCATTCAATTGGGTGCCATTATCTAAGATAAGTGTTAGAGGTATGCCGAACCTTCTTACTATGTTTCACCATGCGAATCTTTTGGTGTCAATTTCTCTGATAGTTGACAGGGGTTCTGCCTCCACCCACTTGGTGAAGTAATCTGTTGCCACAATAAGAAACCTCCTGTTACTTGGAGCTCGGGCAAAGGCCTGACTATACCCAGTCCCCACTGGGCGAGAGGCCAAGGGCTGGTTATAATTGTGAGGACCTCGACGGGTGGATAACTTTTGACACTCTTCACATCTCAGCACGTACTGGGCAGTGTCCTTTTGCATATAGGGCCACCAATACCCTTGTGAGATAGCTCGATGGGCTAACGATCTTTCGCTGACGGGACTTCTACAGATCCTTTCGTGGATTTCAAATAAGATGCCCTGCACTTTGTTCGGGTGAACACAGTGCAAGTAGGGATCCATGAAAGATCTTCTATAAAGTTCTTTGGTTGGTGACAGCCAGTATCTAAGTGCTATGTACTTGACCTGTCTGGCTTCATTCTTATCCTCCAGTAGCTCGTTTTTGTCAAGATATGAGACAATTGGGTCTATCCATGATGGTTTCAACTATTCTATAGTTAGAGCTTGCTCCTTTTCATGAAATATGCTTGGTCTGGCTAAGGTCTCCACACAAATTGTTCTCCTCGATCTTTACTTTAGATCCGGTTCTAGTGCCGCCAAGGCATCAGTATGAGCGTTGTTGTCGTGACTGATCTGTGAAGTTTGTATCTGCCGAACTTGGTCAGCAATCCCTTTACTTTTGCTAGATACTATGTCATTCTGTCATTTTGGCCATGTATTCTCCTGTGATCTGGTTAACCAGAAGTTGGGAGTTCCAGTAGATGATGATCTCGGCAATCTTTAGATCAATGGCTCAGCGTAGTCCAGTAAGCAGCACCTCGTATTCTGATTCATTGTTTGAGGAAGTGAACTTAAGTTTGATGGCCTGCTCTATTGCCAACCCGTCTGGTGTGATGAGACCTATCCTCAATCCTACCCCTTGGTCATTAGATGCTCCATCGAAGAAGAGTTTCCAATGATCAACACTTTTCCAAAGGTCTAGGGTGAGGTTGTTGTTTTGTTGAGCAGTGGATGGTGTCAGGTCCTTCTCTTGCAATAATTCGATAGAGATTCAGCAATAAAGTTGGCAAGTACATGTCCTTTAACTGCCGATCTTGGATGGAACTTACTGTCAAATTCTTCAAACTCAACAGCCCTTTTTGTTAGTCTACCGGAGAAGTTGGCTCTTCTCAAGAGGGTTTTCAGCTGATAATCTGTAAGGACGTTGATGGTATAGGCCTTGAAGAAGTGCACCAATTTGCGTGATGCTACTACTAAAGCAAATGCCGATTTCTCTAGCGATAAATATCAGCTTTCTATCCTTAAAAGAGTTTTGCTGACATAGTAGACTGGCTGCTACTACCAATCTTGCTACCGGAGTAGTATAGCACTGACAACGTGCTTCGATACTGCCAGGCAAAGAAAGAGCTCTTCATGCATTAGTGGGGTGGAAAGTAGGGGTGGTTGGGTCAGGTACCTCTTTAAATCTATAAGGGCTTGATGACACTCCTGAGTCTAGCTGAATCGCTCTCGTTTCTTGAGAAGCTGGAAGAATGGGCAGCATTTATCTAAAGACCGACTGATGAATCTGTTAAGCGTTGCTGCCATACCAGTCAACTTCTACACCTCTTTTGTGTTTTTTGAGGCTTTAACATTCTGTATAGCACTAATTTTCCATGAATCTACTTCAATTCCCCGGTGTGTAACCAGGAACCCTAAAAATTTTCTTGAGCTAACTCCAAACACACATTTAGAGGCGTTTAGCCTTATTTGGTATTGCTTTAGAATGTCGAATGCTCCTTTCAAATTTTCCAAATGGGAGCTGCTAATCTTGCTCTTAACTACCATATCGTCGATGTACACCTCCATAGTGCTGCTGATGTGGTCTTTAAATATTTTAGTGACTAATCGCTAGTAGGTGGCCTTGACATTCTTCATACCAAAGGGCATTACCTTGTAACAGAAGATGCCCCTTGGAGTAATAAAAGCGGTCTTCTCTTGATCATATTCATGGAGTGAAATCTGGTGATACCCGCAATAAGCATCCAGGAAGCTTATCTTATCAAAACCAGCTATTGCATCTACGAGTCGGTCGATCTTGGGAAGAGGGAAAAGGTCTTTAGGGCATGCCTTATTTAGATCGGTGAAGTCAATACAAACCCTTCACTTGTCGTCCTTCTTCTTTACCACCACAGTGTTTAAAAGCCAGCTTGGGTAGTGGACTTCCCTTATTGCCCCAGTGTCAAGCTACTATTCGGTTTCTTCTATAATGGCATCTACATGTTGCGTTGCGGCCCTCCTTTGTTTTTGGATCATAGGTCGACACTGTGGGTCAACATTCAATCTATGGCAAGCAACCTTGACATTGATCCCTGGCATGTCGCAAGGAGTCCAAGCAAACACCTTAAAGTAACTTGCCAGTAGCTCAATTAGGGAGTTCTCTTTAGTTTTGGATAAGGAAGTGTCGATGACAAAATACTTCTCATTTTGCCGATCGATGTAGATTTTTTTCAATTCTTTGATGGACTTATTCTTTGGTGTCTGCCCAACATCATCAATAGTGGGTGTATTCTCATAAAGTTCCATCATCTACACCTTGTCAACTTTCACCTTTATACCGTATGCAGTCAGAAAGCACTGTTTAGCGGCCACTTGGTCCCTTCTTATCTCTCCCACCCCTCTAGGGATCGAAAATCGAATCAGTTGATGGTAGGTGGATGGAATAGCCTTCATGAGGTGCAAGCATGATTGCATTATAAGGGGAAGGCACACTGACCACCAGGAACCTTGTCTGTAACGTAATCCCTCTTGTAGTCATAGGAATTGTCACCTTCCCCAGAGGCTAAACCAGGTCAGAACTAAATCTAATTAATTGGTTGAGAGATGGCTGGAGGTCGGACTCTTTCAGCTCTAATTTCTTAAAGAGGCTATAGTACATGACTTCGGATGAACTCCCTTGGTCAATGAGCAAGCTTTTAACGTCACACCCTATCATCCTCAACGTCACAACTAGGGCATCATTGTGGGGAGTCTGCACCCCTACCAGGTCTTCATCAGTGAAGGTTATGGCCGCTGGATTATTGTCGACCTTAACCTTTTTAGATAGAGGTTCTATCTGCATCACCTCCCTCAAGTGCGCAGGCTTCTATATCTCAGCCCAATATTGGTGCTGGTCAATGGCGTCTGATTTTGCCAAACCATGTAACACGTTAAGTACTCAAACCGACTTTGATCCATCTTCCTTCTGTGGGGCAATGTCCTGCCTTGGTTGTTCGGTCTCCTGCTTAGTTTTCTCCCGATCAATATACTGGTCAAGATGACCAGCTTTGGCTAAGTCTTCCAGGTGGCTTTTGAGATGCCAACATTGGTCTGTCGAATGCCCTTTCTCCCGATGAGAGGAGCAAAACTTCTTCTGATCTCAGGATGCAGGGTCTCCTCCCAACTTTAGGGGTCATTTGAAAAAGGGCTTGTCACGAATCTGGGGTAGGATTTTGTAAATAAGATCTTTGAAGACCGTATAGACCACTTCACTCGCCTTCTTGCCCCGGTTGTTGTTGTCTTCCCGTCGAGGCTTCTTGGCATCTCTTCCACTCATTTTTTTAGTTACAATGCCGACCTTTTCTAGGATCGGCTGCGGCACATCTTCTTCTAATCGGGCATACCGCTTGATTCTGGACATCAACTTTTGTACCTTGAGGGCTAGCTTCTTCATTAAGGATTGTTGTAAGTGGTGCTCCCTGGATAAGCCGATCTTGAATTGAGTTATATTCAGCTGCTCACTGCACGCTTGTAATCCTTCTCCCTTATTTTTTCGTAAGGTAAGAAAGAAATCATCCTCCTTAGGTTGTATGTTGTTGGCTATGAAGCGAGCGGTAAACAGCACGGCAAATTGCCTCCAATTTAACACTGACCTAGATGGCAACCTGTTGAACCATCATAAGGCCACGTTGTCGCGCCCAGATTTTTTATGCTCGAGGAATACACACACAAGCAGAGAAAACACTGTACTCTCTCGTTAGAACTCACCCTCCCAGAAGAATGAGTGCGACTAGGTTTGAATTGAAAATTGGTTTGAATAAAGGGCTTTAGAAAAGATTTGGAGTCGCCACCTAACTTGATTAAGGTGAGTTAGGTTACCTAAAAACTAAGCATAATCCGAAAACTACACTTAGGGTTTTTTGAAAAAGGTTTTTGAAAATACTACCTCAAGAGAGGGTTTTTAAGAAAACAGGTTGTTTGGCAACCTGTGGAAAACATTTAAGCCATTTTTGAAAATAACTGCGTTTTTGGTCTATGAAAACAGTGATCCTAGGTTCGGAGGTTGGTTACGTGTAGGGAAGACGCACTAAGCCATCACCCTACCCCGCCCTTGTAGTACCTAAATGTCAATCTACCCTAGATTCACATATGAGAGTCTTCAACTAACCAATGTTCAATTCTATCCACTTTAGAAAACAATGTTTTAAAAAGACATGATGCATGATATGCAAGTGCAAGAAAAGAAAGTTGGAAAATAGATTTGGAAATAGAAGTTTGAAATTGGAAAGAAGGTTTTGGAAATTGAAATTGAAGATTGAAAATAGATCTTTAGAATTAGAAATTGGAAATAGAACATAGAATTGGAAACTTGATGAAGATTGTAGAATTGGAGATTTGAAAGAAGTTGTGGAAATAGAAATTTGAAAAATGTGATGGAATTTGAAATTTGAAAGAAGTTATGACCGCACCCATGAGGGTTGCCTACGTATCCTTTTGGAGGAATCAGGTCAGTCGTAGTTCGGACAAGAGTCCGATTGAAAATAGAAGGTGTGATTGGAAGAAAGAGATTTTGATTGGAAGATTTGAAAAGATTGGTTTTGAAAGACTTAGACTTAGAAACTTAGAAAAAAAAGATTAGACTTGACTTGGAAAGATAGAACTTGGAAGAAGGATTTGGGCTTGTTTTGAAAAGATGGAAGTTTAGGAAACCTAGACTTAGGAAAGATGAGTCTTAGAAAAGACTTGAGATTTAGAAAGATTTGACTTGAATGTTGGACTTGGAAGATTTGGAAAGATTGGATTTAGGATATTCGAATTAGGAAAGGTTCAAATTAGGAAAGTGTCATTTTAGGAAAGTTTCATTTTAGGAAAGTTCCGTTTTCGGAAAGTCTTCGAATTAGGAAAGTTTTAACTTAAGAAAGTTTCAATTTAGGAAAGTTTTGGTTTAGGAAAGTTTCATTTTAAGCAAGGTTTTGAAATAGGAAAGTGTTGAATTTAGAAATGTTTTAAATGAGGAAAAGTTTAGTTTAAGAAGGTTTAGGATTTGGAAAGTCTCAAATTAAGAAAGTTTTGAATTTAGAAAGCTTAGAATTTTAAAAAAATTTTAAATTAGGAAATATTTGAATTTAGAAAGCTTTAGAATTTTTGGAAGATTCGAAGTTTGAGTTTTAGAAAGTTTTGAGATTAGGAAAGTTTGAGTTAAGGAAAGATTTGAAAACTTAGATTTGGAAGGTTAAGATTTGAAAAGGGGTAGAATTAGGAAAAGGTTGAATTAAGAAAGATTTGAACATTGAATTTTAGAATTTAGGAAAGATTTTTATGTTCAAGTTTTAGAACCTTAAGATTTAGGAAAGTAAAAGATTAGGAAGGAGTTGAATTAGAAAAGATTTGGATTAGGAAGGGATTGGATTCTGTTTCTAAAAGAGAAATTTTGATTTTGTTTCCAAAAACGGAGGATTGGATCTAGTTTCCTAAACGTGAGATTGGATTTGGTTTCTTAAAGGGAAGATTTGATTTGACAAGTGTTTGGAAGAGGAAGTTTTAGAAACCCTAGATTTGAAAGCGTATAGTTTTGACATAGAAAATAGGTTTTGGAAATATGTATAGTTTTGATATAGAAAACAAGAGGTTTTGGAAACCTAGGTTTTAAGGCAAGTTTGAAAACCATGTTTTTCGAAAGAAAATTAGGGTTTTCTAATTGCTAGCTCTAGGGCTTGACTTGAGCTCTAAGGAAAGGGATTTTTGAAAAGTGCATTTTTGGAAACGAGTTTTTGGAAGGAAATCCTAGAGACGAGTTTCTGGAAGGAAGATTTTGGAAAAGAGAGTTTTTAGAAAGATTTTTGGAAGGAGATTGTTGAAGAGAGTTTTTTAGGAAAGAGATTTAGGGGGAGAGTGTTTTTTAGAAAGTGAATTTTGAGGAGAGTATTTTGGAAAGGAGTTTAAAAAGGAGTTTTGAAAAATAGATTTTTGGAGGGAGTTTTTAGAAAACAATTTTGGAAAGAAGAGTTTTTGAAAAGCACATTGAAAAAGGAGATTTGAGAAAAAGAGATTTTTGAAAAGAGAGTTTTTTGGAAAGTATAAAAACGTCTCACTTTCCTAAAATGATTCTAACCATAAGAAAGTGGTTTTGAAAACAACAATGATTTGAAAAATATGGATCATACCGGTCACTTTAAATGTAACACTTTTCTAAAGCAATCCTAGCCATGGAAAAGCTAGAATCACCCTAGGATTGTGATTTTGAAAACAAGCTTTAGAAAAGAAGGTTTTGATGCAATTTTAAAATCAAGTTTAATGCAAGTTTTGAAAACGAGTTCAAAAATGATTTTTGGAAGAATGTAAGATATTGATATGCACAATGCAAATTGGGGTCGTGAACATACAAGGTTAAGGCTTCACCACATAATCAAAGGGGCCAAACTCACGTGGTCTCCGGTTAGACTAAAAGAAAACCCCTAACACGGTGACCCTCCAATAGCCTAATCCTACACATGGACCGGGAGTCCCCTTGTTTCAAGCATGCAAAGAAAGGGGGAGAAAGAGATGGGGGATCAAAATAGATAAAACCCAAGTGGGTTAGGAGAGAGAAGAGAGAGGGGGAAGTGCAAAAACTTAAAGAGAAAGCCTACCTCGTCTTGTTTATTTCATTTTGCTTTACGCGCCTTGCTTTCGTGCTTTTTCTTCGGTCTTCACTTCAATCCTCGAGAGCTTTGTCTTGGTCTTCGAGATGTTTGAGTTGCAGCAATCCAAGTCTTCAATGGAGGGTTGGAGGCTAGTGTATAAGTGTATGGGAGTGTGTATGAATGTATAAGAGGCTAGGGTTTGTGTATGGTGGCTAGGGTTTGGAAAACCTAGGGAAACTAGGGTTTTGGGAGTATACGAGCTCTGTATATCGAGAATTAGGGTTTTTAGACTAAGTTTGCGGACCCCTTTTACGCTGGAAAAGGCTCCGTATTTATAGAGATAGGATAGACCTGGCGCCTGTTGCAGTGGCGCTAGGCCAAACTTCCTCTTGGCGCCACTAGGAGTGGCGCCAGGCCATTTCTTGGCTTGGCACCATTGCTTGTGGCACCAGCAAGTTAGAAAAGTTTTAAGGTCGGCAAGCAACGTATCTTTGGAAGATTTGGGCGCCTGTACTAGTGACTACCATGCAATTTTTAGCCTGGCTTCACTAGGAGTGACTCCGGAAAGTCCGGGGATGAATTGAAGGGGCCAGGAATGACTCGGAGAGCCGAAAAAGGGCAGGAACACTTAGAATAGTGTCCCAGAGGTATTTGACTTGAAAAAGAGAATAGTATGTGTCGGAATGATTGACCGGGTCGTTAAGGGCAAAACGGTCAATCAAGCCGGAAAGCTGCCGGGACGGACCCGAAATGTCCCGGAAAAAGACTCAAGATTTGGAAACATTATTTAGAATGTTCTCAAAGGCTTGCCGGTTTGATACCCAGAGCCGGTGTGGTTGGAAAAAGTGACCGGCCCTCCAGGGGTAAAACGGTCATTTTGCACCGGGTTTGCTGGAACTGACTTGGAATGATTCGAAAAGATAAAGAAAGGTTGAGAAGACTATAAGAAGCATTCTCAGGAGGCTACCAATTTGATACCCAGGGCCGGTATGGTTCTTGGGGTATTCGAATGCCCAGGGGCAAAATGGTCATCTTGACCGAAAAATCTCGGAATTGGCCCGAAACTGACTAGAAGGCACCTAATCATGCCGGATTGCCTTTAAGACAATCTTGGAAGGTTGGACTCACCGTTCTGAGGATTCAAATGTGTTCTCGAGAAACGTGCCAGAAAATGGCCCTAAGGGCATTTTGGTCATTTTTCACCAAAGTGGGCTAGTAGACACTAGTGTTGACCTGAGTTTTGAGTGTTTCCGCCATTCTGACGGTGGTCGCATGATACAGGGGTTTGTTGGCAACTCCCTATATCGACTTGTTTGCGAGTATTTCCGCTACTCTGACGGTTACGATGTTTGTGAGTATTTTCGCTACTTTGACGGTTCGCGATCATTCCTAAGACTGCTTGATCTCGGGAAGCTGTTAAAGGGACTTAGTGCCTGAGAATCAACTTTCTCGAAAGGCATGCCTAAACGGACATTTCTGCATTGGCGGGCTAGCAGGCACCAAAGGTGGACCATTCTACCATCTAGGGGACATGGGGTCTCATCCCAGTCGACATGTTTAAAGGGACTTACCGTTTCGAAGAGATTTTCTTCAAAAAACGTGCCGGACCGTCTCGAGGAATCAACTGTCTCGAGAGAGGGATTGGAATTGGAATTGGAATTAAAAAGGGGACTTACCGTCTTCGGAAAGACGTGCCTAATTGGAATTGGAAAGGGCACTTACCGTCTTCGGAAAGACGCGTCTAATTTGGAATTGAAAAGGGGACTTACCGTCTTTGGAAAGACGTGCCTGATTTGGAATTGGAAATGGGACTTACCATCTTCAGAAAGACGTGCCTGATTTAGAATTGGAAATGGGACTTACCATCTTCGGAAAGACGTGCCTAAGTTGAAATTAGACCAAACAATGCCCCCAAGGGCATTTTGATTATTTTGCCTCTATTTAGGCCCGGCGAGGCTTGCAAAGCGATGAATTGATGGGATTAGACTTAGAAAGTTAATTTGGATTGAAATATACCCACAATGACTTGAACACAAGTCTAGATGAAGTGGAGACCGCTCAAAAATGAGGTGCTTACACACGTCTCTCAGGCTGGATGGAAAAACTCAGCATATCAAGGATTGGTCTCCACTCCATAGCGCTATCATTTGTTTATAGTGATGAACATGACTTATTGTATCAGCCTTTCCATTATAGGGAGCGAACTTTGGTGGTGCGAATTTTTGTGGAGGTTGGTAGGACTCAATCTCCTCCGTGAATGACATGGATGCAATTTGTTCCAGAGCCTTGTTGGTCATGTCCTAGGCAGTGCTTCCTTTGAGGTGCTGGACTCTATCATCTAGTTTTTCATTGAGCCACTTTTCCCATCTTTTTTGTTGCTGACCAGCTTCTGCTTGGTCTTTGTTTTGCGACATTTGGCTCCTTCTACGGTGCTGCTCTTCTAGCCTTTCGACGCAACGACCAATGCTGGAGGTGTAACTTCCTCTCACGCGTGCTGGGGTATGTCTCTGCTTTTGGAGTCCCGACTCCTTTTATTCTTTCTATGGTTCAGGATCCTCCTCTGACACGGCCATCTCCTCTGGAGATTGCTTCCCTCATAGCCTGAACCTGAGAGGTGAGGTAAGCAATCTCTTCATCGTATCGTTGAAGCTCCCGCTTGTCGCGCCCAGATTTTTCGCACTCGAGGAATACTCACACAAGCGGGAAAAATGCTGTACTCTCTTGTTAGAACTCACCCTCCTAGAAGAATGAGTGCGACTAGGTTTGAATTGAAAATTTGATTTGAATAAAGGGCTTTTGAAAAAGATTTGGAGTCACCACCTAACTTGATTAAGGTGAGTTAGGTCACCTAAAAACTAAGAGTAATCTGAAGACTACACTTAGGGTTTTTGGAAAGCGATTTTGAAAATATCTCCTCAAGAGAGGGTTTTTAGGAAAACAGGTTGTTTGGCAACCCTTAGAAAACATTTAGCCCTTTTTGAAAAATAACTCCTTTTTGGTCTATGAAAACAGTGATTCTAGGTTCGGAGGTTGGTTACGTGTAGGGAAGACGCACTAAGCCATCACCCTACCCTGCCCTTTCGGTACCTACATGTCAATCTACCCTAGATTCACCTATGAGAGTCTTCAACCAACTATAATTCATCCTACCCACTTTGAAAAACAATGCTTGAAAAGAAACACACGTGACATATGATATGTAAGTGCAAGTTAAGAGAATTGAAAAATAGATTTGAAAAAAGATTGATTTGAAATTGATTTGATTTGAAAATAGATTTGAAGAGATGGAATTGAAATTAGAAAGTTTAAAAATTTGGAAATAGAAATTTGAAAATAGAAATTTTGAAATTGGAATTTTGAAAATAGATTGGAATTTGAGATTTGAAAAATGTGGAGACCACACCCATGAGGGTGGAATTGAAAGTTTGAAAAGTGTTGTGACTGCACCTATGAAGGTTGCCTACGTATCCCTTTAGGGGAATCAAGTCAGTCGTAGTTCGGACCGGAGTCCGATTGAAAATAGATTTATTTGAAGAGAGAGATTGGATTGAAAGAAAGAGATTGAATTGAAAATTGGATTTGATTTGAGATTAGAAGAGGAGATTGGAAATTGAAATTTGAGAAGATTGGACTTTGATTTAAAAAGATAGATTTGGACTTGTTTTGGAAAGAGAAGGTTTAAGAAACCTAGACTTAAGAAAGATGAGACTTAGGAAAGACTCAAGAGTTTAAGAAAGATTAGATTTAGGAAAGGTTCGAATTAGGAAAGGTCCGATTTAGGAAAGTTTTATTTTTGGAAAGTTTTGAAATTAGGAAAGTTTGGAATTTAAGAAAGTTTGGAAATTGGAAAGTTTGGAATTTAGAAAGTTTTGAAATAGGAAAGTATTGAATTTAGAAATGTTTTGAATTAGGAAAAGTTTAGTTTAAGAAAGGCTTAGAATTTAGAAAGTTTCAAGTTAAGAAAGTTTTGAATTTGGAAAGCTTAGAATTTGAAAAGATTTGAAATTTAGAAAGTTTAGAACTTAGGAAGTTTTAGATGTAAAAAGTCTTAACTTAAGAAAGTTTTGAATTTAGAAAGCTTAGAATTTTAGAAAGATTTGACATTTAGAAAGTTTAAGATTTTGAAAATTTTAGAGTTTTTTAGAAAATCTTGAGACTAGGAAAGGTTTGAGGTTAGGAAAAGTTTGAAAGCTTAGATTTGAAAAGTTGAGATTTGAAAAGGGGTAGAATTAGGAAAGAGTGGAGTTAGGAAAGATGTGGAAATTGAGTTTTAAAATTTAGGAAAGATTTTTTATATTCAAGTTTTGGAAACTTAGGATTTAGGAAAGGAGAAGCTTAGGAAGGATTCGAATTGGGAAAGAGTTGGATTGGGAAGGGATTGGATTTTGTTTCTAAAAGGGAAGGTTTGATTTTGTTTCCAAAAACAGAGGATAGGATCTAGTTTCCTAAATGGGTAAATTAGATTTAGTTTCTTGAAGGGAAAATAGGACTTGGCAAGGATTTGGAAAGAGAGATTCTAAAAACCCTAGTTTTGAAAAATTATAGTTTTGACGTAGAAAAGAGATTTTGGAAGCATGTATAGTTTGGATGTGAAAACAAGAGATTTTGGAAACCTAGGTTTGGGCAAAGTTTGAAAATCATGGTTTTGGAGAGAAAATTAGGGTTTCCTAATTGTGGATTCTAGGGCTTGACTCGGGCTCTAAAGAAAGAGTTTTTGGAAAGTACGTTTTTGGAAATAAAGATTTTGAAAGAAAATCCTAGAGAGGAATTTCTAGAAAGAAGATTTTGGAGAGAGCGAGTTTTTGGAAACAAAGAGTTTTAGAAGGGAATCTTAGAGAGGAGTTTTTGGAAAGTGTATTTTTGGAAACATAGATTTTGGAAGGAAAATCCCAGAGGGGAATTTCTAAAAGGAAGATTTTGGAAAGAGAGTTTTTGAAAAGATTTTTGGAGAGAGTTTTTCAAGGAAGGTTTTTCGTTGAAGATTGTTGAAGAGAGTTTTTGGAAAGATTTTTGGGGAACGTTTTTAGAAAGTGGATTTTAGGGAAAGGATTTTGAAAAGGAGTTGAAAAAGGGAGTTTTGAAAAATAGATTTTGGAAGGGAGTTTTTGAAAACAATTTTGGAGATGAGAGTTTTAGAAAAGTATGTTGAAAAAGAGATTTTTAAGAGGAGGTTTTTGAAAAGAGAGCTTTTTTTTTAGAAGGTGTAAAAACATTTCACTTTCCTAAAGCAATTCTAACCATAAGAGGGCTAGAACCACTTTAGGAAAGCGGTTTTGAAAATAATAAGATTTGAAAATATGGACTGTATTGGTCACTTTAAATGTAACACTTTCCTAAAGCAATCCTAGCTATGGAAAAGCTAGAATTACCCTAGGATTGTGATTTTGAAAACATATTTTGAAAAAGAGATTTTGATGCAATTTTGAAAACAAGTTTAAAAACAATTTGAAAAACAACTTTGAAAACGTTTTTTGGAAGATGTAAGATTATGATATGCACAATGCAATTTGGGGTCGTGAACATACAAGGCTAAGGCTTCACCACATAATCAAGGGGGCCGGACCCACGTGGTCTCTGGTTAGACTAAAAGAAAGCTCCCGACACGGTGACTCTCCAATAGCCCAATCCTACACATGGACCGGGAATCCCCTTGTTTCAAGCATGCAAAGAAAGGGGGGGGGGAAAGAGATGGGGGATTAAAATAGAGAAAACCCAAGTGGATTGGAGAGAGAAGAGAGAGGGGGGAAATGCAGAAATTTAAAGAGAAAGCCTACCGTATGTCTTGTTATTTTACGGGCCTTGCTTTCTTTGGTCTTCGGTCTTCGGTCTTTGTCTTGATCTTCATCTTCAATCCTCAAGAGTTGTCTTCAAGCTTTGGATTGTAGCTCTTCAAGTCTTCAAAGGATGGCTGAAGGTTGGTGAATGAGTGTATGGGGATATATAGGAGTGTATAGGAGGCTAGGGTTTGTGTATGGTGGCTAGGATTTGGGAAACCTAAGGAAGCTAGGATTTAGGAGGTGCTCGAGCTCTGTATATCGAATTATATGATTTTTGAATTTGAGGATCCTCTTCACATTGAATGAGGCTCTGTATTTATAAAGGTTGGACAACATTGGCGCCTGTTGCAGTAGCGCTAGGCCACAGTTTACACTATCGCCACTAGGAGTGCGCCAGGCTAATTTTTGGCTTGGTGCCACTAGTAGTGGTGCTAGCCATTTAGGAAATGTTTAAGGTCGGCAAGCAACATATCTTTGACTAGATTTGGCCGCCTGTACTAGTGACTACCATGCAATTTTTAGCCTAACTTCACTAGGAGTGGCTCCGGAAAGTCTGAGAATGATTTGAAGGAGCCGAGAATGACCCGGAAGGCTGGAAAGGAGCAGGAACACTTAAAATAGTGTCTTGGAGGTATTTGACTTGAAAAGTGAAGATAAAATGTGTCGGAAAGGTTGACCGGGCCTTTAGGGGCAAAACGGTCAATCGGACTGTGAAACTGCCAGGACAGACTCGGACTGTCTCGGAAGAAGACTTGGGATCAGGAAAAATTATTCAAAATGTTCTCAGAAGTTGCCGGTTTGATTCCCAGAGCCGGCGTGGTCGGAAAAGGAGACCGGCCCACCAGGGGCAAAACGGTCATTTCACACCGGGTTGGCCGGAACTGACTTGGAATGATCCGAAAAGGTAAAAGGAGGTTGAGAACACTATAAAAATTAGTTTGATGAGGTTACCGGTTTGATACCCAGAGCCGGTGTGGTCGAAAAAGGAGACCGACCTACCAGGGGCAAAACAATCATTTTGTACCAAGTTGGCCGGAACTGACTCGAAATGATCCAGAAAGATAAAGGAAGGTTGCGAGTATTATAAAAAGCAATCTCAGAGGGTTATCGATTTGATACCTAGAGCCGGTGTGGTTCCCGGAGCATTCGGATGCCTAGGGGCAAAATGGTCATCTTGACCGGAAAGTCTCGAAAAAGGTCCAAAGGGCATTTTGGTCATTTTTCACCAAAGTGGGCTAACATGCACTGGTGTTGACCTGGGTTTTGAGTGTTTCCGCCACTCTAACGGCGGTCGTCGTGACACAGAGGTTTGTTGGCAATTCCCTATATCGACTTATTTGTGAGTATTTCCGCTACTCTAACGGTTTTATGAGTAGTTTCGCTACTCGGACCGTCTCAAGGAATAAACTGTCTCGAGAGAGGGATTGGAAAAGGGACTTATCATCTCCAAAAAGACGTGCCTAAATTGGAACCATCTCGAGGAATAAACTGTCTCGAGAGAGGGATTGGAAAGGGGTCTTATCGCTTTCGAAAAGACGTGCCTAGGATTTGAACCGTCTCGAGGAATAAACTGTCTAGAGAGAGGGATTGGAAAGGGGTCTTATCATTTCCAAAAAGATGTGCCTAGAGTGGAACCGTCTTGAGGAATAAACTGTCTCGAGAGTGGGATTGGAAAAGGGTCTTACCGTCTCCGAAAAGACGTGCCTAGATTGGAACCGTCTTGAGGAATAAACTCTCGAGAGAGAGGGATTGGAAATGGGTCTTACCGTCTCCGAAAAGACGTGTCTGGATTGGAACCGTCTCGAGGAATAAACTATCTCGAGAGTGGGATTGGAAAGGGGTCTTACCATCTCTAAAAAGACGCGCCTAGAGTGGAACCGTCTTGAGGAATAAACTGTCTCGAGAGTGGGATTGGAAAGGGGACTTATCGTCTCCGAAAAGACGCGCCTGGTGTGGAACCGTCTCGAGGAATAAACTGTCTCGAGAGTGGGATTGGAATTGGAATAAGAAAGGACAATGCCCCTAAGGGCATTTTGGATATTTTGCCTTTATTTGGGCCTAGTAAGCCCGCGGGGCGATGGACAGACGGGATTTGGACCTAGAGAATTGGTTTCGATAGGAATATACCCACAATGACTTGAACACAAGTCTGGACAGAGTGTAAACTGCCGAGCGGTTAAAAATGGGGTGCTTATAGTTGCCCCTCTTTTTCTGTCTTTGCTTGTCAAAGACAGAAAACGACAAAGGTAAGAGTCCCATGTTGACTGCGAGGCAGTCGGAGGGATGGACATTAGAAATCTTTCGACAACGGGGGTCGAAAACAGATAACGGGCCAACAAGGCCTTCGAAAATGAGTTTTGGCGGGAAAAAGGGCAAAACTGCCCAGAATTTGCAACTGGCGCCACTAGCAGTGGCGCTTTTGGCAGAAAATGCCTGGCGCCTCTGCTAGTGGCGCCAGGTTTGAAGTTAAAACCAAAAAATTCTGGTTCGAATGCTTACGGGATTTGAAGAGTTTTTGAAGAATCCGAGAGTCTTCAAGTGGAAATCGACTTGAACCTTGAAGGAGCACCCCTTGGGGACCGTGGGTGATTGCCGGAAGGAGACCACGTCGCCGGAAAAGTCGCCGGAAGAGAAGATTTCGCCGGAGAACTTTTGAAGAGTGAGTTTTCAAATTTTGTTGATTTTGATGTGTAGAACTCCGTTTGAATCAAGTGAATAATGCAAATTATTGTTTTGATATGTTTTGAATACTTTGGTGATGTTGTTTTTGCATTTTGATGGTTGTTTGATTGAATTTGAATGATTTTTCATGATTATGCGAAGAGGACTTTATGCAGGAATAGGGGATTTGTTCCTACAGGCATGGGCAATTGGGTTTTCTGGCTATATTTTTGTGCAATGTGCCTTAGAAAAATGTATTTAACAACCGTATGAAGTTTCGTGATTTTTTAAAAACTCGGTGAATTTTTGATTTTTTGAAAAATAGAAAAATATTTAGAAAATTAGAAAAAATTAAAAAATTTGAAAAATTGATGAAATTTTTAAAATTTGAAATTTGGAAAAAGATTGGAATATTTTTGAAAACATTTGAGGTGATTTTGAAAAATTTCGGAAGATGTTTGAAAACCATTGATTTTTTTGAAAAATAAAACATGTGTTTTGAAAATTTTAAAAAATTGAAAAGTGTGCACGGGTGTTGATGTCATGGGCGTTGTAGGGGCCATTCTTAAACGGGACTCTGTCGAAATTTTTTAGAAATTAGGAAAATAGTGGGTTAAAGTTTAAGAAATAAAATCTTTTTTGAAAGAAAAAGGCAGATAACCTTTGAGATGTGATTTAAAGTTGAAAAATCAAGATATGCATGTAGGAAATTTGTTTTGACTTATCGTTTGAAGTCTTCTATTGTTTTGTTTGTGTTAGTTGTTTATTTTATTTTACTGTTATTTAAACTGCATGGATGGTATATTAACATCACTTACCTTGGCTTACCTTTTCAGGATGGCAGATGCGATTTTGAGTCGGTTGAAAGCTTGGCACAATAGCTACGCTCCAGATGAGCAGGATATCTTTCGCCGGTCCTTTGTTAGGGTAGCCTCACTTCTATCTGTACGGCTCATTCCTGGGCTTATGGAGGCGATAATTCCCTTCTGGCAGCCTGACTTGTCTCTTTTGCATTTTGGGGAGTGCAAGCTTACCCCTACTCCTCACGAGTATGGGTTTCTTCTTAGTTTCCGAGATATTTCTTGCAGACGTTGTGGGTCCCCTCTTTCCGAATGGTTGTATCACAGTGGTTTCGTCCCAGCTCGAATTCAGACGCGCAGTTCTTTCGTCTTCTTCTTTGCCCCAGTTTCCTTATATCCCAGTAGAGTTCTTCTTTTCCCGTTTTGAGTTTCCCACGGGTATGCAAGTTCATTCAGGTGAGTGGCACACCTCCCAGAATTGGGCTGTTTCTCGTATGGTTGCTTTGGCCTTGCTTCTGCTGAACTTTTTGGTGTTCCCTCAAGAGGATGATTTAGTGGACTGTCGACTCTGTGCATCACTGGCCTTGATCCATAAGGGGCATTCCTATGCTCCTATGATTGTAGGGGAGACCTTCGTGAGTCTTACGAGATTCCAGCAGACCCTTGACGCTCGTTTCCGGGGATGCGCTACTCTCTTCCAGCTCTGGGCGATTGGTCACTTGTTTGTTACACCTTTGTTTTAGCACACGTGGTATCCTAAGCTCGATCATGTACATTCCCTGGCGAGATCTTAGGGTGTCATGGCAGATGAGGGGAGATTTCCGCAGACCGCTGCATCCTGGGCTGACTATCTTCAGAGCATGAGGTCGGGCACTGTCCGGTGGTATTCAGGACTGGTCGGTAGGTATTGCTTGAGAGTTCGACCTTCCAGAAGGGCCTTCGTACCCTTAGCAGGCTTGCTGGGCATTGCCCCTTTCTTCGGTATTCGAGTTTTGCGTCAGCTTGGTAGGAGTCAGGATATCCCTTATTTAGCTTCTGCAGCCGAGTTTACTCTTATCTTTAGGGCGTCGATTCCTAGAGCATTGGTGGAGAAAGTTATGGATATATGGATATCTTTTCTTCCTCACGTTGATGATGATGGTCCCCTCTCTGACATGCCCCTTGTGACCGAGGCCTATCATTATTGGCTTCGACGCTACGTGCTGGGTCCTAGTAGACTTGGGGATCTTCTCATTGAGACTCCTTTACCTCCCGTAGGGTATACTGACTTCTTGACTACTATGATTGTTCAGGGGCGTCGTCACAGGCGGGAAAACCGTCGTCTGATACAGATGTTGTATGACCGGTTAAGGATAAGAGACGCTAAGATAGTTTTACTGGAGAGGCAGTTAGTAACAGCCAGATCGACACATGATAACCCACCTTTGGGTGCTGCGAGGGTCCGCAGGTGGCCACGAGGCGTTCTAGGCAGTTCTCCTTCCCTAGAGGGTGATGTGATGGATAGCCAGTCCTTGTGGGAGACTGTGGAGTCCCTTACTCGAGAGAGGGACATGCTTCTGGCTAGATGTGCGGACTATGAGCGAGGCCGGCCCGGGTTTTCTGCAGTTGGTACTTCTTTGAGTGCTCCTCTTGTGACTGGCGAGCCAGTGGATCCCTGCATAGCTGATTCCTCCTCTGATGACGACGGGGAGCGATATATTTTTGCCCCTCGCTCTTAGATTTGCTGATTTCTGCATTTGTAGAAAAACATACTTTGTTTAGTGTTATGCCTCTTTTATCTTATGAATTCATGACCTCCCGTACTTTTGGCATGACTTCCCTGCATGATTAGTATAGCAACAAATTTTGGAAAAAATTAAATGAGAACTGCAGCTTAATGAAAAATAACTCCCTTTCGTTTGATTTTCTGACTCACTGATTGTCCTGCGAAAGGGACCCCTGCTTCCTTTAACCCTAACTGGACTAAGCCGGAAAATGCCTTTCGAGACGCCTTTCGACTTTTACACTGTTGCTTTCATACCTTAACTTCTAGGGAATGCAGTAACTCGAGCTATTTCTTATATCTAAATCTCTTGCTCCCACCCCCCCACCCCCTTTTTTTTTTTACTACTAGTGCCCTTGAGGGTTTTCACCAGTCCCAGCTCTGTCATTTTTGCACCAGGGCACCTTTGTAGGTTTTCACCAAGGTTGACAGTTTTGCATCTTGCCACATCCCTACCTTTTTACCTACGGCGCCCTTTCGGATTTTCACCGCATCCTCGGGAAGCGCTTAAATTTTCTCTTTTCTTTCTCTCTCTTTCCTTAGCTTGGTCTCCGGTTTTTGTTGAGAAGCTCTTAAATGCTACTCACACCATCCTCCAACCAACGACATATTTTAGTAAGCTCATTTGGACTAATCAATTTAATTCTAATCTGAGAGGACTTTTAGGGTTTGTAATGTGGGTTTTTTACTCTTTGAAAAAGGAAAAGGAAAAGGCTTAAGCCTACCATTCTACTAGTGATCAGTAATTTTTTGGTTTAATGGCACTTTTTTTTGCGTATTCCCATCTTTCTTTGGGTATTTCATTCGCGTGCCCCTTTTCTATTTTTTTTTTTTTTTTACCAATGACGTTAACACCAATGTTTGTGCCTACTTTAAGTAATACCTCAAGGGTTTTTTTTTTTTTTTTTTCAGTGCCTCTACTTTAACTTAACATAATCACCTTATTGGGTAATGTTCTTGAAAGAAAGTAACCGGCTTTAAGGGTTTGACAAAGGTTATATATATATGCATTTTAACTGGATAGAAAATGAAATGAGGGCCTCTCGCCATCTTGGAATTAAATTGTTTAGTCCATAGAGCTTTACCCTTGAAACACTACCCTATTGATTAGTGGAGAATGAGGAGAGTAGATTTTATTGCTTTTTCACAGAAACCAAAGGTCTAGCTTTTGGAATCATATGTAGTAGTGCTTGACAGCATCTGAATTCAATGGGCTAGGGAATTCTTGGCCATCCATTTCCTCCAAAACGAGAGCTCCTCCGGACAGGACCCTTTTTACCATGAATGGCCCTTCGTAGTTTGGAGCAAATTTCCCCTGTGCTGCCTCCTGATGGGGGAACATCTTCTTGAGCACCAAATCTCCCGGTTGGAACGATCGGGGTCGTACTTTCTTATCAAACGCTCTGGCCATTCGCTTTCTGTAGCATTGAGTGTGATAAACCGCAGCTAGCCGTTTCTCGTCCAGCAAACAGAGTTGGGTATACCGATCTTTAATCCATTCTGCTTCATCTAGTTTGGTTTCTGTTAAGATCCGTAAAGAAGGAATCTCAATCTCAACAGTGATGACCGCCTTAGTACCGTAGACTAGCTCGAAAGGGGTACTTCCTGTGGAGACCCTCATAGTTGTTCAGTAAGCCATCAATGCGCACGAAAGTTTCTCATGCCAATCTCTGAAGTTGTCAATCATTTTTCGGAGTATTCTCTTAATGTTCTTGTTGGCTACTTCTACTGCTCCATTTATCTAGGGCCGGTAAGTAACCGAATTCCGGTGGGTAATGCGAAATGTTTGGCATAGCTTTGACATCAATTCGTTATTCAGATTGGAAGCATTGTCAGTAATGAGTGACTCGGAAATTCCATACCGGCAGATGATGTGATTTTTTATGAACCTTTCTACGACCCTCTTGGTGACATGGACGTAAGAGACGGCTTTCACCCATTTAGTGAAATAATCAATGGCGACCAGGATGAAGCGATGGCCGTTGGAAGCTTTAGGAGTGATTGGACCAATCATATTTATTCCCCACATAGAAAAAGGCCATGGGGCTAACATAGAATGAAGCTCAGTCGGTGGTGCTTTGATCTTATCCCTATGTATCTGACATTTGTGACATCGAAGAACGTATCTAATGCAATCTGACTTCATTGTTGACCAGTAATACCCTGTCAGGAGAATCTTTTTTGCAAGTGTGTGGCCATTCATGTGGGGGTTGCAAACTCCCTCGTGCATTTCCTCCATAATGACTTTGGCTTCGGTGGTATTGACACATCTTAGAGGTCCGAACCATGATCTCCTGAAAAGCTCATTTCCAGCCATGAAGTAGTGCCTTGCCAACGACAAATGGTCTTCCTATCACGTTGTGTTTCCGCATCGGGGAACATCTTGGCTTGGATATACCTTTGGATGTCATAAAACCATGGTTTCTCGTGGGGTTCAATAGTTGTGTGCAGGCAATAGGAGGGGACATCCCTGGTAAAGTTCTGTAAGGGGGGTATTTCAGCCCCCTTGTCGACCTTGATTGCTGCAGCTAACGTTGCCAAGGCACGGCAAAGCTGTTATCTGTTCGGGGTACATGATGAAAATCCACGCGTTTGAATAGTTGACACAAATCTTTGACCTATTGATGATACGGGAAAAGTTTGGCATCTCGAGTTTGATACACGTCCTTGGATTACTGAATGTCCAAATCTGAATTGCCGAGAACAACCAATTCATTAATCTTCATTTCTAATGCCAATCTTAACCCCAGGATGCAAGCCTCATATTCGGCGATGTTATTGGTGCAGAGTTCAAGTTGTAACTTAACCACAATAGGATAATGACTGCCTGTTCTTAACACTACTACTGCCCCAATGCAAACTCCCCTTTTGTTAGCAGCGCTGTCGAAAAACATCTTCCACCCGGCTAGTTCTTGCTCTTTAGATGCACCATCAACGCATAGTATACTTTCATCAGGGAATTGGGGCTCCATGGATTGATAATCATCAATGGGGTTCTCGACCAGATAATCAGCTATCACCTGCCCCTTGACTGCTTTACGGGTAGTGAATACAATGTCGAATTCTAACAGGATTATGTGCCATCGAGCAATTTTGCTGGACAGGGTTGGTTTCTCGAATATATACTTGATGGGATCCATTTGAGATATGAGGAAGGTGGTATGATAGAGCATGTAGTGTCGAAGCCTATGAACTGCCCAAGCTAATGCGCAGTAGGTTTTCTTGAGATCGGAGTACTTCGCTTCACATGGCAGAAATTTCTTACTAAGGTAGTAAATGGCTTGCTCTTTTCTTCCTGTTTCATCATGCTGCCCCAGGACGCGTCCCATAGAAGTATCTAACACTGACATGTACATTAGCAAAGGACGTCCCGGGGTTGGTGCCACTAGGATAGGGAGATTTCAAAGATATTCTTTAATTTTCTCAAACACCATTTGACAATTATCATCCCACTCTTTTGGAACGTCTTTCTTAAGGAGCTTAAAAATAGGTTCGCACAGGTGGGTCATTTGGGCGATGAATCTGCTACTAAAGTTCAGCTTTCTTAGAAAAGATCGAACCTCCTTTTCCCCTTTGGCAGGATCAACCTCTATCCCCTTTTCATTGACTATAAACCCCAGCAATTTCCCTGGAGATACTCCGAATGTGCATTTGGCCGGATTTAGCTTAAGCTGATATCTACGGAGGCGATTGAACACCTTCCGCAAGTTGAACAGGTGGTCCTTCCGCTGCTTGGACTTGACGATCATGTCATCCACATAGATCTCTACCTCCTGATGCATCATGTCATGGAATAAAGTTACCATGGCTTTTTGGTAGGTTGCCCCTGCGTTGCGAAGCCCGAATGGCATAACTTTATAACAATATACTGTCCAGGGGGTAATGAAAGCAGTCTTCTTCCGATCTTCTTCAGCCAGCTTGATCTGATTATATCCCGAAAAACCGTCCATGAAGGAAAACATTCCATGATCGGCCGTGTTGTCAACAAGCAAGTCTATGTGGGGAAGAGGAAAATCATCCTTTGGACTGGCCCTGTTGAGGTCCTGAAAGTCAATGCACATTCGCACCTTGCCATCTTTCATAGGTACCGGGACAATATTAGCCAGCCATTGAGGATACTCTACCACTTGCAGAAATCCTGCCTGGAATTGTTTAATCACCTCCTTCTTGATCTTCAGGCTCCATTCGGGTTTCAATCTTCTTAGCTTCTGCTTAAAGGGTTTCATCTGCAGGTCCAAAGGTAGTCTATGTTCCATAATGGATTCATCTAGTCCGGGCATGTCTTGATAGGACCATGCAAAAACATCCAAGTATGGAAGCAAAAGCTCCAATAATTCTTTGCGCTGCCATTGATCTAGGCCTGTACCGATTCTAAGCTCCTTCGGATCCCCTTCATTTCCCAAATTAACGGTTTCCATTTCCTTAATGTTTGGGGTATTACGATTCTCATGTCTTTCTATTTGTTCTCGAATTTCCTCTGGCACCTCCTCTGTAAAATTTACATCTTCTTCAATCCCTAGTTGTTGGTAATCAAACTCGGTGTTCAAGTCAACATTTATCAAGGTTGGCATTCTCCGGATTAGCTGAGTAAGATATCGGATGCAAGGGTCCCTGGCATGGAAAATAGTGTACAATAAATCAAACAAGAAAGGAATATTTTTTTTCATTGATAACTTGATTAAAAAAAAAATTAAGACAAATAAATTTAAAAGGACAAAATTTGTTTATGGCGAGTCAGTTGCTCTAGGATCTTGCTCTAATGGGCTTTGTACCGAAACTTGCGAGCACGGATGATATCTTTGCTAGCCCAATTATGCAATTTTTCGCTTGGCAACACCACTCGAATGGATCTATCTTGGGTTACTCCGATGCTAGCCGTCATGACGGGCGCTTCTTTTTGGACCTTTCTCTTCTTCTTACTTAATATAGGTATTCCTTCCCCCATGTCCAACTGCTTGAATTGGTCTGAGAGTTCTACGACAGTTTTCATCATCATCATCAGAGAAAGTGATGATGTTTGAGGCCATAATGAGATTGACCATGTCATGTAGATTATTTGGCATAAAACTCTCGGGCACATGAGCATCCTTGAGGATCTTTATTAAAGCATTTCGGTGCACCTCAGAAGTGAGCAGCAAACCCAACATCGAAATATGGGCTGGGGCTTTCCTAAGCTGTTCCATGATATCGTAATCGACCTTTCCTAAAGCTTTGGTGAATTCTGACATCTCCTGATCTGTTGGTTGGTTGGAGCACTCTCCTTCTTTATCCTTCCCCTTCTTTTTTCTTTCCATTTCAACAGAGGTATAAAGGCGCCCTGACCGAGTCATCCCCCCTATTTCTGTTACGGGCTCTCTGGTGCCCTTATCAGGTGGGTAATTCCATGGGACATTATGAAGACTGGATATTGGTGTTTGGGTTATGGTGGGAAGAGTTATCCTTGTATTTACGAGCAAAGGGATTGCTACAGGTGAAGGGTTGGTGAGGACGGGTAGAGTGGTGGGCACATTCGGCTTCTTTGGCAAGATTAAAGGTAGCTTAGGTCGTATGTCTCCTTGGTTGTTGGTTTGAGGTTTAGGTCGAGCCATAGCGATCATGGGTTCAGGTTCGAACAACGTAGTAAGGACAAAGGGATAATGGGAAGGGTCCAATAAGGCTCCTATGGTTAGGTTCATGTCGGGTTGATAAGATTGCGAGGTTAGGAAGGAAGGATCTTGGTATTCGGGCTCCTCCAAGGCAAGAATTGTCCTTTCTGAGATTACAGTAAATGGGTTGCACAGGGGATTCCCGCTAACATTCCCGCTTTCTAATGGTATGTTCTCCTGAAGCTTGTGAACCACGGCCTTCACTATTATAGAGGATGTTGGACTAGTACTCATTACCTATAACAATAACGACAACAGTTACAAATTAGAGTTTGGTTCCTGGAGAAAACTATGCAATGCATGTCCTAGGGTGCCCCTCTTTAGAAGGGAAACTAGCCATGATGTATTGGCTCACTTTTGGAGATAGGGGGTTTGCCCCTGTATGCAAACACCTTACCTTCAGGTAGGAACCTTCAATCACCTATGCATTCATTCATAAAAATAAAGAAGTACATTAAATTTTGTGTTTGAGATACAAAATAATTGAAATACATTTTAATAGGGGGAGGGGGAACATTTTCCTTTGGACTTCCACCTATCTACTTTTACAAAGGGAAACCCTAAACTACTCTTGAGTCTTCGGATTCACCTTCCTTGGATTTGATGTCGAGGAGGTCACTGAGAGACCTTGTTGATTGATTGCCCCTTGTCTTCTTGGTAACCCTATCTCCGTGAGCATAGAGGGATTGGGGCCCCTTTTATGAAATAGATTGGTGTACATGCCATGAGTCCTTAGGGTTACGCAGGAATCCTTAGGGTTTGGGTAGGTTTAATGCAAGGGAGAGTAACCTTGGTGTCACTCTCAACAGGTTGATCATATGCATGAGAATGCAGTGACTTGAGTTACTTGGAACTCTTGTCTTGACATAGGATATTGAATGCATGAACATGAATATGCAAAAAGTATAAGGAGAGAAGGTACAATTGAAGTAAACATGCATGCATGAACAGTTAGACAGACATTATAACAGTATAAATATAGTCAATATAACAGCAGGAATAAATAGGTATAAATGAAAGTAAGAGCAGTCGCCCTTTCCTCCGTGGTTTTGAAAACGGTGCTTGTGTCTTAAATCCGGCAGAGGTTCGGCTATACATGGTGTCTATATGAGTATGAGGTTGAGGGTTGACTAATGCGTCCTAAAAAGGCTCAGTCCCTGGATCTTCAAACCTAGGCCCACTCCCCGAGGTGGTGCCATGATCGATTGGTGATCCGAGCGGGAGAACCATCAAGAGGCCATAGGCGAAGAAACTGACGCAGCATCTTACCCACAACTATTATACTGTTCCCCCTTTCTAACTAGAAAGGACATATCAGGGTATACAAGTATGCAGAATGCAAGTGCACATGCAGTGTGTTTGTGTGATTTTTAAAAGTGGAGGAAAGGGCCCAACAACTCCCATTCATCCTGTACATCACATTCATGCAAAACAGTTAATAAAACTTAAGCAAAAAGTGCACCTACAAAACAAAGATGCAAGTGTTAGTATGTGGATGACAAACAGAATACAAGATAATATGAGTAAATGCATGTTTTTTGAAAACAATTTTGAAAATTTGGTTTTGAAAATTTAAAGTGAATAGGAATGAATCAAGTTAATTGAAGACTCTACATGGGTGAAGGGTAAAGAGACACGACTACGGCCTAACCCTCTAAATCTCCCCAGCGGAGTCGCCAGCTGTCGCGCCTAGATTTTTCGCACTCGAGGAATACTCACACAAGCGGGAAAAATGCTGTACTCTCTCGTTAGAACTCACCCTCCTAGAAGAATGAGTGCGACTAGGTTTGAATTGAAAATTTGATTTGAACAAAGGGCTTTTGAAAAAGATTCGGAGTCGCCACCTAACTTGATTAAGGTGAGTTAGGTCACCTAAAAACTAAGAGTAATCCGAAGACTACACTTAGGGTTTTTGGAAAGCGATTTTGAAAATATCTCCTCAAGAGAGGGTTTTTAGGAAAATAGGTTGTTTGGCAACCTTTAGAAAACATTTAGCCCTTTTTGAAAAATAACTCATTTTTGGTCTATGAAAACAGTGATTCTAGGTTCGGAGGTTGGTTACGTGTAGGGAAGACGCACTAAGCCATCACTCTACCCTGCCCTTTCGGTACCTACATGTCAATCTACCCTAGATTCACCTATGAGAGTCTTCAACCAACTATAATTCAATCCTACCCACTTTGAAAAACAATGCTTGAAAAGAAACTAACATGATGTATGATATGCAAGTGCAAGTTAAGAGAATTGAAAAATAGATTTGAAAAGAGATTGATTTGAAATTGATTTGATTTGAAAATAGATTTGAAGAGATGGAATTGAAATTGAAAAGTTTGAAAATTTGGAAATAGAAATTTGAAAATAGATTGGAATTTGAGATTTGAAAAATGTGGAGACCACACCCATGAGGGTGGAATTGAAAGTTTGAAAAGTGTTGTGATCGCACCTATGAAGGTTGCCTACGTATCCCTTTGGGGGAATTAGGTCAGTTGTAGTTCGGACCGGAGTCTGATTGAAAATAGATTGATTTGAAGAGAGAGATTGGATTGGAAGAAAGAGATTGAATTGAAAATTGGATTTGATTTGAGATTAGAAGAGGAGATTGGAAATTGAAATTTGAGAAAATTGGACTTTGATTTGAAAAGATAGATTTGGACTTATTTTGGAAAGAGAAGGTTTAAGAAACCTAGACTTAAGAAAGATGAGACTTAGGAAAGACTCAAGAGTTTAAGAAAGATTAGATTTAGGAAAGGTTCGAATTAGGAAAGGTCCGATTTAGGAAAGTTTTATTTTTGAAAAGTTTTGAAATTAGGAAATTTTGGAATTTAAGAAAAGTTTGGAAATTGGAAAGTTTTGAAAATTGGAAAGTTTGGAATTTAGAAAGTTTTGAAATAGGAAAGTATTGAATTTAGAAATGTTTTGAATTAGGAAAAGTTTAGTTTAAGAAAGTCTTAGAATTTAGAAAGTTTCAAGTTAAGAAAGCTTTGAATTTGGAAAGCTTTGAATTTGGAAAGATTTGAAATTTGGAATGTTTAGAATTTAGGAAGTTTTAGATTTAGAAAGTCTTAACTTAAGAAAGTTTTGAATTTAGAAAGCTTAGAATTTTAGAAAGATTTGACATTTAGAAAGTTTAAGATTTTGAAAACTTTAGAGTTTTTTAGAAAATCTTGAGATTAGGAAATGTTTGAGGTTAGGAAAAGTTTGAAAGCTTAGATTTGAAAAGTTGAGATTTGAAAAGAGGTAGAATTAGGAAAGAGTGGAGTTAGGAAGGATGTGGAAATTGAGTTTTAAAATTTAGGAAAGATTTTTTATGTTCAAGTTTTAGAAACTTAGGATTTAGGAAAGGAGAAGCTTAGGAAGGATTCAAATTGGGAAAGAGTTGGATTGGGAAGGGATTGGATTTTGTTTCTAAAAGGGAAGGTTTGATTTTGTTTCCAAAAACGGAGGATAGGATCTAGTTTCCTAAACGGGTAAATTAGATTTAGTTTCCTAAACGGAAAATAGGACTTGGCAAGGATTTGGAAAGGGAGATTCTAGAAACTCTAGTTTTGATACAGAAAAGAGGTTTTGGAAATATGTATAGTTTGGATGTGAAAACAAGAGATTTTGGAAACCTAGGTTTGGGCAAAGTTTGAAAATCATGGTTTTGGAGAGAAAATTAGGGTTTCCCAATTGTGGGTTCTAGGGCTTGACTTGAGCTCTAAGGAAAGAGTTTTTGGAAAGTGCGTTTTTGGAAACAAAGATTTTGGAAGAAAATCCTAGAAAGGAGTTTCTAGAAAGAAGATTTTGGAGAGAGCGAGTTTTTGGAAACAAAGATTTTTAGAAGGGAATCTTAGAGAGGAGTTTTTGGAAAGTGTATTTTTGGAAACACAAATTTTGGAAGGAAAATCCTATAGGGGAATTTCTAGAAGGAAGATTTTGGAAAGAGAGTTTTTGAAAAGATTTTTGGGGAACATTTTTAAAAAGTGGATTTTGGGGAGAGGATTTTGAAAAGGAGTTGAAAAAGGGAGTTTTGAAAAATAGATTTTGGAAGGGAGTTTTTGAAAACAATTTTGGAGAGAAGAGTTTTAGGAAAGTATGTTGAAAAAGAGATTTTTAGGATCAGATTTTTGGAAAAAGCGCTTTTTTTTTAGAAGGTGTAAAAACATCTCACTTTCCTAAAAGAATTCTAACCATAAGAGGGCTAGAACCACTTTAGGAAAGCGGTTTTGAAAACAACAAGATTTGAAAATATGGACCGTATTTGTCACTTTAAATGTAACAAGATTTGAAAGTCCGGGAATGATTTGAAGGAGTCGGGAATGACCCAGAAGGCCGGAAAGGACCAGGAGCACTTAAAATAGTGTCTTGGAGGTATTTGACTTGAAAAGTAAGGATAAAATGTGTCGGAAAGGTTGACCGGGCCTTTAGAGGCAAAACGGTCAATCGGATAGGGAAACTGCCGGGACAGACTCGGACTGTCCCGGAAGAAGACTTGGTATCTAAAAGCATTATTCAGTATGTTCTTAGAAGTTGCCGGTTTGATTCCCAGAGCCGGTGTGGTCGGAAAAGGAGACCGGCCCACCAGGGGCAAAACGGTCATTTCGCACCGGGTTGGCCGGAACTGACTCGGAATGATCCGAAAAGGTAAAAGGAGGTTGAGAACACTATAAAAAGTAGTCTTAGGAGGTTACCGGTTTGATACCCAGAGCCGGTGTGTTTGAAAAAGGAGACCGGCCCACCAGGAGCAAAACGGTCATTTTGTACCAGGTTGGCCGGAACTGACTCAGAATGATCCGGAAAGATAAAGGAAGGTTGAGAGTACTATAAAAAGCAATCTTAGAGGGTTATCGGTTTGATACCCAGAGCCGGTGTGGTTCCTGGGGCATTCGGATGCCTAGGGGCAAAATGGTCATCTTGACCGGAAAGTCTCAGAAAAGGTCCAAAGGGCAGTTTGGTCATTTTTTACCGAAGTGGGCTAACAGACACTGGTGTTGACCTGGGTTTTGAGTGTTTCTGCCACTCTAACGGTGGTCGTCGTGACACAGGGGTTTGTTGGCAATTCCCTATATCGACCTATTTGTGAGTATTTCCGCTACTCTAATGGTTTATGAGTAGTTTTGCTACTCGGACCGTCTCGAGGAATAAAATGTCTCGAGAGAGGGATTGGAAAGGGGACTTATCATCTCCAAAGAGACATGCTTGAATTGGAACCGTCTCGAGGAATAAACTGTCTCGAGAAAGGGATTAGAAAGGGGTCTTATCACCTCCGAAAAGACGTGCCTAGGATTGGAACCGTCTCGAGGAATAAACTGTCTCGAGAGAGGGATTGGAAAGGGGTCTTATCATCTCCGAAAAAACGTGCCTAGAGTGGAACCGTCTCGAGGAATAAACTGTCTCGAGAGTGGGATTGGAAAGGGGTCTTACCGTCTCCGAAAAGACGTGCCTGGATTGGAACCGTCTCGAGGAATAAACTGTCTCGAGAGAGGGATTGGAAATGGGTCTTACTGTCTCCAAAAAGACGTGCCTGGATTGAAATGGGTCTTACTGTCTCCAATCACTCCCGGTAGGGGATCGAATTTTTGACCTCATCGTCCGAACTTGGTGGCGTCCTACCGGGGTAGATTGGCAGTTTGCCGAATTGGTATGGTCCTAGTTAAAGGAAGTCTCATTTTCTCGCTCAATAGGGTCTACTCTCATTCCCCTTTGGTAGTTGGTACTCATGCTTATTTTGACCTTTCCACAGACGGCGCCAATTGTAAGTGAAATTTCTGGGAATACCTGACCGATTGCTTAAACCACTATCAAAGAGCAACAACTTACTGCAAAGAGACAGAGAAGTTAGAATGGGTGGACCTTCTTTGGGCCTATCGCACTTTGATGATTGTCGCGCCCCGGTTTTTGGGTGTCCAAGGTCCTTTCGGCTGAGAGACCAAAAAACACGAAACTTTGTCACTAGAATCTATCCTCCTAGAAGGACAAGTACTACTAGATTTGAAAATTAGTTTGACTAAGGGCTTTTTAAAAAAATAGGAGTCGCCACCTAACTTGATTTAGGTGAGTTAGGACACCTAAAACTAAGTGTTAATCCGAAGATTAAACTTAGGGTTTTTGGAAAAGGTTTTGAAAACTCCCTCAAGAGAGGATTTTTAAGAAAATAGGTTATTTGGCAACCTTTGAAAATATTTAAGCCTTTTTTTAAAAAAACTCCATTTTGGTCTTTCGGAAATAGAAATCTGGGGTCCAGGGATTAGTTACGTGTAGGGAAGATATCCTAAGATCATCACTCTACCCCGCCCTTTCAGTACCTACATGTCTAATTACCCTTTTGTTCACTCACTAAAATAGTTGATTACCATTGTCCACTTAATATTCACCTTTAAAATTTTGAAAACGGGGTTTAGTTATCACTTTTTGGATGAATGATGCATGATGCATGATGCAAGTTTTTGGGAAGAATTTTAAAAAATATGGGAGTTTGAAAGGGTTTGAGATAGAAATTTTGAATTGATAGGAACTTTTGAAATAGGGATTGGAGTTGAAATAGAAGTTATGACCGCACCATTTTAGGTTGCCTACGTATCTCGTTTGGCGAGAATCAGGTCAATCGTAGTTCGGGTAAGGGCCTCCTGGAAAATAGGGGCATTAGGGCCTTTGGGGAGTTTAAAGACACTTTGGAGTCTTTGAAAAATCTTAAGACACTTTGTGGTCTTGGATGTCGAAGACTCTCTGTGGTCTTGGAAGTTTTGACTTGAAATTGGATGGCGGAGTGTTTTGAAAAAGTTTTTTGATCAACTTAAGTGAGTTTTGGAAAAATGCTTTGGCATGACTTAGGAGAACTCGAAAGTGTTTTTGAAATCTTATTTTGAAAACCTTGGAGATATGACTTTAGAATGTTTTGAATTAGTTTTTGAAAGTGGTTTTTGAAAATGGCTAAAAGTTTGGAACCCTAATATGGACAACCTTGGAGGTGGTTCTTGATTTATCACTTTTCCTTGGAGTCCCTAACCATGAGAAGGCTAGGGACACCTTAGGTTTGTGACCTTTTAAAAAGATTTTTTGAAATGCCTTGAAAATGGAGTGTAAAAACATTTAAAGAGTTTATGGAGTTGGTTTTTTGAAATCAAGAGAGTAGGAGGTTTTAGAAAAATGGGTTATGAGAATAGTTTAAAATTGAGTGATCATTTAGAAAAGGGTTCAAGAGTTGGAAACTTGAAGTATACTAACCTATGTTGGGTTGGCCTAGGGTTAGAGGTGACCTAAGGTTAACTAACTTGGGTTAAGTTAACCTAAGGTTAAGGTGACCTAAGGTTAACTAACTAGGGTAGGGTTGATCTAAGGTTAGGATGACTTAGGATTAGGTTAACCTAAGGTGAGTGAACTAGGGACAAGTCAACCTAGGGTTGGACAACTAGAGTCAAGTTAACCTACGATTGAATTAAATGATGATTTTTGAAAGGTTGTTTGATGCACTTTTGTAAAAAAACAAAACATGCTATGCAATGGACTTGGGTTGGCAATCTTTTTGAAGATTATTTCCATAAAAATTTTAACTCTAGCCAAGAACATGGTTTGTATAGGTGGTGCTTGGAGACCATTCCAAGGAAGGTTTCCTCAAGACCATTATAGTCATTATCTTGACAATAGTATAAGGGGTCAAAAATCAACATGATGACAACTTTTTGAAGCACCATTTTTAATACAAAGATGGAGAGAATGCATTTTTGAAAATCATCTTTGGAGAAGGATTTTGAAAACCATTTTTTAAGGGAACCATTCCATCAAGAGAGGGTTCATATGGCCAAACAAAAGGGTGACCACTCAAGAGAGGGTTCCATGGGGCCATTCCAACCACTACACTTAAAAGAATGAAAATATTGAAAATTTGAAGAACTTGAAAACAATTCTTATGCAAGTCAAAATGCCATGATGCCAAAGTGAAAGTTAGGGGATTAGTAAGGGATTTTCTAAGGCATGATTTCTAAAGTCCCGTCCTAAGCTTCAAGGAACCAACTCTTGGGACAAATTTTGAAGGAAATATAGAGTTTGGAAATGACATGGAGCTAAGAGTAATGTAAGCATTGTAGAACATGGCAATAAGTATAAAAATGAAGCCAAGCACACAAGACATGATCAAAATAGTAATATGTAAGGGGTCATGATCACATACAAGGCTTTTTAGGCTTCACCACACAAACAAGAGGCTCTTAGGCTATACCATTTTAAAGTCGACTAGTGAGAGGTCTCCCTACACGGTGGCTCTCACATGCTTTCCTCTAGGCATGATCTAAGAGCCCTCTTGGCTTAAGCATGCAAGAATAGGGGGTTGTAGATGGGGATTAAAATAGAGAATAACCTAAGTAGGCTAGGAGAGAGAAGAAAAGAGTGGGGGAAGACACAAATGTAAAAAGGATACCATCTTTTGCCTTCAACACACTTGTAGTCTTCAAAGAATGCCTTGATTGGAGCTTGAATGACTTCAAGAAGGCTTAGAGGGCTGGTAGGGAGTGTTTAGTGGTGTATAAGGCTAAGTAAGTGAAGTGTATGGCCTTTAGGGTGGTGGAATCTAGCCTAAATATTGCAGGGGGAGACTATATATGGAGATTCAAGGTTCTAGAGTGATTTCAGCAAGGCTTCGCATCAATTTCGAACTTGGAATATGCAAAGCGGGGGTCTGATATTTATAGACAATCTGGAACAAGCCTGGCATATGTGTTACATGCGCCTGACCAAAATTTACCCTAGCGCATGTAGCACATGCGCAGGTACTGTTCCACTGCTAGAATGACACGTGGCACCCTGTGAACTGGTTAAATCTCGACCGTTGATTGAAATTTGGTCGATCTGATCAAAATTTGAGTGCATGTAGCATATGCTCCATCATCGGGAAGGTTCGTCTAAATTTTGTCTTGATAATTGACCCAACTGGGAAGGTTTCAGGGGAATCGATTGCACCCACGATATTCTCTTATGGTTTCTCGTGAACTTTCATGTTTTCAAAAAGTTTGCCTTGTGTTTGGAAACACAGGATATTGTCTCAGGAAACATGCATAAAAGGACATTTTTGTAGAGTGTCTGTAATACGCTCCGAGGGTGTTCGAAAGTAGCTATTTTCGTGTCGTGTGATCAAGGCCTTCGGAAAGTGATCTTTTCGATCAAACCGTACCGATGGAAAGTACTCCCTTTGAAAATTCCCAAATGTATGCATTTCTCAAGTCATTTGACGGTGCATTTTAATCAAGGAATTGGAGAAAAAGTCAACCTCAGCTGAGCATCTACGAGACACTCCAGGGGTTGTCGAAAGTAGTAGTGTTAGCGCCATGTGATGAGGGGCTTCAGGAAGTGATCTATCCAATCGAGCTGTATCGATGGAAAGATCTATGGATGAACTTTTAGGAATTCCCTGATTTATGATTTTCTTAAGTCATTTAACGATGCGTTATAACCAGGGAATTGGGGAGAAGAGACAATTTAGGCGGAGCGTCTACGAGATGCTCCAGGGAACTTTTATCGGGTCATGAGTGTTTAGCGTTGTAGGGTCCTTCTCGGGTTAAACAAGGGTGTGTGGCGAGGCCCTTTGTTCAAAACCCTAGGACCGGTGTTGTTTCGGGGGTCGTTTGGATTGCCAAGGGCAAAATGGTCTTTTTGGCTGGTTTAGGCTGGGAATGGTTAGGAATGGATCGGGATGTCATGTTAAGTGTACCGAGTCGTTCAGGGAAGTTTTTAGGAGAGTCTTTTACCGTTCGGTGGGGTTTGTTCAGTGCTAAGGTGTTTAGGGGCAAAACGGTCATTTTAATCGGAGTTAGCCGGAATGGGACCGTAATTGGACCAAATGGCGTACGGGGGATGGCTAACAGTTTAGTAACATTTTGGAAAGGTGGAATTACCATTTTGAGGGATTTTAAACTTTCTCAAAACGTGCCTGGAGGCCCAAGGGGCAGGTTTGGTCATTTTTCACCAAGTCGGGCTAGTAAGCGCTGGTGTTGACCTAGGTTTTGGTTCCCGAGACCGCCTGGTCTCAAAAAACTACCTATGCGGTGTTGGTCTCTAAGAATGCCCGGCCCCAAAAAGCTACATAGAAGGGTGGTGTTGGTTTCAGAGAACGCCTAGTCTCGAAGAACTACCAAATGACGGACATTCTACATTGGCGGGCTAGCGGGTGCCAGAAGTGAACCGTCTGGAATTTAATGAGGTGTTGGTCCCCAAGACCGCCCAATCTCGGGAAGCTACCTAGATGGCGTTGGTTTCCAAGACTGCCTGGTTCGAAAAGCTGCTTGGAATAATAGTGCTTATGGCTCCAACGGGTCCTTGTGGGCCCAAGAAGCGACCAATTGGTTGAATTGGAGATTGAAAGACTCATCTTGAGCCTGCATGTGTTGCGATGCTGGAAAACTTAGCCCGGTTAGGCTGAAGATTGCCGAGTGGGCAAAAACTGGGTGCTTACAATGATTAACTTAGCAATCTTAATCGTGAATAAAGTTAATAAAGATAGTGTATGCTTGAATTTAATTGTCCATACCTTGCTCCTTGGGGTTTCGGTATTTATAATGTAATCAATGGAGTGCTTACCATTGTACCTACTTTAGAGTCATCATAACCTATTTCTTAGATCATATTATTCATCACTGACTGATCAGACATGGGTCCAACTTTACCGCCATGCCAAAATCTGGCTAATCAGATGTGAGCGTGGACATCGCGTGGTGAGCCACTTGTGCATTAAATGTGGGTCATCTCCGCATTAAATACTGAGATCCAAGCATTAAATGCTCTGATATCCCTTGTGGGTTGGGCTTACCGTCTTTTGGTTTGGGCTGAGGTCGGCAATACAGACCTGGCTTGTAAAGTTGATTTTTTGGGCTAACTGTAGCCCAGGTTCATTTATTCAATTTTATTAGTCTTGACCGGGTGAGTTGGGCCGGAGTTCATTGACCCACACTTTGCATGAATCATAAGTCTTAGGAAGTCAAATCCCAAGTTACCTCAATCCTAGGTGCTTTTGAAACTTAATTTCTAAATTTAACTTTTTAAATCTTTTCAAATTCCAACTTTCCTAATTTCAAACTTTAAAATCTTGTTTTCAAATTTCAAAATTTTTTTAATTTAAACCTTTTCTAAATCAAATCTTTCCAAAATCTAAACCATTTCTAAATCAAATCTTTCCAAAATCGAGTTTTTCTTAAAATAAAAACTTTTCAAAAATAACACTTTCCTAAAATGAAACCTTCCTAATTCAAAACTTTCCTAAGTTCAAGTTTTCCAAATTCTTCCAAATCAAATAGTTTCTAATCAAGTCAAATCTTTTTATGTCTTTTCTAAATCAAATCAAATATTTTTCAAAACTTTTCTAAATCAAATATTTATTAATTCAAAACTTTCCTAATTTGGAACTTTCTTAATTTGGAACTTTCCTAATTCAAAACTTTCTTAATTTGGAACCTTCCTAATTCGAAACTTTTCTAAAATCTAACTTTCTAAAATTGAATTTTCCTTTTTCAATTGCATGCTTCAACCCTAGGTTGTATAAACCATAGGGGGCCAAAATCCAAGTTCAGTCCTAACCCTAGGTTAGGGGCTCCAACTCTTTTCTAAACCAAGATGGTTTTCAAACTTCAATTCAAGTCAAGATGATTTCAAAGCTCCACTAAATCTTTTCAAAATCAAGTTCAAGTTTTATTTCAAATTCGATTTCAAATCAAAGTCAATTCCAAGTTCAATTTCGAATCTTCTATTTGAAGTTCAAATTCAACCCTTTTCAAATCAAACAAGATCTTAAAGTGTCTATTTTCAATTGAACCTCAAGTCCAAACTACAACTGACCTGATTCCCAACAAAGGGATACGTAGGCAACCCTCATGGGTGCAGTCACAACCTTTTTCAAGTTTTCAATTTTTTCAACCTTTTTCAAACTTCAAATTCTGTTTTCAAATCTATTTTCAAAATAAAATCTTTTTCTTGCACTTGCATGTCATGCATCATATCAAACCTCTTTCTAAAATTCTCAAAGTAGATATAATTAGATATTGGATAATCGAAAATTCTAAATGAGTGAACCTATGGTGAATAGACATGTTGGTACCACAAAGGCAGGATAGGGTGATAACCTTGTGCATCTTTCATATACGTAACTAACCTCTAAATCTAGAATCACTGTTTTCGATAGACCAAAAATGGAGTTATTTTTCAAGAAAGGCTTAAATCTTTCCAAAGGTTGCCAAACAACATGTTTTCTCCAAAAACCATCTCTCGAGAAGTTTTTCAAAAACCCTAAGTTTAATCTTCAGATTGCACTTAGTTTTAAGTGGCCTAACTTACCTGAACAAAGTAGGTGGCGACTCCAAATTTTTTCCAAAAACCCTTAATCAAATCAATTTCCAATTCAAACTTAGTCGCACTTGTCCTTCTAGGAGGATGAGTTCTAATGACAGAATACCGTATTTTTCTCACTTGTGTTTTTCCGAGTGCAAAAAATTGGGGCCCAACAGTAATTAGTAGGACTATTGCATGTTGTACGTAGAACATCTTTCAGTTAAAGATCTTGAGTCCTCCTTCCGATTTAACAGCGAAAAGGTCAATCTGAATTCACTTCCACATTTGATTCACATTCTATTATTTGTATTTCTAGCTAGTTGTTGCATTATTCATCCTTGCGATTTCAGAAGTAAAAATCTCAATGGAATTAGTTTTAGTATAAATGATACTGCATGTTACATATATGCTTTGTACTTGTAGTATAATAAATGGGTGGTAATGTTGTGGCACCCTATCTCTTAAGTCTAAAATTTTTTTATATTGAGATGACATTGTGAGCAATCTGATATTTGTAAATATATAGGATCCAATATATATTTGATAATGTGTTACCAGGCTAAACTCATAAATGAGAATCTGTGCCTTCTGAGAATTTAGGTTTCTCAAATCCGCTACTTTCCACTTCAACTTATTTAACATATGCTTCCTCTTCCAATGCTTGGAAGCTTTCTTGATCTTAGTGGAATATTTGGCCTAAAACATACATATTTTCTTTGGTTGATGTGAACTTGTAATTTTGATTCTCTCTCTCTCTCTCTCTCTCTCTCTCTGTGGTTATCTTTTATAATTTTTGTATCTGTCTGAACTTAATTTGCTTATGCATAGAAGTCTATAGTAGTGTTAATGAAGGAAACGAAGGGAAGGAACTCTCAGTAAGCTAGCTGGTCTATTCTTTTAACTTTTGCAGTGCAAAAAACAATGTGGGTTATTGTTATGAAAAATGTCAGTGATAAATACTACTTAGTATTTATTGTTAGGCCTCACAGTGTATGGGTATCATGAAAACTTTTGAATCTATACATCCATTCGGCCACATTGAAAATGTTATCAGTAATCTATGAATTAATATTCCCAAGTCCATGTCCCTACTGAATAATAAACTTCATTGGTTATATATATAGTTTATTAATTTCGATATACCTTAAGAAATTTCTTTCAAGATCTGTTAATGATCCTAGTTCCATCAATAACAAAAAAAAGTAGGGAAATTTAGGCCAATCCAATCTATTAACATTAATCCCTATTTCTTTGGCCTTTCAACATGAGAACTGGGTTCTCCTCTAATTTTTATTTAAAAAAAACCTCCTTCACAACACTCTCCTCATCCCCCTCTCTCCCTCCCCCCCCCCCCCCCCCCTCCCAGACACACACACACACACACACACACACACACACACACACACACACACACACACACTCTCTCTCTCTCTCTCTCTCTCAAGCCTCCTCTTTTTGAATATTTTTCATGGCTTCAGAAAACCTTGAACTCGAATCAAAGACAAACCCAAAATTGACCAAACAAGGAAATAAAGAAGGGAACTCTGGAGAATGGACATGGCCATGGGCCAAGCCCATTCTCATAGCTATGGTATTTCTTGTATCTTTCGGTGTTGCATACATCATATGCTTTCGTTCAGACCACATGGACTCAAATAAGCCCTATTTTTTGCCACTATGGATCTGGGACTTGGTTTTATTGAGCTACTATTTCAACTTGGGATTCGGCGCTTGGCTCATTTTGACCGGACAAGCATTTCATCACAAGTACACAACACTAACTTTTTACCTGTGTTTCATCGCTTTGTTTTTGGCCTGGGGCTGGGACCCAAGTGTGTTCGGGATATGGAAAATGGGTAGGGTTATTGAACCATTTGGAATGGTTTATTGTCATTTTATACATTCAACCGTTGAATTGACACGTGTGAATTTGTTATAAAACAAACCTACAATCTTTTAGCAGCCTACACTAGTGTGCAAGATTTATATCATTGTATTGTCCGAGAATATGCATAGTCTTACATTGTGCAAAAGTATGCCAAAGATTGTTTTCATGTATCGACATGTAGAGCTTAGGTGACAATAAAGTTAACATACCCACAATCTATTTTATCGAAATGATACAAACACATCTGCAATGATACTATGGAATTTTTTTGAGTTCATGTTTTAAGGCATGAAATATATAATAAATATGTCTTCTAGTCGCAAAGTCAAGGCATGATGACTCTATGAATGATTGATGTTATTATGGTTTTGAACAGGAATCCTTTCTTTACACTATAGTGGCAGATAATTATTGGATGATGAAGGATTTTGAGTTATGATATATATATATATATATATTTAATTCTAGTATGCGATCTTCAAATATTGTTTGGAGTATTTTCGGATAGTAAGAGGTCAATAATATTATCATAACTTTTGTAAATGCTCTTGCATAATTCAGTGCTAGATATGAGTATGCAACTTCCTATAAACAACCCTGTAAATGATTTGGAATTTATTTGGTGTGAAAGGTTTTGCATATCCTGCGGATCATTTATCCTTATTTCACTTCCATCTCTATATAAGTTGGGCTTATAGCGTGAAGAAGAGAGACCATCCCTAAGGAGAACATAGGCTATTTTTCGTTCTTGGATTTCTTAAGGGAAAGAGAAATAAAATTTTTGTACATTTTTTTATAGGTAATCAAAGAAACAAAAAAAAAAAAAAAAGAAGAAGTAATTGTCTTAGGTAAATGGCTATTCATTTTCTAGCCCAATTAAAGAAAAGAAAAAGTTAGATTCTTTCACTTCATGTTGTTTACACATTTACATATTTTCATTTCCCTCCATAAATCTTATATCTTTTTTGTTTTTGTTCGTAAAAGTTTAAGGGAATGGGAGGCTAACCCATTCCAAGGTCAGGGCATGCCACTAGCCTTAATAAGGGCATACAGTAGTACTTACAGACTGCCTACCAAAGGGAGCTGCTGACTGTGGAAGTCGAACCTGAGCATTGTAAGCAAAGTGCCTGATCTTTATCAACTCAACCAACCCTCGTTAGCCATAAATCTTATATCTAAACATAGCACTAATGAGCAAATATTTCAATAACATGGCAAACACTAGCTTGGCAATCATTTTGTGAAGTTCTTTGCCAAAATATTTCCCTATCTAACATCCATTGAAAAATAATTCCCAATCTAATATGATTTGTGCCACCATGCTGCTTTGTTGGAAGTTTTATTTACATGTTGAATTTTTTTATTGTGAATTGTGATAAAAACTAAAATATATTTATACATGTGTAATACAATATACATATATATATACATCCACTATCAATCCCAATAATGCAATAACTCGGCACCATCATTCTAGTATCCTTGACTCATGATTAACCTATTAATCAAAAGGTGAGTAAATTTATTCATCATACTTCCCCCCTCTATTTCTCACTCACTCTGTTTCTCTTTACCCATCTTCCCTCTCTCTCCAAATCTCTCTCCTTCTAGTTATGTTTCTCTCTTTGCTCATTTTTTTTGTTGTTTTTCTCTTTACCCACCTTCACCCATTTTGGAGGTGGTTTAATGGTGGCAGTGTTGATATTGTATAGAGCGAGAGACAGAGAAAGAAAGAAGGTATTAGACATTAGCCTTTGGGCTTTGGACTCAATGCTTACGAGGCCCAACCAAATGAGGCTTTGGACCCAATTAGATGCCCATGAAGGCCTAACTTGGTGATCCATATGTCATAATCATGGGGCCCAAACACCATTCCACCGCCTCTCCTATTACCGACTTCATAGCCTATATATATGAGGCTTTGGTCATTAGTTCACGATTGCAAGAGAGTGAGTAGCGTCTTACACTTTTTATTCTCTCTCTCTCTCTCTCTCTCTCTCTCTACATTGAGTGCTTGTGTGAGTTTTTGAGCCGTGAATTAAGAGGTGTTATTCGAGCAACCGTAATAACATCCACCAAGAGTAGTGTCGTTGTTCCTACAAATACAGGACCCGAAAAGCATCTATAGATCAAGTTTCACAATTTTCGGTTTAACCCAAACAAGGTAAGAACACTGTTTTGGCTTCCGCATATGTTCGGGTTCTTCTAACATTGGTATCAGAGTCTAAAAGGCATGCTTTCATTTCCTTGTAATTTACTTTAAGTTGTATACAAGATCGAATGGTTTAACCTTCCCTATAATTTACTTTAAGTTGTATACATGATTGAATGGTAAAGACTTCTCTATAATTTCTTTTGAACTGTATACAGTATAGAATGGCTTAGCCTTCTCTATATATTTTATGGTATTGAATGGCTCAGCCTTCTCTATATTTTTCTAGATTGAATGGCTAAGCCTTATTTGTATTTTTTTTTATTGAATGACTCGGCCTTCTATATATTGTTTGAGATTGAATGGCTTAGTCTTCTTTGTATTCTCAAGATTGAATGGCGTAGCCTTCCCTGTAACTTACTTTTAAATTGCATACAAATTGAATGGTTCTACCTTCTCTATATATTTAATTTATTGTTTCATGTTCAAATATTTCTTTTATATTAGCATGTATTTGCAACTTGCATGTAGGAATATGGAATAACATGAGTTAGCATTCCAAGAAATGCTTTATCTAAGTGGGAGGTCCATTGGTGAAGAGAAAATTAATTTTTCGCTCCCACTCCCGAAACCTGTTTTTATGCATTAATTAAATTGAAGTTAAAAAATTATCACATGTGGCATGGGAGAAGATTGTGAGCTTAGCAAACTTTTGATCCTGTGACATGTGAAAATTTTCATTACTTTAATTTAGATTTTTTATGCAAAATTATATGTGGACCTATACTCTAATATCATGCGCATATTGTTTATGTGAAAATAGGAAATGGCAGCTAAAAGGATTGTAGTTGGTTTAACTAGAGGAGAGAAACCGGATGGTGCGATGATTATGACAGATCGTGTTGTAAGATCCGTTTTCTCGTCAATGAGCGAGAAGTCTTGGAGACTCTTGAGATAGTAATGCTAGAACCTGAGAGGGGGATACTCCTGTGTTAGCCCAATTATGCAACCTAAGAGGAGGGGTGAATTTGGTTTTTCAAAAATAATCACATCAAATGCAATCAAAAGCTATTTAATCAATAAAACAGTAAATCAAAGATGTATTAACTAAGCAAGCATTCAATGAAGTGCAATGGAAGAAAAACAGATCAAGAGATGAACATCAGATTTACCGAGGTTCAGTCACAACTTGTAGCCTACCTCCTCACCCTCAAGATCCCCTTGAAAGCCTTCCACTATGCAAAAACTCCTTTACACAGTAGGTACTAGTTGCCCAAGTGCCCAACTCACTTTGTACAAGAGTTCTTCCCAAACTCTCAAAGCGCTAAGTGATTTTGTCTAAACTTCACTCAAACTTACAAGTGTTTTTCTAAAGAACACTCAAACTTATAGGTATACAAACCCTCCCAATCAAATAAATGAAGAATATACAAGGGTCAACTCTCTCAAAGAGTGAATGAATGAGTTCAACTCAGCAAATGCCCCAAACTTCAGCAAAAAGAATGTTTTTATGGTTTGATCAAGAATTTCAACTCTCAATCAACGCTATAGCACTTAAATCCTTGGATTCTTTTGTATAAATGTTGTAGGAATCTTGTATATATGGCCTTGAATTGGTTATAGCCATTGGTGGTGGTTGAAGGTTCATTTAATGCAAGATTGCGCAGATAGGTCGTTTGAAAAACTAGCTATTATAGTCAAGGAGTTGACTCTTTTTCTGAAGGGGTCGACCCTTTTTGCTTTGGCGCTAGTGTCCTCAACCCTCTATCCAAATGTGTCGACTCTTTTTCTTGAAGGGGTCAACTCTTCTTGAGTTTTGGCAAACTTCACCAAGGCACTATCTGAATGAGTCAGCACTTGAAGAACAAGGAGTTGACTCTTTTAGCTTTTAACCAAACTTCATCAAGGCTCTATCCAAAGATGTCAACCCCTAAGAAACGAGGAGTCAACCCTTTTTGGACCTTCTTTAAGACTTTGGATTATGGACTAATGTGTCGACTCCTGACCTGGAGAGGTCTACTCTTTTTCAACTTAGACCTTCACTTTTTACAAGTCTTCTTCAAACTTCTCCAAAGTCTTCAAGCTGTTCAAGGATCATCCAAATGAGGTTTTCAAAGCTTGAAATGACTTCTGTAAAGCTTGTTGATATTTAAGAACACCTTCAATCTCTTTGAGATGGAATCAATCTACTTTGATTACTTGTAGGGTTCTTTAATCATCATTTCTTCTTTTTCTTCAAGACTTCATCAAATTCTTCAAAAAAACTTCCAGGTCTTGAAATCTCTTCTCTTCAACTAATGCCGATCTCATCACACTTGATGCCGATCTACTTTTCATTTATGCCGATCTCCTTACAATTGATACAGATCTTCTTTTCATTTAAGACGATCTCCTTTTCAAGTCCATCTTTTCAAATCTAAGTGATTATCAATTATAATCTTGATGAGAGGTCTTCAATGAATGTGTTAACCCATTATGCTCACCAACCTTCAACAATACTTGGTATGCTTGCAACACACAACTCTTTCAATATCTTCTAATGTGACAAGCTTCAAGACATAAACTTATTGAGATTAAGGTACTACATAATCTACACACTAAGTTGGACCATTAGATAACAAACAAATGTTTTGTAATTATCAAAATCAAAGCATGGAGTTAACATCCTCAACATCGCCTTGACCTAGAGGTCTATCAGAAGTGGAAAAATAAAGTTCGCGGTGTTTGCTTTACTATTTAGCAAGCATGCATAACGATCTCATCAATAAGTTTGAGAATTACCTATTGCACATGACGTGGGAGGCCCTTAAATAGAAATATGGTGTTACCTCACTTGCAAGGCTGTGCGAGCTAACTATGAGAGTTGACTCTTACAAGAAGAAGCCACATCATTCAATGAAATAACATTTGAGGGTCATGTCAGCCATGATACGTGAACTAAGTGCTACAGGTTATATATTGACCGATGAACAACAAGTTCAAGCAGTGCTGCAGTCCCTTCCACACTCTTGGGAGCAGATGAACCGAAATATGGAGCATAATGAGAATGTTAAGACATTTGAGGACTTATTTTGTCATTTGGTACTAGAAGCTGAAAGCATAAAGGCTACCAAAATTGAAAGTAGCTCTTGCATTACTGAGGTTGATTCACGCCAGGCATTCAAGCGTAACAAAATAGAAAGAATGTTAAACCTAAACTCAGACCTAGTGTTGCTAATTTCAATAAACACGCTAGGGGCAGATGAGGTAATAGAAAGAAAAAAGCCAAGATGACTTGCTATAATTATGGCAAGATGCGACATTTCACTTGTGAATGTACTGACCTGAAAAAGGTACTCCCTAATTTTTTTTCTCGTACTAATTGCTTTGTGTCTAGTCAAGCATTAATTGCTCATTCTCCTCATTTATGGGTTGTAGATTCAGGAGCAACAAACCATATAACGAGGAATAGATCCAGTTTTATGGAGTATCACGAGTTCTTACTAGGAGCAGAAAGATCTATACGGGGAATGAGTCTAGTATGGACATGCTTGGAGTTCGCACCTACAAGCTGGACCTACGACATGGGGGCATTTTATATCTCCAAGATGTACTTTATGCTCCCGAAATTAAGAAAAAATTGCTTTCAATTGTTAGTTTAATGCATCTAGGTTTTAGTTTTCTTTTGAGGGACAACATGTAGAACTCTTTCTAAGAACTATTTTTTATGGATTTGATTTTGTTATGGATGGTTTCTTGGTTTTAGATGTTGACTGTTCTAGCTTTTGTCATACATCTAAGTCTGTTTCTTATAATGCATTTGTAGATGATATTCATATTGATTTTATTAGATGGCATGCTAGATTGGGTCACACCGTGCAAGAAAGGATGACAAGATTAGTTAGAGAGAGACACCTAGGCCCACTTGCTAAAAGCAACTTGTCGATACGTGAGCATTGTCTTGCATGAAAGGCAATCAGGAAACCTTTTGGCAAAGCCAAATAGGCATCTGAACCATTGTAGTTAGTACATTTTGATATTTGTGGCCTAATGAATGTGAGGGTAAGGCATGGTGCACATTATTTCATCACATTTATACATGACTATACAAGCCTTGGTTATGTCTATTTGATCTTCCATAAGTCTAAAGCATTAGATTGCTTCAAACGTTATGTTAAAGAGGTTAGGAATCAGTTAAACAAAAGCAGTAAAGCCCTTAGAACTGACCGGAGCCGTGAGTATCTATTTGAGCAATTTAAAGAGCTTTGTAAAGAAAAAGGGATTGTCAGACAGCTAACTATTCCTGGCACTCCATAGCAAAATGGTGTAACGAAAAGATGAAATCACACATTATTAGATATGGTTAGATCAATGACGGCAAAGCCAAACCTTCCAATTTGTTATTGGGGGGATGCTTTATTGACTGTAGCTTATATCCTTAACTGAGTGCCTTCAAAATCAGTACCTTACACCTCATATGAGCTATGGGTAGGCAAAAAGCCAGACTTGGGCAATTTGCGACCTTAGGGATCAACAGCTTATGTGTACAATACTTCTCATAAGTTTGGAAAGTTAGGCCTTACAGGGAAAAAAAAATGTATCTTCATTCGCTATTCAGGCACTCTAAGGGCTATATGTTCATTGCAGAGCAGCCTGATGAAAGTGTGACTAAAATTGAGTCACGAGATGTGATTTTTCTCGAGGAAGATTTTCCTAGCGAAGGAGAAGTATCTAGAGATATGGAACTTTATGAGTTACAAGATCCACAAGAAGTTGCACCAAGTAGCCTAGATGAAAATGACGAAGAAATTCCTTAACCTTCTAGGGATAGTAGGAGTGATTTACATATTAATGGATCAGTTCCATTAAATGAGGATTCTCTAGATTCAAAGTTGTGTAGAAGCAAACGTGGAAGCATCCCTCATCGTTGTTTCAAGATTGAAGAGGAAACTTTCGTGATTGCTCTGCATGTTGATATAGAGCCTAAGACCGTGAAAGAAGCTCTTTCATCACCTACTAGTAAAGAATGGATAGCTGCATTGAATCATGAAATGGAATATATGAAAGTTAATCATATCTGCGACTACCACCTGAACGTAAGACTATTGGGAACAAGTGGGCTCTACAAGTCAAACGCAAGGCAGATGGATCCACTGAGAGGTATAAAGCTTGTCTAGTAGCTAAAGGTTACACCTAAAAGGAAGGTGTAGACTATGAGGAAACCTTCTCTCCAGTAGTAAGGTTTGTCTTAATTCACTTAATCCTATCCATAGTTGCTCATTTGGACTTGGAACTACACCAAATGGACGTTAAGACTGCACTTCTTAACGGAAAACTAGATGAGAAGATCTATATGGATCAACCTAAAGGCCTTGTGATAGTGGGTCAAGAGCACAAAGTTTGTAAGCTTCTTAGATCTATTTATGGCTTGAAGCAATCATCTAGACAGTGGTATCTGAGATTTCATCGAGCTATTACTTCTAATGAATTTGTAATGATCGATGAAGATCATTATGTATACATGAAGTAGTGCAAGGATAGTTTCATAATATTGTCATTATCTATTGATGACATTCTACTGGCTGAAAGTAGTAAGGAGATGATTATCGCCGCCAAAGAGTGGATGTCCTCTACTTTTGAGATGAAGTACATGGGCAAGGCCAAGAATTTTTCATCTTTAACCTTTGTTGGAACTTGATTTGATGTCATCATAATATGGATTAACAGGCCTCTAGATGTCTAATGTAGTGTCAACATCTTGACACACCTCAAATCCAATGATTTCAGGTCTTCTGTTGTACTGCATAAATAATGATCATCCTATTTCAATCTAGGGTGTATCTTGTCTGAATGTAGATGTACTTCCTGATGATGGATTCACATTCGCAAATTGCAACTATATAGTAGAAACTTCTAAGTGCACTCACTGCCAATGTGGCTCGAGTTCTCTAATTTCTTCCATTTTCTGCATTGCAGGATGATGATAAATATTTTATCATGAATATTATTATGACGGAAATCTTTTTACGTTCAAGTCACTGGCTCTGTCGTGCTGCGTCTTTGTTGGAAAATTTTATTGAATTCATCACAAGGGCTCTCTCTGAAAAGGTATGGTACACAAATTTTTGTGTTTCATGTGCTTCGGAGGGTTCTGTAGAACCTCTCAAGCATTTCGTGGCAACACATGAATTTAGTATTGGTAATTGAGTGAAACTGGTAGATGAATTGTCTGTTATTATGCTTATTAGTTTTTCCACCACTATGAAACTCACAATGTGGAAAGAGCATTTGCTTGTATTAGTCGGCATGTTGTTGCTATACTTTGAGAACGACAAGAAGTTGCCAAGTGCTGTAGAGGCTTTGTGACCTTAGAAGTTTGATCCAGGGCTTTCATCACTACGCATCAAGACAAGTGTTTGCTAGCCTCTAATAAAAATTGATTGCCTGGCAATAATCCCTGGAACATGCTTGGTATGTCTCCTGCAACGAATGGATATTTGCTCTTCTTTTCCTTCTTGATTCTGCCTAGTCTTTGCTAAATGGTTGTGGTATATATATATATTTATTTATTGCACATCATCGAGTTAAGTATGGTAGTGGTTAGGGATATTGGCATTTTCCTTTGCATTCATGGGCTTTAGCTGGTGGTGGGTGAAATGTCTTCTGCATGGGAATTTTGGATGTAAGTTTTGATTTATTCTTTTCTGTTGTAAAAGTTCAAATTTTATTTGAGGAACAGGGACTTATCATAGAGGAGAAAAGGAGATTAAATTGGTGTAGGGAAAAAGCGTTGTCTGGTTGGAAGAAGGCCTATCCCTTGGGGGGTTAATTAACCTTGATTCAAGGTACATTGGAAAGCATGCCTACATGCTTTGTCTTGTTTTGCTGTTGGATAAGTTAATACAAGACATGACAAGGTTCAGGGGAATTTTTGTTAAGGAGGTAAGAGGTTAAAGGTCCAGTCAAGTTTTCTGTAACCCAATGGGTTACTTTATTGTGATCCAAATGAGGTGGCTTTTAATGTATTAGACATTTAACTTGACACTGTTTCCCCAGAATTATTAACTAGTTTAGTAATTGCACCAAAAATAATTTTTACAAAGTTATAGATGCTTCAATTAGAGTTGACCCTGTAATTCAACTGCAAAAAAAATATATATTTTTTTAAAATTTTGAGTTCACTTGCCCCAAAACATATATCAGAAAAGTAATATGTTTTCTATTCATGGAGAAGAAAATTTTGAATGGGAGTATACATTAGCTTTTATAACAGACTATAGTTAAGGTCAGGACAAATGCTACCAGTAGTTGACTATATGGTGCTAAGTTTTAGTAAATGTGTTGGCTAAAATTTTGGAAAGGTGGAAGAAAGATTGCTCTCTCTACGAAAGAAAAGTTGAAATGAGGTTGGGTTTTATGGTATTAAGTTGCCTGCAATTTCAGATAAGAGGTTGCTTGAATTTATGAAATGAATTGTGTTGAATAAGTGTTCGGAAAAAAGCCTTATGGGATAGACAAAAGGGATAGGGTATGGAAGTTGGATTTTGGGATAAAAAAAAAAAGCTGCTTATCAAGAATCTAGTATTCCTTAGGCAGTCTCCTCTCCTAGGATTTGGCTGCATCATACAATTGCTGGAAGGCTTTGCAGTCTAAGCTCTATAGACTAGAAAGCATATGCGTTGGCTCTTGTTGTCTCTCCAAATTAGAGATTTGACACTTCAACTTCTAGGACTAATCTAACCATGGTTAAGGTCGAGTATAAGAGGCCCCAACTACTAACAAAAGAAAGGTTGGTCAATACAACCACAAAAACAATGATTTTTACTCACATATGTATTTATATAAAGCATTAGTCATTATAAGTGTAATTATATAAACTAATTGTCATTATAAGTTTAATTAATTATAAAAATGTATCAATTAAGGTAATTATTTAATAACTCGCGCAGCCTTTTATGAGCATTTTCAAAAGTTGCAATCTAGAGTCTTCCCTGAAATGGGCTTGCCTTTCTGCAATAGAGGAAATGCTAGTTCTTGTAAGTTCTTGGTTTTATACTTCTACCATTGCCGTTTGTAATTTAAATATTATTATTATTATTATTAAGTTCTTGGTTGCAATGCTCCTTGCAGAGTGTATTGAGTCTTCTACTTCGGCTGGGACAATGTGCTGTTTTGAACACTTCCTTTGCACAGGAGTATGAAAACATGCAGTACTCATTGGCAGAATTTTACTGCACATGCATAGATGAAAGTAAGAATTAAGTGTGAAAATTAGGCTTTTTTCTAATTCTTTTGAATACATCAAGAACCCATGATACTGAAAGGCTTGCATAACACTAAAACACCCCATCCACAATTCAGAGGTGTTTATCTCATTCAAAAGTGTTTATCTCATTTTGATGAAAGGCTTGCAAAGTTATCCCTTTTTTTTTTCATTACATAAATTGACATCGGTGTAAAAATTAACAAAATTTAGAAAGATTTTTCCTCCATTGACAGCAATGCATCTTCAAAAGTTGGCACTTTAAGTTGATTTAACTATGTTATTGTTTTCTGTTAAGGAGAATTATTTTTTGTCTAATTGCCTTGCTTGCCCGTTTATTCCAGATGATGGTTTGGAATCATTTGTAATATTCCGAATCATGGAGGTACTACATTCGGCCTATAAAGTTGGCCATATCCAGATTGCCAATCACATCAGTTTCTTCATCACCTTACTCTCATGCTTCAATGTTTTTCTTGGTATTTTGGATACATTTACTTGTCACCCATTAATTTTTTCAATAATAAGTATACTCTCACATTTGGATTCCCTTGCCTGTTGTAAGCATGAATTCAATGTAATGAATTTTGTAGCAGTGTATGAAGTTTTTTGCTGATAGAAGGCATTGTGCCCTTATCAGTTCTGAGAGGAGAGGAGCCGGGGGGGGGGGGGGGGGGGGGGGGGGGGGGGGGGGGGGGGGGGGGGGGTGGTTTTGTTTTGTGTGGGTGTGTGTTGGTTGAAGTTTATAAGAGATAATCTCCATGGTATTTGTGATCTACTATTAAATTATACTTCTATGATCCTGCATAGACTTCATGTAATCTCTGGTTCTGTCACCAACTTTTATGGTCGACTCATCCAACAAAAAATAGAGGGAAACGAGAATAATTCCCTTTAGGCAATTAGACTTTCCACTCCTTCAACAGCCCTACAATTTCTTTTGAGCCAAATGTACCATGCAACAGAAGTGGACCAGTCCCCCAAAGCTCTTTTCACCCTCCATCTCTGACAGCTGCATCCCCAACAAGCCAATAAGGGAGACATAGACGATGGCATAACCCATTCCACTCCAACCAAGGAGAATAACATGCTCCAAACATTTCTAGCTACCAGGCAATCGAGAAGGAGGTGATTCACGGGCACTCCGTTGACCTTGCATATCGTTTCATTATTTCTAAGAGATAATATGAGATTGTTTTTCATATGACAAAGCTTGACACTGGTAAAGGTGAAGCCTGTGTACTCAAAGTTGAGATTTTCGAAATCTTCTCTTCAACACACACACACACACTTCCTTATTTTATTATTTATAATTAAAGATCATTTATTGCAATGTAGAGCCTCCTGAAGTACAAAAGATGTATACAAACGAGAAACCCTTAAATCCTCCCCCCTAAGGGACGATCTCCTATAAAATCTATCATAGCAAAAGCGAAATCACAAAAGTGCCCAGAAACCCAAAAATGAAAAGTATGCAATAACAGTCTTTAGTCTATACTCTATAGAATGGTAAAATGTCGTCCTCAAAATTCCTCCTATTGCGCTCCAACCCCCTCACCCTTCCTATCAATTTTCAAGACATTGTTAATCTTCAATTGGAGCTTCAAAATTCCTATTTAAGAAGCCCTAGTTGTTACCTCTTAATTTGTTCAATCCTAATACACCAAAGAACCCAAAACCAGTAAAGTTACTGTCCCTGTGTATAGTTCCGAGCCTTGAAAGGGCCATGAGGTTTTCTCCTTTTCTCTCTAGTTAAACTCTCAACCATTGCCCTTTTATACACCCCTACACCCTAAAACCCTATACCTTCACTGGGCCTTCTAGCCACAAAGGAAGTAAATAATAATCAGTCCCAAGTCTCTTAATTTTAGTGTTTTTCTATATTGGTTTCAGTAACACCACTTGTAGAAGATTTGAAGGTTCATGGTACAAAGTGTCACTTTTTCCCTCAAGTAAAATGCTTGTATGGGGTTATTGTTCAGAACTTTAAACGTCAAGGAAAACAAAATAAAGTAATTTTGAAGTGTCAGGGAATCATTATCTGGGGATTTTGCCAGATTCAAATACTGCACTATCTATTTCTTTTCTAGAAAATCAAATTGCATAACCAATCTCATAAAAAAAATTTGTTTAACCACCAGGCACCAGGGTTCATAGGGGAACATTCATTTTCTTTTGTTGAAGGAGCCTTTAGTGGTCTCTAAAACAGGATTTAATGAATTACTCTAGCTGTGGCCTGGAAGAGAGATTAGTGAGCACAAACTTATCACATATAACATAAAAAAAGTAAACCACTTTCTACCAATTTTTTTTCTCAAAAATTTTCTAGAACAAATGACTTCTTTTTGTTTTTTTTTTTTTTCCTTCAAATTCCCGATTTTGTTAGTGCACACTTGTGTAGTTTACCCCAGGTAATTGGGATTATGGCATTGTATTTGAACCTTGTACTATTCAATAGCTTAGATGAGATTTTAGATACTGTTTGTATGTTGTCCTAAGAAATCTATTAATATATTTTGTTTTTTCTGATTGTGATTTACATTCTTTTGTGGAAAGTTTCTTTACAATGATTTGAGTATGACGCTTGCTTGCGGCTTGCCTCAATGTGGTGACTGTTATGATTCACAAATCTGAAGTGTAAAATGTTCATGTCTTAAAAAATCAAAAGCTAAGTGGTAACATGATAATTTATTTTCTATACACAATCTACTATCCCTCACCATCTGTCTTTGTCCAAACAAGATTTCCTGTTGGTTGTGGATGGTTATATAGCAAACTCATAGCATCATATGAAACTGTTTAATGCGGTTGAAGCTTTATAAATGTCTTATTTGCCAGGAAAAGAAAAAAAATTTTCCTCTCTCTGTGTACCAATATTGTGAATTTTATTTTTTAGAGACAATTCATTCTGCTTCTGAACAGATCTATGGCTAATAATTTTGTTATATTTAGTATTGACCAGTGTTTTTGTTATGCAGAAATGAGTTGTCCTATCTCGAACAATGACGAGATCTCAAATTGTGGAACTTTTAAGTCAATCACTACTGTTGCCTGCTCTTGCTTGTTGCAGATGGGTTATGATTATCTTGTTTTCCAGACTCTAGAAAAAGTAGTTCTCGATCAGATTGTGAGTTGGCTCAATCACCCTCATTTTGTTATCTCTTTGTCTTGCTTGCTTGCTTATGTTTTTACACTTCTTATTACTTTGACTTGAATAATTTCCTCATCATTTCGCTTATTTTGTTTATTCTTTATAAATTTATTATCTTACAGTTTAAGGGTCTGCAAAAGTTACCCTGGAAAAAAATAAATTTCTTACTGTGGCCTTTTTTTTTTTGCTCACGATGCTTATTGCACTTGATTCTAGACCCACAAGACTTTCTCAACAGAGTATTATCAAACTAAGCAATTTCCTTCCAGGATACTTAATTGATGTTGTCTGTAAGTAATTCTCCTCCTTGAAATTTTGTGGCAATCAATTTATGATAGTATAATGAGTATTCTGGAAACTCATTTAATATTTCCTTCATATCAACTTAATATATGCTTTTCTAATTTAGCTGGCAGTGTTGGTTCTCAGAAACTAATTTATTGCTCAAGATTCTAGTAATTGGAAACGTTCCTTCTTCCTCCCACCAAAGGGAAAAAAATTAAAAAACCAAAAAAAAAAAATTTCTATTTCTAATTTAGCTTGCTGATTCTTTCTTCTTTTTTTTTTCATTTCATTTTTGACACTAAAATTTTCTGCAATGGAAGGCCAAATATGAAGTATATTTGTGATTTTATGCACTGACTTCCTTTTTACACTGAAGAGAGTTGACGAAACATAGGAAAAATATTTAAAGTCTATTACAATGACAGTTTTGGCTACCTTGTGGAGAACAAAAAAATTATGATTTGGAAATTCGAAATTCCTGGATAAACAATTTGGCATGTTAATTTGATGTTTGGTGTTTTGAAGCACTGTAATTCTATTTAGGTTATCACTAATAGCAGACTGCTCTAGCTTTCTGCAAGTAACTAGGTTTAAAGTTGGATAGGACTCGATACTTTCTTTTTTTTGGTCTCTATCCAAATCTCTGTGACTTTTGGTGTGTATATTGCTTGCTGGAGATGCTTTCTTGTGTTATCATGCTGCTTCTTTGGCCTCTTCTTTTTATTCCGCATATCCACTTACTATGTTATCTTTCTCCTTTTGATGCAGTGCTTTCCAGAAGATGATGATGCATCCCCCATCCCAGTCCTTAGAAGCACAAACCATTTTTATCTCCTGCCTTGCTTTTTCTTGTTTTATAGGAGTGACAAACTTCTGAATCTTGTTCTAAACATGATGGCGTCATTGATAACTGAAAAGAGGTCATTGCTATTGTTTTGTGCTACTGACCATTCTAGTAGGACAAATGCAATTGTTTCTACCATCCTACTGATGCGTAAGGATGTTAAAATCGGGAAAATTCTTTCATCATGTAAGGCAGGGATTGACTCAATTTTACAGAACATGCAGTACAGGTATGATTTTGCACATCAAGCAAGACATTGTTATTTTCCTATTAGCGTTTAAATTTTACCTTTCATTTTGAGGCAATAGAACATTATCTAAAAATGTGTCTATGATTATTTATGGTGAACCGAAGCATGTCCTTTACGAATATATAGTTTATATTCCATACAGAAAAAAATTATATAATTTCATTCAATAACAAAAATAAAGTCGTCCTCAGTGCATTCAAAACATATATTGAATTCCTCCCCAAGGAGCTTCATTTGTGGAGTATGTACTTGAAATGTTGGCACTGTATGGTTAATTAATGCATTATCTGCTGCTGACACTGCCTTTAATTGTTGGCGTTGTTTTCCTGTCTTACTAAGACAGTTACAATCTGATTTTTGTACTGTCACAGCACATTAGTTCTCGCTTTGAACAGCTAGCGACTACATAGAAGGCCACAATTATTAAGCTATTAGCAACTAGTCATCAGATCATGAGTTATATATATTGCACATGTTAATTAGTTCTCCTCCACACGGTCAGTGCAGTCATCTGAGGAAGTCGACATGGTCATTGAAGAAAGGCATAAAATACAGTCTGCAGTTGATCGATTAAAGACCATAACGAGTACTTCATTCAATGAAAGCTGATAATCTAAAAGTATAATTGTACTAAAAAAAACCTGCCCAGTGAGTCTTCTTCCTTCTAATTTATTTGTTTGTGGCTAATAAATTTCCTTATTTATGTGAGGGATGGTTTTCTGTTCAATTATCTTATGTTTTACTAGAGATAAGACGAAAATGTAACTGCATGTATGTATATCAAGAAGCACGCAATGCCGCTAGTGACATCATATTTTTGGTGGTTCATTTCATTGTAGGTGGTACCATTTTTTTTTATGATTAGACGGAAGGGTATATCAGGAAGCATGTGTAACGCCACTAGTGACATCATATTGGTTGTTTGTTTCATGATAAGTGGTAGCATTTGTTTTTATAATTAGATCTAAGTGGGAAGAAAATCCACGGAATGCCTCTTAGTTAAATGATTGCAATACTTGCTAGTGTGTGTGAAAACTATAACTCGATGTGTATCTAATCTTTCCGAGTGATTCAAATTAGGTTTTAAAGTATACATAAGGTAGATAATTTTTGAAGATTTTCAAGATTTTTGACCTTGTATATTTTTATAAAATGAATTTTAAAGTAGAGGCTGATGTGTAAATTTTTTTTCCTTTGCCAAATAATCTCTTTAGTTAATGTACTTGTGTTATTTTTGCCATTATTGTTAATTGTTTGATTTTAACAAGATTTTATAAACAATTTGTCCAAAAAAAAAAATCTTACTTGGAATTAATTGGACCCACTTATTTCCCCTACTCTATTTTCATTTTTATTAATCTTGTGTATATGAGCTGGTTTTTATACCTTGTTTCATAAGTAGAGTGAATTGTATGAATGATGAGTATGATCCTTATATAATAGATGGAAAAAAAATTATGTTAATTGATTGGGGTTTGAAAGAATTTGGGATAGTTATAATTATGTGCCTATATAGTTTTTGATCATATATATATATATATATGTGAGAAGATGTTCTTTGTTATTATACTAGTTGATTCGAAATTGCATACAAGATAGTGTGACATATGGGAAGGAAGCTGAAAACTTGAGTTAAATGGTAAATAATTTTAGTTGAGAATGTTAGTCTGTTTGTAATCCCTACAATATTGAAACCTCAATACATGGAGCACTAATATGCACTACTATATAGTAGGTGTTGAACAAGTTGAGTTATGTGATCTTGTCTCATCAATGTTAACTCGATTGTGTTTACAAATAAAAAGGCAATAAAGGATGATAATAATTAAAAATTTTACTGGTGCTAAAAGAAATAAGAAATGAAATATTTGCTAATTATATACAAGTTTAATGTAACGTGTTGATGATTGCAATTTGTTTTGTGTTATAGCATGTGAACGAATCTTTTAATGATGATATGATCTTGAGAGGACATTGAAAACTCAGTGAATGTGCATGGTTATTGGAGTTTGGGTATGACGGTATATGAACGAGATGTTAGAATAGTTAAAAAGAAAATTGGTGAAACGGAAAGCGTTACATGCTTGTGTAGATGCCTATTATTAAGCGAATGATATAAATTGATTTGTTGTGTACAATATACATGCTAGATATGCGAGGTGTAGTATCAGTACTTTGATTTCGAGTCGAGTTACGTAGTATAATTTTGGAATGACTTGGGTGGTGTCAAAGATTGTTGGTATACTAGTTTATGACTAAAGCATCGATTTGCGTGTTTTCGGTATTGTGTGAGTTTGCGTTCAAAACACAAGTTATATGAGAAGTCGATTCAAGCAACGAAATATGTGTTTATAGATTGTGAACAGGTTATCAGGATGGTAATAAAATAAGCGTAATTGAGTTTATGTGTATGTGATGCGTGATTCAGATGAAGATTAGTATTTTAAATAGTCATTATGCGTCAAGATGTGACCTGGATGTATATTGGCAACTTCAAAAAAAAGAGTAAGGTATTTGGGCAGTTGAAAGCAACGTTAAGGCTTCTGAGGAGATTCTGTTAGTGAGTTATCGATTATGTACCATCGGGATGAACTGAATCAGGATTAGGTTGAAATAGTGAGACAATAAACAACAAACAGTAGGCATATAGATCTTCCCAGTTAGAGAGATTTTAAGGTATTGGGCTAGACTAAAAATTCAGGGAGATCTTCAGTGGTTAAAGAGTATAGATTCAGACAAGCAATGTTTCAGGCCACTCTGGTGGGGTGGTACAGGTATAACGCATGCATGATCATTTTAAATGTCATTCATGCATATTATTTGTCATGTGTTAGAGTTGAGTTCTAACCAATTGGAGTAGAGTGTCATGTATGCATCTTTATAATACTTGTCATCATCATATTACTTGTCATTATATCATTATATTTCCTGTTATTGCATCATTATATTTATTTTCCAGTGACAAGTGACAGCCCTGAAATGTATCAGAGTCGTCTGACATTTGTTATGTAAAATTTTATAATGATTAGGTTTGAAAAGTTTGATGAATTATAAATGTTAAAATTAGGAGTGGAGCATAATTTAGATAATCTGTAATTTATAATATGTGATGATAAAATACGGTGGCATATTGTTTAGCACGTTTGTTAAAATTGAATTTTGTGTAACGGTTGTATCCCGACCCTCACAACTCCCTAACGTTTTTGTACTTTTTAAAACTGTTTTAATGAGAGATATTATTCCAAATTAGCTTTATTTCGGCTTATCTTGGGCATGGTATGCATTGAAATTGAGAGAGATACAGTTTTTCTTCAGGATGCCAAAATTTAATTAGCTTGAATTGTTTTAATCATAACTCAATGTGTAACTAATCTTTCTGAGTGATTCAAATTGGGTTTTAAAGTATACATGAGGTAGATAATTTTTGGAGATTTTCAAGATTTTTGGCCTTGTATATTTTCATAAAATGAATTTTAAAGTTGAGACTGATGTGTAAAAAAGTTTTCCTTTTCCGAATAATCTCATTAGTTAACATACTTGTGTTATTTTTTGTCATTATTGTTCATTGACTTATTTTAACAAGATTTTATAAACAATTTGCCAAAAAAAAATTTTTTACTTGGAATTAACTGGACTCACTTATTTCCCTTACTCTATTTTTATTTTTATTAATCTTGTGTATATGGGTTGGTTTTTATACCTTGCTTCATAAACAGAGTGAATTGTATGCATGGTGGGTATGATCCTTGTATAACAGATGAAAAAAAAATTATGTTAATTGATTGGGGTTTAAAAGAATTTGGGATAGTTATAATTATGTGCCTATATGGTGTTTGATAATATATATGTGAGAAGATGTTCTTTGTTATTATAATGGTTGGTTCAAAATTGCATATAGGATAGTGTGACATATGGAAAGGAAGCTAAAAACTTGAGTTAAATAGTAAATAATTTTAGTTGAGAATGTTGGTCCGTTTGTAACCCCTACAATATTGAAATCTCAATACATAAAGCACTAATATGGACTACTACGTAGTAAGTATTGAACAAGTTGAGTTAGGTAATCTTGTCTTATTTATGTTAACTCGACTGTGTACAAAAAATCAGAGTGTGACAGAAAGCAACTTCGACATATGGGTGATGAGTGAATTTGGCGTTGAGGAGTCTTGGATTAAACTGTTCTCTGTTAACCCTTATCTAGAAATTATTCGTAAACCTCTTGGTTTTTGGAAGGATAATGAGTTTCTCATGCAAAGCAAAGCGGAGGAATTATTTCTGTGTGATCCTAATGATCATACCCAAGAAATCCTCAAGCATCTTGGATTTTGTGTGCCGAGATACTCAACCCAACTCCCCATATACAAGGAGAGCCTGGTTACAATCAATTGATATATTGTGTATAACATTACTTTTTTTCCCTTTCATTCGGCACTTTGTAATTTATACCTACTCATTTGCCTATTTGCCTTTGTAATGCACACTTTGTAGTTTTAGTTTGTAATTCATACCTGCTCATTTGCCTATTTGCCTTTTTAATACTCACTTTGTAGTTTTTTGTTCGCTAGGCAAAAAGGGTAGGGGTCGACCAATGTAGCTATTTGCCTGGGCCCCCTAAGTTCTCCAGAAAGGAATGAGTCATAACTAAACTCAGCTTCACCAAGGTGCAAGCTAGTGGAGGTCCCCCGTCACAGTATCTGGTTCACGAGGACTACTACCGCAAGCAAATTTAAACTCGCGACTGCGTGAACAGAGATGAGAAATTTCACCCCATGTGCCAAAGCCTGCAAGGTTACCACCTCGGTAGTGGACACTTTGTAATTTAATGACAATTCATTTCTCCTAAAATGCTCAATAGCTACCGAACCCGTTGGCTTCCTCAATTTTGAGGGCGTTGGCCATCTACCACGTTCCACCGCAGCACACATATTCAGTTTCTTGGTCATTTGTGCGCAGCTGTGGATAGCCAAGCTTCGATATATAATGCCGTTAATTTTGTGAACCATATAAAAGTCGAAAACTTTTCTTCTTGTGGAATTCTCATCCATAAAACTCTACCAAAATGATACGGTAGATGTTTTTTTTCTTTCTTTCTTTTTTCTTTGTTTGAAGTGAAGACCCAAAATAGTAAGTGTTTCGTTACTTTCAAATGAGAGGACAAACAATTAAATCATTATGTGTGAAAAATTATATTTGTATGGCATTCCTTATAAGAGTTTACACGCATCAAATGACTTACATCAGAGGGTAAATCTAGTCAGTTTATCTATCTATATCATATATTATAACAATATGTTGTGGGTTCTTTGAGCCTAAAACTCTTAACCCAAATTTTTCTTATTTTTCAATTTATAAAATACAAAAATGTATATGTCCTGTAACCATTGGTTGTTAATAGTTAATGTTTTTTTTTTTTATCAATATAGTAATATCTTTCAAATCTTGTGACTTTTAAATTTGGAGTTATTAAATTTAGAGGTAAAATTTTTAAATAAAAATACATACAATCACGTTGATAAAAATTTAAATAAACCATGAAGTTTTCTGTTAAAGACTATTAATAAGTTTTTTTATAGAGTCGTGTTGTTACCTAAGCTTCTCTCCAATTAGTAAAATAGAAACTATACATAAAGTTTCCTATAAATCCTCAATGATTAGTAAAATTAAAAAATGCATAGAGTTTTCAATTCCTGCCTGAGCCATATATATAGCTACCCATGTCATCTTTTGGAATATATTGTGGAAGCATTTGTAAGGTTATGTAATTGGTTAAATTTCGTGTCAATTCTTGTTTAATGTAATTTGGAGAATTAGGATATCAATCACAAGTATTCGTAAAAGATTTGAAGTTTATTCATGCAAGTTCGTATTAAGAGAGACTTGTATGATACATCTTGGCTGATGAAGGGGACTTCAAGGGATGTCGATAAATTTCGAGGGATCTCAAGGGTAAAAATAGTGTGCTGGTTACAAAACAAGATCTCGCGATTCCTCACTAGATATTGTGAGATGTCGAGGGCAAACCAGTGGGTATGCAAAATAGGCATGACGTCGCGGGATCCTCGTAGGATGTTACGGGATGTCGAGAACAAAAACAGTGAGTATGCAAAATCTAGGATTGAGCTCGCGGGATCTTCGTGAGTTCTCAAAGGATCAAGCTGCAGCTTGCGGGATCCTTACAGGATCGAGATGTGCAAAATTTGAATTCTTAAAAATCTTGTCCCTAAGGTTTTTGCACCTATTTAAAGCCCAGCACACTTCCCCAGACTTGATCTGAGTAGCCACAATTAAAAGCACCCTAAGAGAAGTATTTTCCACCGTCCAAGAAGCTCAAAAACGGTTCTTAGCAACAATCTTTTTTAACCTAATTGAAGAGATCGAGAGTCTTGAAGGAGTTTAAGACGAAAAATTTGTTTTAAGGGGATCTGAACGGTGGTCAAGCATGAAGACAGTAAATCGTAGATACAAGCAGGATTTAGACAATCATTAGATCAAGAGTTTATATGTTTTGATTATAAAGAGTCTTGTAACTGTCTGAACTACAAGTTATAGTGTATAATCTTTGATCGGCAAATGGGACACATGATTTTTCTCCTATTTAAGGGTTTTCACAGCAAAAAGCTAGTGTGTCTTGATTGAATGGTTTGCTCTCTCTTCTATCTTGGATTGTACAATATTGCTCATAGCCATTACACCTTGACCTAATATTGTAGTGATTAGTCTCTCGAACAAAACATAGACAAATGCTAGGTTTTTCAATTGGTATTAGAGCAGGACACTTAAAATCGTTTTTGATTTTCTAAAGAGTGAGCTCATGATTGCATATATCTATGGATTGGCCAACGGAAGGTAGTTCTATTTCTCGACCTCCATTGCTTGATGAGACTAAGTATCCCTATTGGAAAGCTAAAATGAGAGGCTTTCTTAAGCTAATAGATGAACGTGTCTGGCTGAAAGTTGTTAATGGTTGGACTCCACCCACGGTCACAACTACTGAAGAGACTACCTCAAAAGATATTGCAGCTTGGGATAGAGTTAATTATAAGGATTGTGGATGGAACAATAAAGCTATAAATGCTATCTATAATAAGGTCATAGTAAAAGAGTTTTATAGAATCTCAAACTATGAACTCGCTAAAGAGGCATGAGATATTTTACAAATCACTCATTAGGGTATTATTATTGTAAAAATTGCCAAGCTTCAGCGATTGACAACTGCTTTCGAAATTTTGAGAATGGAAGACAATGAAACATTTGATTAATTTTATTTTAAACTAAGTGACATCATTGTAAGAATCCCATTTTTGCCTGTTCAACAATCTTCGGCTCGACTGGGCTCACTTTCACACATCACATGCATATTCAAAACTCTAACCCAGCTTCTAAACTCCAATTTAGTCTACTGGTTACTTCCCGGGCCCATAGGGCCCAATTAAAGCTAAATGACTATTTTGCTCCTAGGCATCCGAACGCCCTGGGAGCCACACCGGCTGTGGGTATCAAACCGATAACCTCTTAGAGATGCTTTTGATAATATCCCTGGCCTTCCATTATCTTTCCGGATCATTCCAAATTAGTTCCGGCAAACCCGGTGCAAAATGACCATTTTGCCTCTAGTGAGCCGGTCGCCTTTTCTAACCACACCAGCTCTGGGTATCAAACCGGTAACCTCTTGGGACACTCTAAGTAATGTTTCCAAACATCGAGTCTTCTTCCGGGATATTCCGAGTCCATCCCCATAACTTTCTGGGCCGATTGACCGTTTTGCCCCTAATAGCCTGGTCAACCCTTCAAACACATCCTGTCATTATTTTTCAAGTCTACTACCCCCAAGACTCTATTCTAAGGGTTCTTGTCCCTTTCCGGCCTTCGAGGCCATTTCCAGTCCTCCAAATCATTTCCGGACCTTCCGGAGTCACTCCTAATGAAGCCAGGCTAAAGATTGCATGGTAGTCACTAATACAGGCACCCAAATCTTTTGAAGATACATTGCTTGCTGACCTTCAAACTTTTCTAAGTGGTTGGTGCCACTAGTAGTGGCGCCAAGCCAAAATTTGGCCTAGCGCCACTGCAACAAGCGCCAAGTCTATCCTCTGTCTATAATACAGAGTCTCTTCCAGCCTGAAAAAGGTCCGCTGACTTAGGCTGAAAACCCTCTTCTTCGATATACAGAGCTCGTAACCTCCCTAAACCCTAGTCTTCTTTAGATTTTTCAAACCCTAGCCACCATACACCAAACCCTAGCTTCCTATACACTCACATACACACTTATACACTCCTACACTAGCCTCCATTAAAGATTTGAAGCGCTGTAACTCTGAAGCTCCTAAAGATTGAAGCAAGCACTCGAAGATCAAGGTGAAGATTGAAACGAAGACCGAAGCAAAGCAAGAAAAGTAAGGCGAGCAAAACAAAGCGAATAAAGAAGACACAAGGTAGGCTCTCTATTTACGTTTATGCAACTTCGCCCCTCTCTCTTCTCCCTCTAAACCCACTTGGATTTTCTTCTATTTTAATCCCCTATCTTCTCCCTCTCCCCCCCCCCCCCCCCCCCCCCCCCCCCCCCCCCCCCCCCCCCCCCCCCCCCCCCCCCCCCCCCCCCCCCCCCCCCCCGCGTTCTTGCATGCTTGAAACAAAGGACTTCTCAGTCCATGTGTAGGATTAGGCTATTGGAGGTCACTGTGTCGGGACTTTCTCTTAGTCTAACCGGAGATCACGTGGATTCGACCTCCTTGATTATGTGGTGAAGCCTTTAACCATGTATGTTCACGACTCCAACTTACATTGTGCATATCATGATCTTACATTCCTCCAAAAATTATTTTTAAACTTGTTTTCAAAACTTGCATCAAAATTGTTTTCAAAACTTATGTTAAAATTTTTTTCTTCAAAACTTGTTTTCAAAGTCACAATCCTAAGGTGATTCTAGCTTTTCCATGGCTAGGGTTGCTTTAAGAAAGTGTTATATTTAAACTGATCAATATGGTCCATATTTTCAAAGCATTGTTGTTTTCAAACTACAATCCTTAAATAATTCTAACCTTCGTATGGTTAGAGTCATTTTAGAAAAGTGAGATATTTTTATGGATTTTCCAAAAACTCTCTTTTCAAATCTCTCTTCCTAAAAATCTCTTCCCTAATATACTTTCTAAAAATTCTCTCTGATTTCCTTTTCAAAATTGTTTCCTAAAAATTGTTTTCTAAAAACTCCCTTCAAAATCTATTTTCCAAAAACTCTTTTTAATCTCCTTTCCGAAAAGCTCTTTTTAAAATTCACTTTGTAAAAACACTCCCTAAGTTTCTTTCAAAAATTTTCCTTCCTAAAAATTCTTTCAAAAAACCCCATTTTCAAAAACTTTCTTTTCAAAATTCACTTTCTAAAAACTCCTTCTAAGATCTTCTTCCAAAAAACTTTTTCTTTCCAAAAATTCATTTTTTAAAAACTCTTTACCTTGGAGCCCAAGTCAAGCCTTAGAACCAACAATTAGGGAACCCTAATTTTCTTTTCCAAAAATATGATTTCTAATCCCCTATTTTTGGCCTCAAACTTTAGGTTTCCAAATCCTATTTTCTACATCAAAATCTATTTTCTACTCCAAAATCTAGGGTTTCCAAAACTTCCCCTTCCAATTCTATACCACATCTAATCTCCCCATTTAGGAAACTAGATCCCATCTTCCGTTTTTTTAAACAAAATCAAATCATCTCTTTAAGAAATAAAACCAATCATTTTTTTTAAGAAATAGGGATCTTAATCCTTCCTAGTCTAAACATTTCCTAATCCACTCCTTCCTAATCTCATACTTTCCTAAACTTTAAGTTTGCAAAACTTGAGCTTTCAAATCTTTCCTTAAACTTTAAACTTCCGAATCTTTTCCTAATCCCAACCTTTCCTAAATTCCACACCTTTTCAAATTTCAACTTTCCAAATTTCAAATTTTCAAATCTTTTCTAAGCACCAAGTATTTCTAAAACTCAAACTTCCAAACCTTTCCTAATTTCGAATTTTCTATTCCAAATCTTCTCGAATCCAAAACTTTCTAAACTCAAAACTTTTTTAAGTCAAGACTTTCTTAAGTTAAAGCTTTCTAAATTCTAAACTCTCCAAATTCCAAGTCCATCTTAAATTGAACTCTTCCTAATTCAAATTTTTTCAAAAATCAACTTTTTCTTAAAAGTAAACTACCTTGATTTCAAAATTTCTCTAATTTAAAACTATCTAAATTCAATAACTTTCCTAAGTTCAAGTCTTTCCTAATTCATAGCTTTCCAATGTCAAAACATTTCTTAAGTTCAAATCCTTTTTAATTCACAACTTTCCTAATTCGAAACTTTCCTAGAGTAGAACCTTTCCTATTTAAAAAACTTTTCAATTTCAAAACTTTCTTGATTCATAATCTTTCCTAAGTTTAAAACTTTTCAAAAATAAAAACTTTCTTAAATCAAAATTTTCCTCAAATGAAACTTTCCTAATTTGAACCTTTCCTAAAATCTCCATCTTTCTAAAACAAGTCCAATCTTTCTTGAACCTCAAAATCTTCCCTAAGTTCCATCTTTCCTAGGTCTAGGTTTCCTAAAACCAATCCTTCCAAATCTTCCAATAAAAGCTCAAATTTTCTAGTCTTCCAATTCGAATTCCAACTCAATTTCTTTTCCTAATCAAAATCTCCTATTTTCAATCGGACCTCGAGTTTGAGCTACGACTAACCTAATTCCTTAAAAGAAATATGTAGGCAATCCTCATGAGTGCGGTCACAACTTTTTTCAAGTTTCCAAATTCACAACTCATTTCAAATCTTCAATTTCAATTCCCAAAACTTTCTTTCCAATTTCAAACTTCAAATTCCTTTTTTCAAATTGATTTTCAAACTTCAAATCTATCCTCTCAAATTTATTTCTCTTTTCAAATCTATTTTTCAAAAGTCCGAATCCTATTCTTGCACTTGCATATCACACATCATGTCTTTTTAAAAAAAAAAATTCTTTTCAAAGTGGATAGTTTTGGACATGTATTAGTTAAAGACTTTCATGGTTGAACTTAGGGTGAATAGACATGTAGGTACCACGAGGGTGGGGTAGGGTGATGGCTTAGTGCATTTTTCCTGCACATAACCAACCTCCGAACTTAGGATCATTGTTTTCAAAGACCAAACGGAGTTATTTTAAAAAAAAAAGGTCTTAAATATTTTTAATGGTTGCCAAACAACCTGTTTTCTTAAAAACTCTCTTTTGAGGATATTTTTCAAAAATTATTTTTTGAAAAAAACCCTAAGTGTAATCTTCAGATTGTGCTTAGTTTTTAGGTGATCTAACTCTCCTTAATCAAGTTAGGTGACGACTTCGAATGTTTTCCAAAAGCCCTTTATTCAAATCAATTTTCAATTCAAACCTAGTCACACTCATTCTTCTAGGAGGATGAATTCTAATAAGAGAGTACAATATTTTTTTTCCGCTTGTGTGTATTCCTCAAGTGCTAAAATCTGGCCGCAACAGCTGGTGACTCCGCTAGGAACACTTAGAGGGTTAGGCCATAGTCATGTCTCTTCACCCTTCACCTATGTAAAGTCTTCAATTAAGTTGTCCACTTCTATCCACTTTCATTTTTTAAAATCAAATTTTCAAAGTTGTTTTCAAAAACATGCAATTAATTCTATTCATATTATCTTGTATTAAGTTTGTCATCCACATACTAACTCGTGCATCTTTGTTTTATATGTGCACTTTTTGTTTACAATCTTATTTTATTAACTGCTATGCATGAATGTGATGAATATGATGGATAGGAATTGTTGGGCTATTTCCTCCGCTTTCAAAAATCACACACACACACACACTGCACGTACACCTACATTCTGCATACTTGCATTTCACCCTAATATGACTCTCCTAGTTAGAAAGGGGGAACCGTATATTGGTTATGGGCAAGATGTTGTGTCAGTTTCTTCGCTTACGGCCTCTTGATGGTTCCCCCGCTCGGATCACCAACCGATCATGGCCCCACCTCGGGGAGTGGGGCTAGGTTTGAAGATCCAGGAACCGAGCTTTTTTAGGACACATTAGTAAACCCTCAACCTCATACTCATACAGACACCATGCATAGCCGAACCTCTGTCGAATTGAAGACACACACAACGTTTTCAAAACCATAGAGGAAAAGGTGACTACTTTACTTTCGTTTATACCTATGTATTCCTGTTATTATAATGACTATATTCTTACTGTTATAATTCTTGTCTAACTGCTCATGCATGCACGTTTACTTTACAATTGCATTCTCTCTCCTTATACTCTTTGCATCCATATTCATGCATATAATATTGCATCCCAAGACAAGAGTTCTAAGTAACTCAAGTCACTGCATTCTTATGCATATGATCAACCAAAAGAGAGTGACACCTAGTTCACTCTCCATTGCATTAAACCTACCTAAACCCTAAGGGTTCCCATGTAATCCTAAAGAATCATTACATGTATTTTAAGTCATCCCATAAGATGGGCCCCAATCCCTCTATGCTCACGGAGATAGGGTTGCCAAGAAGACAAGGGGTGATCAATCAACAAGGTCTCTCAGCGACCTCCTTGACGTCAAATCCAACGAAAGCGAATCCGAAGACTCAAGTGTAGTTTAGGATTTCATATGTAAAATTAGATAGGTAGAAGTCTAAAGAAAAAATGTTTTCCTTTTCCCCCATTAAGGTGTACTTTGTTTCCTGTTCTATTCTAAATTCAAAGTTCAATGTATTATTTTACTTTTTGCCATTGAATGTATGAATGAATGTAGGTTTCCGATCTATGATAAGGTACTTGCATACAGGGGCGAATCTCCTATCTCCAAAAGTGAGCCAATACATCATGCTTAGTCTCCCTCTCAAGCAGAGGCACCCCTAGGACACGCATTGCATAAAAATTTTCAAATCAAGGTACTAACTTCTCTTTTGCTTTTTGTCTTCTATCCTCCCCCTCCTCATCTCCAAGTACCAGGAGAATCGAAGGTAGAAATAAGACAAGAAGGGGGTTTTTCTAAACCATTTATTTATTATTATCATATTGCTCACACGTTCACTTCTGTTATGCTCATGCACCCATATCCATTCCAAGACAAGAGTTCCAAGGAACTCAAATCATTTCATTCTCATGCATCTAATCAACTGTAGAGAGAAAGGAGCAATCCAATCTCATGCTAATCGAACCTACCAAAATTCCTAAGGCTTCCGAAACCTTAAGGATTCATGGCATGCATCGAACCATATCTCGAGAGAGGCCCAAATTTCTCTTAGTCCATAACGACAAGATTGCCCAAACAAAGAAATATCAACCGGCCCATGCCGAGGAGGTATTGTATTGCATAAAGGACAAAACCTTGCCCCCAAAATGGACTCAGCATCATACCTAGATTCCCTTAAAGAAGGGACCCCCATAGGACATGCATCGCATAGAACCTCCAACTTCACATGCTGACTGCGTTCTGTTTTTCTTTTTCTAGGTCAAAGAGCACAACCAAATTCATGGAATCCCTTTAACACCCCGCCTGATTCAAACTCATGGAAGGATGAGCCTAGTTGGTGGAAGAGGCCGAACCTATATCAAGGAGCAAGAAGAACTAATCATCTATCTACAAGATGTTATCCCCGCGCCATGTCAAGACAATCACCATCCATACCGAAGAGGACTTCACCATTTGCGAAGTCTTGTCAAACCTGTGCATTGCAACAACAAAATCCTCTAACTTCCAAATGCATGCCAAATGTCGTGAACTTGCCCTGCTTTGATACACCCAACGAATGAAGCGCCAAGGAGGTTGACGTAGTCCCAAAACCCTGTTAGGGGTTCTCACCTAGAGGTCCACAAGAAAAGGGAGGTTTCACAAAATTCGTTTACTTTCTTTTCGTCTTTCTATTTCTTGCATATTTTCTTTAAATAAACATTACATGTCATGTAATCATATTTTTAAATGAAAAGAGGTAGGTTCTAGTTTATCTCTTTTGTCTCATACTCTTGTGGATGATTATTACTTTTAGGGATTCTTTTTCATTTGGTAAATGACTCGACTAAAAGGATGCGATAACATGGGCAATCCATTCAAAGGGGGGTTAAGACCTTTGAGAAACAAAGACAGGTGAGAGATAGGAAGGAGATAGTCTCATCAAAAAGGTGTGGAGTTCATTGAAGAGGCGACACTTGCGTGATATCCTAGCTAAGCAATGGGCAGCCGAGTACTCAAAATGATGAGGAGTCATTGTTCTATTTATCCCAAATAAACACTATCATTTGCTCAGCCCATTAGAGTCAACAGTGATCTCTTTTCAGATATCCCCAAACCTATAACCATTCCCCACACTGGGGTAAGCACAGAGTAATTGATTCGATAGAATATATAATGGTTTACCAGCAAAAACATATCATTTTTTAGGAACATTGTCTAAATTTTGAACAAAGTCTTTATGGACTAAGCAATTTAATTTAAAGTGATGAAAGGCCCTCATTTCTTCTACTATACACAAACAAATCCCTTTGCAAAGCTCACTTGAGCTAGTTACTTTCCTCAAGAAAACCAACTAGATGATCACCGCCCACACTGGGTTAAGGCAAAAGTCATAAGTAGGAACTAATGAGCAATGGTGAAAAGGGTGATTTCCAAGAAGATATAATGAGCAACGATAAAATTGGTGATCCTTCAAGAAGTTTTGGCGTCAAAGGTGTCTCTAGTAAAGAAGATATTGTGTTCGCGGGGATCTTCAAAAGAAGATGCTGTCATCCCAAAGTATAAATGAAAAGTTGGCATCTCCAAAAGTCGACTTAGCAACAAATTTCTTGATAAAAAAAAAAAAAAAGAATCTTAAATTAGAAGGTAGAAAGCGATCTAGAAGAACACCAAGAGTATGAAGGAAAGAAGAAAGTGGTGAATGGAAGTTAAGTTGCCAAAAGTGATAATTGGTCTTTTAAAACCCCACAAGTGATAATGTTTGAGCTTTTATACCATTTTCATTCATAAACCCCTTAACCTAGCCTACGTTACAGTCCAAATTAAAGTCCTCTCTGATCAAGAAAAATTGCTTAGTTCAAATAAGTCTGAACAATACCAAGACAAGTAGGATAAGAAAGGAGAACTGGGGAGGAATGCATGGCCAATCTTATGCTCCAAAGTGTGCTCAGATGGTTCTGGTTTAAACAACCCACTAAAAGAAAATATTTGAGCCTAAATATCCCTTTATTTCTTTTAACTCCTAAACCTAGCCTACATTACGGTTTTGAAAGAAGTCTTTTTGGATTGAGGGCCTAACTGTTTATCGCTCTGCAAAGGGCACGCGAGTTGTCACTTAAGCCATGGTGGTATTTTGAAAATCTGAGAGAGAAAACCAAGTGATATAAGAAAAACCCCAAATAGCAACCCTGTAGAAAGTAGGGATAAGATAGCAAACCAAAAGGTCAAGATCCCTGGAGAATGGTGCACATGCTATCACAACCCGATGAGAATGAGACGAAACCGAATGGGGCAAAATCCTAGAAAGGAAGCAGAATCCTTAGAGTATGGGCTCTGGGGCAATCTTGGGATATTCTTCGTGAATAGCCTATATACATGTAGTACTAATGCATCCACGACATGTATAACCTGTACATCCATTAAATTCGTATGTAACTTATTTCTATTCATGCATTCATCAAAAGCATGGCATGTATTCGATTCTATTTATGTATGCGCATTTATCCAAAAAGGATAACATGTATTCAATTCCACTTCTATGTGAACCTGTGCATTCATAAAAAAAAAAGTAGGACATGCATTCAATTCAATATAAACCTGTGCATTCATAAAAAAAAATAAAATAAAATAGATCATGCATTTAATCCCATGTGCATTCATAAACAAATAAATAATAATAATAATAATATGACACGCATTTAACCCTTACCGGGGCATTTTTAGACTATTTTTGCACAAAAACTCACTTTATGTCTTTTTTACTCTCTCAAATAGGAAACAAGGAACAAGAAAAAGTATAAAATTGAGCTAAAAAGCCACCATGCAATCAAGTAATCTCAAACATCTCCAACACTGGCATACACCTCAGAAAGTTTAGACTTCTCTAGTCGACAAGAAGCAAAGAATAGGGCAATGGCCCACCCTCGACCTCCCAAGTCAATCTTGAACTTCCCCAGAGGAGCAGCGTTTCGCCAGACAGAGTGTTGGTTCAAGAAATATCAGAAATCAACTTTGGACTTCCCCAGAGGAGCAGCGTTTTGCCAGACGGAGTGCCGGTTCAAGAGGTATCAGAAGCCAACCTTGGACTTCCCTAGAGGAGCAGCGTTTCACCAGACGAAGTGTCGATTCAAGAAATATCAGAAGTCAACCATGGACTTCCCCAGAGGAGCAGCGTTTTCGCCAGATGGAGTGCCGGTTCAAGAAATATTAGAAATCAACCTTGGACTTCCCCAGCAAAGAAGCGTTTCGCCAGACAGAGTGCCGATTCAAGAAAAATCAAAAATCAACCTTGGACTTCCTCAGAGGAGCAACGTTTCGCCAGACGGAGTGTCAGTTCAAGAAATATCAGACGACAACCTTGGATTTCCCTAGAGGAGCAGTGTTTCGTCAGACGAAGTGCTAGTTCAAGAAGCGTCAATTCCCCCAGAAGAGCATTGTTCTACCAGATGGAGCACCAGTTCAAGGAGAATTCATTTCCCCAGAGGAGTATCATTTTACCAAACAAAATACCAAGCATTGGCCATTTACTCGAGGTAACTCTTCTTTGGATTTCAATTCTTCCAGTCCCTCCGATTGCCTCGCAGTCAACATGAGACTCTTACTTTATCATTTTTTGTTTTCGATAAGCGAAGACAGAAAAAGAGGGGCAGCTGTAAGCACCCTATTTTTGCCCGCTCGGCAATCTCCGGCCTGACTAGGCTCACTTTCACACATCACATGCGTATTCAGACTCTAACCTGGCTTCTAAACTCCAATTTAGTCTACCGGTTGCTTCTCAAGCTTGTAGAGCCCAATTAAAGCTAAATGACCATTTTGCCCCTAAGCATCCGAATGCCTCGGGAACCACACTAGCTCTGGTTATCAAACCGGTAACCTCTTGGAGATGCTTTTGATAATATCCCCAGCCTTCCATTATCTTTCCGGATCATTCCGAGTCAGTTCCAGCAAACCCGGTGCAAAATAACCGTTTTGTCCCTGGTAGGCCGGTCGCCATTTCTAACCACACCAACTCTGAGTATCAAACTAGTAACCTCCTGGGACACTTTAAGTAATGTTTCCAAATATCGAGTCTTCTTTCGGGATATTCCAAGTCGATCCCGATAGCTTGTCGGCCCGATTGACCGTTTTGCCCCTAATGGCCCGGTCAACCCTTCAAACACATCCTGTCATTATTTTTCAAGTCTACTACCCCCGGGACTCTATTCTAAGGGTTCCTGTTCCTTTTCGGCCTTTTAGGCCATTCTCGGTCCTCCAAATCATTCCCGGACCTTCCAGAGTCACTTCTAGTGAAGCCAGGCTAAAATTTGCATGGTAGTCACTAATACAGGTGCCCAAATCTTCTGAAGATACGTTGCTTGCCGACCTTAAAACTTTCCTAAGTGGCTGGTGACACTACTACTGGCGCCAAGCCAAAATTTAGCCTAGCGCTACTAATGCATTATTTTGCCTGCCGCCACTACAACAAGCGCCAGGTCTATCCTCTGTATATAAATACAGAGCCTCTTCTAGCGTAAAAAAGGTTTGCCAACTCAGGCTGAAAACCCTTTTCTTCGATATATAGAGCTCGAAGCCTCCCTAAACCCTAGTCTTCTTTAGGTTTTCCAAACCCTACCCACTATACACCAAACCCTAGCCTCCTATACACTCATATACACCCTTATACACTCCTACACTAGCCTTCATAGCCTCCATTGAATATTCAAAGTACTGTAACTCTGAAGCTCCTAAAGATTGAAGCAAGCACTTGAAGAACAAGGTGAATATTGAAGTGAAGACCGAAGCAAAGCAAGAAAAGAAAGGCGAGCAAAACAAAGCGAATAAAGAAGACACAAGGTAGGCTCTCTATTTACGTTTATGCAACTTCCCCCCTCTCTCTTCTTCCTCTGAACCCACTTGGGTTTTCTTCTATTTTAATCCCCCATCTTCTTCCCCCCCCCCCCCTTTTCTTGCATGCTTGAAACAAGGGACTTCCTGGTCCATGTGTTGGATTAGGCTATTGCAGGTCACCATGCTGGGGACTTTCTCTTAGTCTAACCGGAGACCACGTGGGTTCGACCCCCTTGATTATGTGGTGAAGCCTTTAACCTTGTATTCTCATGACCCCAACTTGCATTGTGTATATCATGATCTTGCATTCCTCCCAAAATTGTTTTTAAACTTGTTTTTAAAACTTGCATCAAAATCATTTTCAAAACTTGTGTTAAAATTTTCTTCTTCAAAACTTGTTTTCAAAGTCACAATCCTAAGGTGATTCTAGTCGTTCCATGGCTAGGGTTGCTTTATGAAAGTGTTATATTTAAAGTGATCAATATGGTTCATATTTTCAAAACATTGTTGTTTTCAAACCACAATCCTAAAATGATTCTAACCTTCGTATGGTTAAAGTCATTTTAGGAAAGTGTGATATTTTTATAGATTTTCCAAAAATTCTCTTTTCAAATCTCTCTTCCTAAAAATCTCTTCCCCAATATACTTTCTAAAAATTCTCTCCGATTTACTTTTCAAAATTGTTTCCTAAAAATTGTTTTATAAAAACTCCCTTCAAAATCTATTTTTCAAAAACTCTTTTTAATCTCCTTTCCAAAAAGCTCTCTTCAAAATTCATTTTGTAAAAACACTCCCTAAGTTTCTTTCCAAAAATCTCTTTCCTAAAAACTCTTTCAAAAAACCTCATTTCCAAAAACTCTATTTTCAAAATTCACTTTCCAAAAACTCCTTCTAAGTTCTTCTTCCAAAAAACCTTTCATTTCCAAAAATTCATTTTTCAAAAACTCTTTACCTTGGAGCCCAAGTTAAGCCTTAGAGCCAACAATTAGAGAACCCTAATTTTCTTTCCCAAAAACATAATTTCTAATCCCCTATTTTTGGTCTCAAACTTTAGGTTTCCAAATCCTATTTTCTATATCAAAATCATATATTTCCAGAACATATTTTCTACTCCAAAATCTGGGGTTTCCAAGACTTTCCCTTCCGATTCTATGCCACATCCAATCTCCCCATTTAGGAAACTAAATCCCATCTTCTGTTTTTGGAAACAAAATCAAACCATCTTTTTTAGAAATAAAATCCAATCCTTTGTTTTAGGAAATAGGAATCTTAATCCTTCCTAGTCTAAACCTTTTCAAATCCACTCTTTCCTAATCTCGTACTTTCCTAAACTTTAAGTTTCCAAAACTTGAGCTTTCAAATCTTTGTTTAAACTTTAAACTTCCGAATCTTTTCCTAATCCCAACCTTTCCTAAATTCTATACCTTTCCAAATTTCAACTTTCCAAATTCTAAATTCTCAAATCTTTCCTAAACTCCAAGTATTTCTAAGACTCAAACTTCCAAACCTTGCCTAATTTCGAACTTTCTATTCCAAATCTTCTCGAATACAAAACTTTCTAAACTCAAAACTTTCTTTAGTCAAAAATTTCTTAAGTTAAAGCTTTTTAAATTCTAAACTCTCCAAATTCCAAATCCTTCATAAATTGAACTCTTCCTAATTCAAATCTTTCCAAAAATCAACTTTTTCTTAAAAGTAAATTTCCTTGATTTCAAAACTTCTCTAATTCAAAACTTTCTAAATTCAATAACTCTCCTATTTCAAACCCTTTCCTAAGTTCAAGTCTTTCCTAATTCATAGCTTTCCAATGCCAAAACATTTCTTAAGTTCAAATCTTTCTTAATTCACAACTTTCTTAATTCGAAACTTTCCTAGAGTAGAACCTTTCCTATTTCAAAAACTTTTCAATTTCAAAACTTTCTTAATTCATAATCTTTCCTAAGTTTAAAACTTTCCAAAAATCAAAACTTTCTTAAATTAAAATTTTTCTCAAATGAAACTTTTCTATTTTGAAACTTTCCTAATTTGAGCATTTCCTAAAATCTCCATCTTTCTAAAACAAGTCCAATCTTTCTTGAACCTCAAAATCTTCCCTAAGTTCCATCTTTCCTAGTTCTAGATTTCCTAAAACCAATCCTTCCAAATCTTCCAATAAAAGCTCAATTTTTCTAGTCTTCCAATTCGAATTCCAACTCAATTTCTTTTCCTAATCAAAATCTCCTATTTTTAATCGGACCTCGAGTTGGAGCTACGACTAACATGATTTTTCAAAAGGAATACATAGGCAACCCTCATGGGTGCGGTCACAACCTTTTTTAAGTTTCCAAATTCACAACTCTTTTCAAATCTTCAATTTCAATTCCCAAAACATTCTTTCCAATTACAAACTTCAAATTCCTCTTTTCAAATCAATTTTCAAACTTCAAATCTATCCTCTCAAATTTATTTCTCTTTTTGAATCTATTTTTCAAAAGTCCGAATCCTATTCTTGCACTTGCATATCATAGATCATGTCTTTTTAAAAAAAAAATTCTTTTCAAAGTGGATAGTTTTGGACATGTATTAGTTAAAGACTTTCATGGTTGAACTTAGGGTGAATAGACATGTAGGTACCGCGAGGGTGGGGTAGGGTGATGACTTAGTGCATCTTTCCTACACATAACCAACCTTCGAACTTAGGATCACCATTTTCAAAGACCAAACGGAGTTATTTGCAAAAAAGGGCTTAAATATTTTCAAAGGTTGCCAAACAATCTATTTTCTTAAAAACCCTCTTTTGAGGATATTTTCCAAAAATTGTTTTTTTAAAAAAAAACCCTAAGTGTAATATTCGGATTGTGCTTAGTTTTTAGGTGACCTAGCTCACCTTAATCAAGTTAGGTGGCAACTCCGAATGTTTTCCAAAAACCCTTTATTCAAATTAATTTTCAATTCAAACTTAGTCACACTCATTCTTATAGGAGGATGAATTCTAACGAGAGAGTACAGTATTTTTTCCGCTTGTGTGTGTATTCCTCGAGTGCGAAAAATCTGAGCGCAACAATCATCAACTCGAGTTTTAACCTTGGTAAACAAATCTCTACTTCAAAAGTTGTTCGAAAAATTTTGAGGTCTTTACTTGAGAGATTTCAAGCCAAGGTTACAGACATAGAGGAGAGTAGGGATGTTGATGCCTTGAAAGTAGAAGACTTAGTGGGATCCTTACAAACCTTTAAAGCAAATTTTTGTCAACCTAGAAAGAATAAAAGGTGTTGCCTTAAACTTCATTAAGGAAAGCACAAACGAGGCAAATGATAGTGATTCTAATATGGGGTATCGAGGAGATGGCCTGTTTGTCAAAAAGTTCAAATTTTTTTCAATAAACGATAACAAGATCAATCTTCCTCATTTGATAAAACTAAAGGAAAACCTTTTTGACAAAATTAAGTTTGTAAGGAAGTCATCTAATAAGTTTGGTAAAAAATAATGCTTCGAATTTCATGACTTTGCACATATTGCTACAGATTATCCAAACAAAAAGAAAAATAAAGGAAACAGAGTTTTGACAGTCACATGAAGTGATTTCGAGAAGGAAGAGGAATCAGACAGAGATGATGAATCTGAGAATTTTACTGCATTTATTGTATCTGCTTCTGAGTTAACTGAGACTACATCTAAGGTCACTGAAACGAAAAAATTCAATGAATTAGATGGTACAGTGAGATCTCTTAAGGAAGATGAGGATGAATCAATTGATAAAGATAAAAGTGAATTGCAATGAGCCTATGATCAACTATACAAGCAGTCATACAAGCTTACCAATGTGAATGTCAAACTAGATATGAAGTTGAAAAAGGCTCTGGAAGAATTTGACTCCTTGAAAAAGGTGAATATCGATGCTCAAGCAGAAATTAGTTAGTTGAAGAAACATCGAATAACCTTGACTGATGAAGTAAAGTTTCTCGAGAAAGATGCATTTGATAGAGATGGTTTTAAGAAGGCTCTTGAAAAAAAAAATCTTAAAACTTGAAGCTGATCTCTGCAAGTCTAATCTGACCTTCAAGAATTACAAGCCAAGTGCATTCATGGTAGAGAAAATGTGCTTGAATCAGAAGCATTCTTGGGATATACGTGGTATTGGGTATGAGGCCAAACCATCCAAGTCAAAGTAACACCAATATAGTAAGCCTATCAAATTTGTTCCCGAAGAAAGGTATAATACTGTTCAAAATCAAGGTAATCCTTTTTATTTTGTACCATATCTGTCACTACTATAGTATAAGAGCTCACATTAAGCCATAATGTCATAAATTGTATGGCTTGCCTGTGGATTATGTTCAAAAGCGTAACTTTCAAAACCCAGGTAAATCATACAATTGTCAAATATCTAATAGATTTCATATGTTGGCTGAGTAAAGGAATTTTACTAAATTAAAATTTCAAAGACAAGGTTAGTCTCAACACTATGGAAGCTATATGGCAAGATCTATGGTAAAACATACCTCAAGGAAAGGTCGAAAGCCTAACCAACAGTCTCCCCCAAAGTTTATAAATGTTAATCCTAAGACTGTATGAATAAGGAAAAATGACCTGAGAAGATATGTTGTCCACACTACCCTGAAGGCTCACAGTTCTAATATGTGGTGTGTAGATAGTGGTTGCTCAAGGCATATATGTGGTAATAAAGTTTATTTTGACAATGTGACTAAATGTGATGGAGGTCTAGTAACCTTTGGAGATGGCAACACCTCCAGAGTAGTAGAAAAAGGTAATATAAAATCTCAAGGGTTACCAGATCTCAATGATATACTGCTTGTTGAGGGCTTAAAGGCTAACTTCATAAGCATCATTCAGCTATGTGACACACAATATCAAGTACAGTTTTCTAAAACTGAATGCTCTATTTTTTATAAAAAGGGTACTTGTATTATGAAAGGTGTGCGTACCTCTGATAATGCTCTATTTTTGTGGTAGTTGATGATTTCTCTAGGTTTACTTGGATATATTTTATTAGAGAAAAATCTGACACATTCTCTATATTCAAAGCTTTGTGTCTGAAATTACAGGTGCAGAAAGGCACAAAAATTGGTTGTATTCGCAAAATCCGAACTGATAATGCTAGAAAATTCAAAACCTTTGAGCTTGTTAACCTTTGTGATGAATAGGGTATAAGACGTGACTTTTTAGCCCCAAAGACTCCAAAGCAAAATGGAGTAGTATAGAGGAAAAATAGAGTCATTCAAGAGATGGCTGTAAACACCCCATTTTTGACCACTCGGCGGTTTACTGTCCGTCCAGACTTGTATTCAAGTCAATGTGGACATCTTTTAAGTCAAATCAACTTTCCAAGTCTAATCTTGTCTATTCATTACTTTGTGGGCCCTGCCTGGCCCAAATAGAAGCAAAATGACCAAAATGCCCTAGGGGGCATCATTCTGTCCAATTCCAAATCAGGCGCGTCTTTCCGAAGACGATAAGTCCCCTTTCCAATTCCAATAGGCACGTCTTTCCGAAGATGGTAAGTCCCCTTTCTAATTCCAATAGGCACATCTTTTCGAAGACGGTAAGTCCCCTTTCCAATTCCAATAGGCGCGTCTTTTCGAAGACGGTAAGTCCCCTTTCCAAGTCCAATTCCAATTCCTATCCCTCTCTCGAGAAAGTTGATTCCTCGAGATGGTAAGTCTATCCAATCTGGCACATTTTCCATAGAAAGTTTCTTCGGAACGGTAAGTCCCTTCAAACTTGTCGACCGAGACGAGACCCTAAGTCCCCTAGATGGTAGAACGGTCCACCTTTGGCGCCTGCTAGCCCGCCTATGCAAAAATGTTCGTTTCGGCACGCCTTTCGAGAAATTTGATTCTTAGGTGCTAAGTCCCTTTAGCAGCTTCCCGAGATCAGGCAGTCTCGGGAATAATCGCGAACCGTCAGAGTAGCGGAAATACTCATAAACAGGTCGATATAGGGAATTGCCAACAAAGCCCTGTATCACGGGACCACCATCATAGTAGTGGAAACACTCAAAACCCAGGTCAACACCAGTGCCTGCTAGCCCAGTTCGGTGAAAAATAACCAAACTACCCCTAAGTCCATTTTCGGCACGTTTTTCAAGAACACACCTAAGTCCTCAGAACAGTAAGTTCACCCTTCCAAGATCATCCCAGAGATGATCTAACATGATTAGGTGCCCTCCAGTCAATTTCGGGTCAATTCTGAGACTTTTCGATCAAGATGACCATTTTGCCCCTAGGCATCTAAATGCCCTGGGAACCACACCGGCTCTGGGTATCAAACCGGTAACCTCCCGAGAATGCTTCCAATAATATTCTCAACCTTTCTTTACCTTTCCGAATCATTCCTAGTCAGTTCCGGCAAACCCGGTGCAAAATGACTGTTTTGTCCCTGGTGGGCCGGTCGGCTTTTCCGACCACACCGGCTCTGGGTATCAAACCGGCAACCTTTGGGAACATTCTAAATAATGTTTCCAAATCTCGAGTCTTTTTTCGGGATATTCCGAGTCCATCCCGGTAGTTTTCCAGCCCGGTTGACCGTTTTGCCCCTAATGGCCCGGTCAACCCTTCTAACAAATCTTGTCATCATTTTTCAAGTCCTTTGTCCCCGAGACATTATTCTAAGGTTTCTTGTCCCTTTTTGGCTCTTCAGGCAATTCCCGACCCCTTCAATTCATCCTCGGACCTTCCGGAGTCACTCCTAATGAAGTTAGGCTAAAAATTGCATGGTAGTCACTAGTACAGGCGCCCAAATCTTTTCAAGATAAGCTTCTTGCCGATCTTAAAACTTTTCTAACTGGATGGCGCCACTAGTAGTGGTGCCAAGCCAATATTTGGCCTAGCGCCACTCCTAGTGGCGTCAGAAGCATTTTTAGCCTAGCGCCACTGCAACAGGCGCCGAGTCATTCCTTTGTCTCTAAATACAAAGCCTCCTCCAGCGTGAAAGAGGTCCGCAAACTCAGTCTGAAAATCCTAATATTCGATATACAGAGCTCGTAGCCTCCTTAAACCCTAGCTTCTCTAGGTTTTCCAAACCCTAGCCACCATACACAAACCCTAGCCTCCTATACATTCATACACACTCCTATACACTTATACACTAGCCTCCGACCCTCCATTGAAGACTTGGATTGCTGCAACTACGAAGCTTTGAAGATCGAAGACAAACCCTCGAAGACTGAAGCAAAGACCAAAGAAAAGCAAGAAAAGCAAGGCGCGCAAAGCAAAGCCAAGTGAACAAGACATACAGTAGGCTTTCTCTTTAAGTTTCTGCACTTCCCTCTCTCTCTTCTCTCTCCTAACCCACTTGGGTTTTCTTTTATTTTAATCTCCCATCTCCTTCCCCCCTTTCTTTGCATGCTTGAAACAAGGGGATTCCCGATCCATGTGTAGGATTAGGCTATTTAAGGGTCACCGTGTCGAGGGCTTTCTTTTAGTCTAATCGGAGACCACGTGGGTTCGGCCCCCTTGATTATGTGGTGAAGCCTTAACCTTGTATGTTCACGACCCCAAATTTGCATTGTGCATATCATGATCTTGCATTCTTTCAAAAATCGTTTTCAAACTCATTTTCAAAACTTGCATTGCATCAAAATCTTCTTTCCAAAACTTGTTTTCGAAATCACAATCCTAGGGTGATTCTAGCTTTTCTATGGTTAGGGTTGCTTTAGGAAAGTGTTACATTCAAAGTGACCAATATGGTCCATATTTTCAAAACATTGTTGTTTTCAAAACCACTTTCTTAAAGTGGCTCTAGCCTTCTTATAGTCATAATTATTTTAGGAAAGTGAGACATTTTTATATTTTCTAAAAACTCTCTTTTCAAAAGTCTCTCTTTCTAAAACCCTCTTTTTCAACATGCTTTCCAAAAACTCTTCTTTCCAAAATTGTTTTCTAAAAACTCCCTCCTAAAATCTATTTTCCAAAACTTCTCTTTTCAAACTCCTTTCCAAAACACTCTCCTCAAAATTCACTTTCCTAAAAACTCTTTCTAAAAAGCTTTTTCCAAAATCTTGTTTCCAAAACTCTCTCAAAGCTTTACTTTCCAAAAACTTCCTTCTTAAAATTCTTTTCAAAACACACCTTCTAGAAACTCCTCCCGAGGATTTCCTTTCAAAAATTTTTCTTTCCAAAAAATCACTTTCTAAAGTCTCTTTTCTTAGAGCCCAAGTCAAGCCCTAGAACCTACGATTAGGAAACCCTAATTTTCTTTCTAAAAACATGGTTTTTGAACTTGCCTTAAAACCTAGGTTTCTAAAATCTACCTTTTCACATCCAAACTATATATTTCCAAAACCTATTTTTTACGTCAAAACTATAGTCTTCCAAATCTAGGGTTTCTAAAACTTCCCTTTCCAAATCCTTGTCAAATCCTATCTTCCCCTTTAGGAAACCAAATCCAATCTTCCATTTAGAAGACTAGATCCAATACTCCGTTTTTGGAAACAAAATCAAACCTTCTCTTTTAGAAACAAAATCAAATCCCTTATTTTAGGAAATAGGAATCTTAACTCTTCCTAGTCTAAATCTTTCCTAATTCAAATCCTTCCTAATCTTCTACTTTCCTAAATCTTAAGTTTCCAAAACTTGAACATAAAAATCTTTCCTAAATTTTAAAACTCAACTTCCACATCTTTCCTAATTCAGCTATTTCCTAATTCTACCCCTTTTCAAATCTTAACTTTCCAAATCTAAGTTTTCCAATTTTTCTTAAACTTAAACCTTTCCTAATCTCAAGATTTTCTAAAACTCAAACTCTAAAACTTTCTAAATCTTAAATTTTCTAAATTTCAAATCTTTCCAAATCCAAAGCTTTCTAAATTCAAAACTTTCTTAAGTTAAATCTTTCTAAACTTCCAAACTTCTTGAATTCTAAACTTTCCTAAACTTCAAATCTTTCCAAATCTAAAACTTTCTAAACTCAAAACTTTCTTACTTTCAAAACTTTTCTATTTCAAAACATTCCAAATTCAAAACTTTCCTATTTCGAAAACTTTCCTAATTCGAAACATTTTCTAAATTGAAACTTTTCTAAACCAAAACTTTCCTGAAACGAAACTTTCCTAATTCGAACTTTCTTAATTTGAACCTTTCCTAAATCCAATCTTTCTTAATCTTCCAAGTCCAACATTTGAGTCAAACATTTTCTTAAAACCCTTCCAAGTCAAATATTTCCTAAGTCTCTTCTCTTTCCTAAGTCTAGGTTTCCTAAATCTCAATCTTTCCAAAACAAGTCTAAATCTTTCTTCTAAGTTCTATCTTTTCAAATCAGAGTCCAATCTTTTCAATTCCAAAATTCTAAATTCCAATTTCCAATCTTCTATTCTAAGTTCAAATCAAATCCTTTTTCAAATCCAATCTTCTGTTTTCTATCAGACTCTTGTTCGAACTACGACTGACCTAATTCCTCTAAAAGGATATGTAGGCAACCCTCATGGGTGCGGTCACAACCTTTTTCAAATCTCAAATTCCACAATTTCGTTCAAATCTCGAATTCTACAATCTTCTTCAAGTTTTCAATTCCATAATCCATTTTTCTAATTCCAAATTTCTATTTCTATTTCTATTTCCAATTTCTAAAACTCTCCAATTTCAAATCTATCTCTTCAAATCTCTTTTCAAATCAAATCGATTTCCTTTTCAAATCTATTTTCCAACTCTCTTCTTTTACACTTCCATATCATGCATTATGTCTTTTTAAACATTGTTTTCTAAAGTGGATAGGATTGAACATTTGTTAGTTGAAGACTCTCATAGGTGAATTTAGGGTGAATAAACATGTAAGTACCGCAAGGGCGGGGTAGGGTGATGGCTTAGTACGTCTTCCCTACACGTAACTAACCTTCGAACTTAGAATCACTATTTTCATAGACCAAAATGGAGTTATTTTTCTAAAAAGGGCTTAATATTTTCTAAAGGTTGCTAAATAACCTGTTTTCTTAAAAACCCTCTCTTGAGGAGATATTTTCAAAATCATTTTTCAAAAACCCTAAGTGTGATCCTCGGATTGTGCTTAGATTTTAGGTGACCTAACTCACCTTAATCAAGTTAGGTAGCGACTCCAAATCTTTTCTAAAAGCCCTTTATTCAAATTAATTTTCAATTCAAACCTCATCGCACTCATTCTTTTAGGAGGGTGAGTTCTAACGAGAGAGTACAACATTTTTTCCGCTTGTGTGTGTATTCCTCGAGTGCGAAAAATCTGGGTGCGACAATGGCCAGGGTTATGCTTTATGGCAAGAAGGTTCCTCAAAAATTCTGAGCTGAAGGAGTAAACATTATATGTTATACTGCCAATCGTGTTTACTTGAGAGTTAGTACCAAGCAGACTCCTCATGAGTTGTGGAAAGGTAAAAAGTCCGATATTAAGTACTTCCGAGTATTTGGGAGTAAATGTTATATCCTAAGGGATAGAGAGCAATTGGGTAAGTTTGACACCCGAACTAATGAAGGAGTTTTTTTTGGGCATTCCATTAATAGTAGAACTTATCGCGTATTTAATTTGTGTACATTAACTATGATGAAATCTATTAATATTGTTATTGATGATTTGGAGATACCTACTGATCCATCTTTTGATGAATAGTGTGATACAGGTAGTAAGCATATAGTGGAGGAATCTAAGAACTCGAAAAAGGTGACCATAGTAGAAGAGATTGAAAGTGATTAGTCTGAAGCAGAGCAAGAAGTGACATTAGAACCTTCATCAAGAGTGAAGCTAAATCATCCAATGGATCAAGTAATCGGAAGTGTAACTGAGCCAATGAAGACAAGGCGTCAAGTAAGAAATGAGATAAATTAAATATTTTATACTTATACATTTGAGCTTAAGAATGTCAAAAAAGCATTAAATGATGAACATTGAATAACTGCTATGCATGAGGAGTTGAGTCAATTTGTGTGAAATGATGTGTAGACTCTTGTGCCTAGACCAAAGTAGGTCAATATGATAAGAACTAAATAGATCTTCAAGAATAAATCTAATGAACATGGTGTTATCATAAGAAATAAAGCTAGGTTGGTGGCCCACAGGTACACCCAAATTGAGGGCATTGACTTTGATAAAACCTTTACCCATGTTATAAGGTTAGAATCAATCCGTATCCTTCTTGCCATTGCATGTCATTTAATATTTAAGTTGCATCAAATGGATGTGAAAAGTGTTTTTCTGAATGGTATTCTTCAAGAAGAGACTTATGTGGAACAACCCAAAGGGTTTGAGGATCCACATCATCCTGATCATATATATAAATTGAAAAGGCTCTGTATGGTTTGAAGCAAGCTCCGAGAGCTTGGTATGAGAGATTCACCACCTTCTTGGTAGAGCCTGGCTTCTCTTGAGGGGGAACCTATAAGACTCTGTTCATTGAGAAAGAATGTAAACACATTCTTATTACTCAGCCCTATTTCGTGTGTGTCGTGTTTAGAGTTTGGTGTGTGTGTGTGTGTGTGTGTGTTTGGTTTGTACCTGGCTTACTCTCTCACCAGTTTAAAGCACTTCTCATGAAATGTTAAAAGTCTGAGCATGTTCTATATTAAATCTTGTGTGCATCTTTGATTGTTTATCAGTGATTCAAGCGACATTGATGATTTTAGTCATGTTCATGTTTCATGCTTATTTGGTGCTCACCTCATAAGATCTCTTCGAATATGGAATTTGTTTTTTTATGATCCATTTGTAGCACTCATCATGGATGACTTCCCTTATACTTGAAATGTCTAGATTGACCTTGTTCACATGTATACCCTCTCTTGCGATATATTCTTGTGTTGGATAGAAAAGGGCTACTAGTGAATGTGTGAGAAGCTACCCTTGTTAAGTAATAGGAGGAGACGACTGCCTACTTATGTGTGTGAAAACCACCATCTTTGTGCTTATTTTTTTATTCTATTTGGAGAGATAGGGTTGGAATTTTAAAAAAATGAACAGAAGAGTCTGTCCTGAAAGAAAAAGAGAATTCTTGAAAAATTAAGATTGGGATAACATGGGGTTTGACTTCTTCAACGTTCTTGTGTAAGAGGAAGTTTTCATGATAAACTCTACCTTGATCTTGCTGTAGGGTCCATAGTCTCATTGATATAATTGACAAAATTGCATCTCATTAACATGGTTGCTAATATAACTTTTATCATCATGATGTTTATTGAGTTGCTTTCAAGTCATCTTTGAATATACTTGATGTTGATTTATTCATACTTAGTGCATCTTAAATGTCATTAGTTATATTTTGAGTGGGTTGATGTCGTGGACCTGTACATATTTGTTTTTTTTTTTTTCGTGTTTTGTTGTGCTTTTGGTGTTTAAGTGACTTCGCGAGATCTCACGGGTTCTCTAGGCCGCGAAATCCACTTAACTGGCTCCTTTTATATAAACCTAGTGACTTCCTTTTCATTTTTTTCTCTGGTCACTTTCTTCCCCTACGAGCCCTCAATGACAGGCAATTTTGGGTTGCATCTTCCTCCTCGATCCAGCAAGCTTCTTTCTTCCATTCCTCGTCGTCTCTTCTGGCTCGCTTCATAGGTAATTCCTTATCTCCTCTTCGGTTTTCCTTTCAGCATTTTCTTTGTGATTCTCGCAACCTATGGTTTGGGTTCTTTTGGGGGTTTTTCGCATTGTTGGTTGTTTGGGTTAATTGGCTGGTGTGTGCACCTTTGTGGGTTGCTAAATCTCATTTGGAGGGTATTATTACCCCAGCTTTGCTTCAGTTGGGGTGCCGAACCGTGATTTGGTGCATTTGTGCGTCAATGGATTTCCTTTTTAATTTGTTGTTATGTTGTTGCTTCGGGTTGTCTTGGACTAGTCATTGTTGGATTGGTGCTTCTGGTTTTGGCGCTTTTTGTTGTGTGCCATTTCTTGGATCATGATTCCTACCCTTAGGAAACGAAAGGGGCCTCAAACCCCACTGTCACGTCGTTCCTCTAGTTCCCCAATCAAACTACAGGCTGTTGCTTCCCCTGGCAACCACCCCCACTCTTGCACACCTGGTGCTACGAGTTCATGCCGAGGGGGAGATTCTTTGTCATCTTCAATTTCTCGTTTTAGACCTACCTCTAAGGCTGAGTCTAAATTTAATCAGTCTTTTAAATCTTGACCTGTTTTTATGTCTCGGTGAATCATCCTTGACCAGTTCATTGAGACCTTTATTTGTTCCTACTTCACTAAGTGGGGTTAGACTCGTCTTGTTGTTTGTAATGGGTTTGTGTGTCAAGATCTCATGCGTAAATTTTATGTGAATATTCATGCCTCTGAGAAGGAGGCTGGTTTTTTCAAGTTTTATATTCGTGGAGTGTCTCTATATTTCTCTATATTTGACAAATGCACTCATCACCACATCACACGTCACATTCTTTCTCAGTATCCCTATCCTTCAACTCGAACTGGGCATTCTTTGAACTCTCTGGCTCAAC